>JASSKH010000044.1:1800000-2227607 GCA_031763025.1 Macrocystis pyrifera
AGGGTAGGGGAAAGGAGGGGAGTGGAGGGGAGGGGAGGAGGTCTACGATTCCAGGAGATGTTTGGCTCGATCTTTACTTGCCCTTCTTTTCGCAGAGTGGTCGACAATACATAACGGAGAAGCACATCGAATGTCGAACCCACGTACACAGACACACAGCGGTGGGTCGGCGCTGCGCAACCTGGGCGACGACATAGCGACAAGACCAACCTCACATGAAAACTTTTTTCGAGTATTGAGGGCCACGGGGGACGTGCGCCCTCTCTGCCGCGAATGTGCACGGCTCGACCATTCCGGCTTAGCGACCGGTTGGTGCCCGCACAGCACAACACACAGACCAAGAAACGAAAGTATTGATTTTCTGCTCATTAATAAAATCGCTCACAAACACGACACTCTCCTCTGACAGTATTACTCGCGCATGGTGCGCCGAAGAGTGGCTGGCACACACGTGTTTTTGAGACTCAGATGTAACGACAAAAAAAAAAGAAGCCGAGAACAATCGCGTCGGTCTCCTAACCGTACGTACAGCGCGGGTGACAAGGACAAGATAATAACCCCCCGCCCCCTGGTACGATTTTCGACGCTGTTTTTTTTTCACGGCGGGGATAGTGTAAAAAACGTCGAGCGAAGGCGTCTGACTATGGAAATATATCGACGAGAAATTTCCAAAACGCCATTGTTTTCGTTGTGTGTACGTACCCGTATGTGTGCGTATGTGTTTTTTTTTTTTTCGTTCCCTTCTTTTCTCTCCCCCTTCCTAGTACGGGGGACAATAGTAAATAGGACCATTTTTTTTTCAGTAAAAGTGGGGAAATATGTAAGTTTTTGTGTGTACCGTAGGTCCTATTTACTCAGACCCGCGGGTCACAAAGCGGGCTCTCCTCCCTCCTCCTCCTCCCCACTACAGTTCTTGCCTTGGCAGGCATTTTTATCGCGAGAAGACTTGGGCCCTGTCTCCCTTCGTCTCTGAAATTTCATCCATCCCAGTGACATTGGGCGTGTACGAGATATTTCTAGAGGCGTCATCGTCTTCGTTTTGTGTATCGCCTCATACCCCCCCCCCCATGCCTTTTGGAGAAAATCCGGCTCATTTAATTCGACCCAGCGGGGGGGGGGGTTGTCTTGCGTGTTACACATTACTGCTGCTGCTGCTGCTCGTCATGCTATCTATGCTGCTCTTCGCTTTCGGCTGGGGACAGCAAAAGCGAGGGTTGCTCACCACTTACTCGAGAAAATAGTTGACACACACTGTGCACGAGACGACTAGAACTAGCCCTAACTCTTGACCCTAGCCCCAACCCTAACCCCGAGTCAATCAGAGTAACCCTATTCCTGGCCGTAAGCCAATCAGAGCAACCCTATTCCTGGCCCTGAGCCAATCAGAGTAACCCTATTCCTGGCCCTGAGCCAATCAGAGCAACCCTATTCCTGGCCCTGAGCCAATCAGAGCAACCCTATTCCTGGCCCTGAGCCAATCAGAGCAACCCTATTCCTGGCCCTGAGCCAATCAGAGCGACCCTATTCCTGGCCCTGGGCCAATCAGAGCAAATCTCGAATATGTGCTAACCTCCACTGAACAACGCCGCACATGCACATCGATTCGGTTTCACGGTCGCTTTTTTTTTGGGGTCCCAAGCTATTTGCGTAATAGGTAGCAGCGTGCGCGCGCAGTAGTACCAGACCAAGGCTATCATAGGGGGAGGGGGGGGGGGGGGTGTACTCGATAGGAGAGATGTACTCGATATCATGCATGGCCGTAGTCGTATGACCATAGACCCTCGCATCCCTACAATGCTGGGACGGAGCACGTCGGGTTTTTCGCCGACCAGGCAGACATTGCTTGCACCAAGCGCGAAGCCCCGTGAGGTGTTGCGCGAGTCGCATGAAGGGTGAGCTAGATCCTTCATGAGAACCGCTTGGGAGGTGGACTTGCACATGGATGACAGCTTCAGTGAGTTAAGTTGCTTTCTAGTGTGGCCACTTCCAGAGACGGAAATGGGGGTGCTATGTAGCTGCCTCGTGGGTGGGTGGGTGGGGCGGGGGTGTACTCACGCTATGCATGGCCGTAGTCGTGTGTGCCACAGACACCCGAATCCCTACAAAGCCGGGACGGAGCACGTCGGGTTTTCGCCGACCAGGCAGACATTACTTGCACCAAGCGCGAAGTATAGTGAGGTGTTCGGTGAGTCGCATGAAGAGTGGGCTGTATCCCAATACGAAGAACCACGTGCGAGGCGGAGTTTCTTGCATGTCGATGACGGCGTCGAACGTAATGATTTGTTTTCTAGTCGGGGTAGGAGGGGCACTCTGAGGGGGCCTTATTTCAGTGGCCAAAGGGCCACTCGCACAAGTGACACAACGCCCCCATTTCTTTGCAAACCCGCCTTGCCGACAGCAGCAATGGAACAGACTGAAATGAAGCACGCCAGATAAAATTTTGCAGTGAAATTGAAATCTGCCCTCTTCATCTCTGCCTTCAGCACGTGTGTGAAAGAAACCCTCCCATGTGACAACATGGAAACCCCATGTTTTTTTTTTCTCGAGTTTTTTTTTTTTTTGTGTGTGTATTAAAAAAGACTGTCAGTGACCGAATAGACCACAGTAGTGCCGTAAAACACGGCGGTGAGAATGGGGGTGTTCCTCCCTTACCAGGTACTGTACATATTACGGGAGACCATAGTTAATAGGACCTATGGTATACATAAAAAACTATATATTTACCTATTTTTACTAACAATATTTGGTCCCGTTAACTATGGACCCCCGTACTAGTAACATGGCGTGTGAACATAGGGGGATACATTTTTTTCGGGTCTATCGCGCGGGATCTGATACACCTCACACCCACTCTGACCGGAAACGTAAGCTCCGTTTTATGTGAATACCATATTTCAAACGTTTGTTATATTATCGGGCAGAATGTTTCCCCCCCCTCCACCCGACGTGCGCCGTCCCGGCATTGTAGGGATGCGAGGGTCTATGGTCATACGACTACGGCCATGCATGACAATGAGTACACCCCCCCCCCCCCCCCCCCCCCCCCCTCCCTGCTCCGTCTCGAAAGGGATGCGTGGCCAATGGTCAAATGACTAAGGCAAGCAACAAATGAGTACGCCCCCCCCCCTCTCTCTCTCTCCCCGGTAGTAGCAGGGTCACGTTGCCCAGCGCGCGGGTGGGCCGTTTCAAATGTTCAATTATTTTTTGTGTTGTACCACTCTGTCTCTACGTACAAGCGACGTTTGTATGGAATAGTAGCGAATAAATGGTTATTATGTTTCGAGACAGAGAGTCAGCTGAACTTTGCGCGGGGGGTGCGCACGATCGTTTTCCAGAGCGCTCGGTTTTTCCGAGGACGGGAAGGTTGCCGGTGCCGAACGACAACCAACCATGGTGTTTTCTCGGAAGTATCTGGTCGACCAGAGAGAGAGAGAGAGAGAGAGCGCTTCCGAAAACAGAATACTCGACTTTTAAGTATGAGAGTAGCACGTTTATTGACGTTGTTGAGAGAAAATAAAACGAGCGCTGAGAAAACGGTTTGCAGCCACACCGTGCGCTAACTCAACGCTCTTTGCGGTAGCTCGGACTCGGAACCTGTCAGCCTCCTGTATCGACCAAGCCCGGGCTGTTCGGCGAGAGTGGTCGATTCTACCGCAACCGTCATTTGTTTTCCGTTGGTTTTCTTTCGCTCTCAAGCTAAAACGCCTTCGCCGTCTGACAAAAAGGTACCTGGAAGCCTGCAACACCGCCATATTTTCGAGGAACTCCTGCTCGTCCTTGGCCGCAATCATGGCCATCTCGCTGTTGGCCCATTTGTTCGTCGTGTCACCGACCATCTGCCGAGACAGGTAACCGCCGAGCGGGGGGGGCATAAAATAGTGAACGCAACGGAAGGAAAACGTAACGGCACTCGAGCAAATAAGCCGTCGGAAACGTGTGCACGAAACAACTCGAAGCAGAAAGTCGACTATTACGGAGGACCATAGTAAATAGGACCTACGGTACACACCAAAAACCTATACATTTACCTATTTTTACAAAAAATATTTGGTCCTGTTTACTATGGCCCCGCGTAATAGCTGTACGAGCATCGCTGAACCCCTTCCGCCCACCTCTCCCTGCCTCCCTCCCCCCTCCCCCCCTCCCTCCCTCCCCCCCCCCCCCCCACCCCCCCCCCCCCCCCCCCTCCCTCCCTCCCTCCCAACCCTGCCTGACGAAAAATGTCACTCACTCCTCAAACCTCTCGTGGCTCAACGATTCCTCGGCTTAGGTTCATTCTTATCGGAGAGTTTTTTTTTTCCAAAATTTCCAAAGTTTGGAAATAATTCGAGATATGCATCAATATACAGAGGCGTTCTGTCACTGTTCATGAAATTCTCCAAAAGCCAAAAAAAAATCATGTTTGTTAAATTTCACATATTTGGACAAAAAAAAAATCAGGAAACTCTGGAAAAAAAAAAAAAATGCGCGAAAAAAACATGGAGATCATGGGAAAAAAATCTCTCCGATAAGAATGAGCCTTAGAAGCGTTTTGTCCCAAACATAAATTGATTTTCCTCTTTTGTCGTTCCTGTTCTCTTGTTTTCCTGATGATCATGATTTTATTTATTTTAAAAAGAGAAATCTAAGCGCTCCTGTTTTCTTTTCTTTTTTCTTGCCCTCAGTTAAATTTCCTTACTTTAGGTACGCAATGCTTGCTTCTTTTTTCTCTTTTCCCTCATGTCGCTTTTCAAGAAAAGAGGAAAACCAGGGGGGGGGGGTGTACTCGATAGGAGAGATGTACTCGATCTCATGCATGGCCGTAGTTGTATGACCATAGACTCCTCGCAGCCCTACAATGTCGGGACGGAGCATGTCGAGTTTTCACCGACCAGGCAGACATGGGGTGATGGGAGGGGGGGGTACTCGATATCATGCATGGCCGTAGTCGTATGACCATAAACCCTCGCATCCCTACAATGCCGGGACGGAGCATGTCGGGTTTTCACCGACCTGACCGACATTGCCTGCACCAAGCGCGAAGCGCCGTGAGGTGTCCTTCGAGTCGCATGAAGGGTGAGCTGCATCCCTACTAAGAACCGCTTGTGAGGCGGACTTGCATATGGATGACCACTGTTGCCTGGGGGGGGGGGGGGGGGGGGGGGGGGGGGAGTGTACTCGATAGGAGAGATATACTCGATCTCATGCATGGCCGCAGTCGTATGACCATAGACCAGGGGGGGGGGGGGGGGCGTACTCATTTGTTGCTTGCCTTAGTCATTTGACCATTGACCACGCATCCCTTTCGAGACGGGGCACCGTTCCTACTCTTGATAGAGACACCTCCAACAATTGGGCGCTCATTACGTTGTTTCCATATATTTCATAGAAACTTTTTGCTAGTCTTATCCCCTTCCTGTTTGGCCGCCTGTGGCCACCATCTATCTCCTAAGAGAGCGATCGTTTTCTCGCTGTTATTCATGTATTAAACTCCTCCATGTCACATTCGTCTATTTCCCTCATCTCCTCTTCTAACACATCCCGTTCATCCTTGTATATTTCACATTCTCCTACTATGTGAGTTCTACTCTCCATTGCTTTGCCACACGGGCACATCTGTGCATCTACTTCCTCCTCCTCCCGGCTACCGGTGTACCTCTTTCTTCTTTCTGGCAGGTCCAGGTCCCCTAGACAGGGGGGGGGGGGGGGGGGGGGGGGGGGGGGGGGGGGGGGGGGGGGAGATTCGATGACAATGACCCTATGTATGATATGCTGGTGCTGAGCCCTTCGTTGCAAAGAACCTGATGCAAATGATTTTGTGAAGAAATGAGGTGAATACCCGCTCTACGTTGGAGTGCTCGACGATAGAATATCTCGGCTCAACGACCAACCCCTCGCGCGACCACCAGTAAGCACGTACGTACGGGCTCGGTCAGAAACGGTAGGTCTACGAGTACGAAGGCATGCCCTGGCTGGACGCCATGGCAAGTCATTAGCTGGGCGACGAGGAAAACCAACCGACTGACTGACTGGCAGCAGTGGTGTACCCATTTCAAGACCATCTGGGGTTAACCTTTTCAGAAATGCAGTCCCATTTTGGGGGACAAACTACTTGTTACACGGGGGGGGACCATAGTAAATAGAACCAAATACTGTTGGGAAAAAAAGGGAAATATGTAGTTTTTTGTGTGTACCGTAGGTCCTATTTACTATGCCCCCCCGCGATAGAATTTTGAGTGTTTTATCCCTCGAAACGGGATTGCAGTTTTCGCCCTAGAGAGGTTAAGGTCAAAAAGAGTCGGCTTGTCGCGAGAAAAATGTGCCTTGGAAATAGTATGGGATCGATTTTTTTTCAGGAGAGAAAAGAAAAAACGCCGTATCAGGGATAAGGCCACCGTTTGGCGGGGGGGTTTATCACGAAGTGGCGTTGACGGGGTTATCACGGGGTGGTGCTAAAATGAGTACATCACTGTACCAGTCTAAGTACATATTACGGGGGTCTATAGTTAACAGGACCTATGGTACACATAAAAAAATCTATGTATTTAGGTATTTTTACTAACAATATTTGGTCCTGTTAACTATGGACCCCCGTAATAGTACATCACTGTACAAGTCTGAACACATGGTACATCACTGTACTAGTCTAAATACGTATGAGTACGTCACTAACTGTACAAGTCTAAATACATTCGTATTATCACTACTACGGGGGACCATAGTTAATAGGACCTGCGGTACACACAAGCACCGATATATTTCTATATTTTTACTAACAACATTCGGTCCTATTTACTATGGCCCCCCCGGTAATAGATGAAACGCTCGAGTTTGATGCCACAAACGGTGCCTGAAAAAAAGTCAGAGACCCAGAAACGCCCGGACCTGCCAGCAAATTTACCGAAGCACGAAAACTAAACCGTCGCACCCGCCACGCCGACTTACGGCCAGCCAGCTCACACCCCTATTTGCAGAACATGCTACGGTAATCAGGACCAAATGTGCCCACTATTAATCGCGAAAAATACCGGAATAATATATACCCGGTAGTTTTTTCTTATGGACACTACAGGTCCTGATTAATTTGGTCCCCCGTAATATCGGCAGCACGAAACAAACAGCTTTAGACCTAGCCCTGGCAAACAAGAGAGGAGAGGCGCCTACCGTAATCCAGGGGGGTGGGCGAGTTCCATCCGGCCACGCTGTCGCGTTGACGTCGAGCCCCCACTTCCTCATCTCCCGCTTCTCGGTAGCTGACAGCAACACCGTCTCCGGGCGGGGCTGAAGCAAGCCGGCCTATGCGCGACAATGTTGCGGCGGGGGAGAGGGGTTGGTCGGTTAGAGTCAAAAAGGGAGGGAAGGGAAAAGAGGAGGAGGAGGTAGCTGACAGCAACACCGTCTCCGGGCGGGGCTGAAGCAAGCCGGCCTATGCGCGACAATGTTGCGGCGGGGGAAAGGGGTTGGTCGGTTAGAGTCAAAAAGGGAGGGAAGGGAAAAGAGGAGGAGGAGGCGGGGACGGGGGGGCGGGGGTACTCGGTTGTTGCATGCCGTAGTAATTGGACCATTGACCACACTTCTCTTTCGAGACGGGGGGGGGGGGGGGGGGGGTCTAGTCGATCTAATTTTATGCTGTGCAACTGTCGTGTGGGCGCCTCACCATACACGCACGCGCTACGTGATGCGATCATCCCCTTTGTGCGGATTTTAAGGTTTCTTACCTGGCGCAACATGACCTAATTCAACCATCAGCCTTGGTGACCGCCAAAAACACCAAACGGTACGCTGATGGCATAGTCACGTAGTAATTGGTGTTTTTTTTATAGTGTCATTGCCAACCGATGCCAACCTAGTCCATACGGTCGATACATATGTTTGGGAAAGAGGGGGGGGGGGAGTACTCAATATCATGCATGGCCGTAGTCGTATGACCATAGACCCTCGCATCCCGACAATATCGAGACGGAGCGCGTCGGGTTTTCACCGACCCGGCAGACATTGCTTGCACCAAGCGCGAAGCGCCGTGAGGTGTTGGGCGAGTCGCATGAAGGGTGAGCTGCATCCTACTAAGAATCGTTTTTAGAGGCGGATTTTCTTGCATATGGATGACAGCATCAATGAATTGATTTAATTTCTGGTGTGTGGGGGGGGGGGGGGGGGGGAAGGGGGGAGGGGGAGGGTACTCATTTGCTATCTGTCTTCGTCATTTGACCATTGACCAAGCATCCCTCTCGAGACGGAACACCGTTTCCTACTCCGGACAGAGACACCTCCAACATTCGGGCGCTCAATACGTTTTTTCCATGTATGTATTACACAGAAAGGGGGGGGGGGGGGGGGGGGGGGGGCGTATTGCTTGCGTGTCTTCAACATTTTATACATGTTAGTTTGTTCGCCCATCTATGATAGACGACCGGGCAAGCGGCACTGTAGTGTGGCCGCGTTCAAGGGTGCGACGAGGACGGTGGAGGGGGGGGGGGGTGGGCATGAGAGGCGAAGAGTGGGAGCGCGCGCGGGGGGGGGGGGGGGGGTCTGACCTATTCTACTATGTATTTCACCAGGCGGTGTGGCTCGCTTCTACAAAACAAGCGAGCCGACGCACCGAGAGAGACATGTCGGTACGCACTACAGCACTCGGCTTCGCCGAACCGAAGACGACTTTAACTTTAGCCGAATTTTCGCTACCCGTACCTGGTACCAGGTACCTGACACCGCCTAATGCATAGAGTGATAGTATGTTGCACCACGAACAAACAGGATCGTACTGGTACACAGTACCGCGCCCCTAGTGAATAAAAAGAGCAACAAGAAAGGCAGGCTAAGATTTGCAGGAAAATAAGCAATTCGGGTCCCTATCATACCGAATTCAGTACAGAACGCGCTCATTTCTCGAATAAGAAATCCAACTTGGACCATTGTTCCTGTTTTTCTTATTTTTTAGGTGTCCTGTACTAATCTAAAGTACATACCAGGTTGAGGGATGTTAATATAATGGGGTGAACGGATTAACTGTTTTGTTCGGACGATTCAGCAAAAAAAAAAAAAATGCCTCGCCTGGTCTCGAGCTGTCTCCTTTCGCATCTCCGCCCCCTTTTTCGGAAGCGGAAAAATCACCCTAAACGGCGGAAGAGGCGTTTCTTCTTCCTCTTCCCGCCCTCGCCCCCGGTTGGCGATCGGGCAAGGCTCCTTGCGCGGTGTCGCTGCTGATGCGACCCGGACCCCGTTCAGCTTGTCCGGACGATGTTACAAGGGCAGGAGATCATTCCACGTTTTTATGCGTATCTTTATCGCACAACAGCGATCGGTGAAATGGTTGGTCATTACTGCTGTAGCTGCAGTAACGCGCAAGATGAACATTCGAGGGCAATGCCCTCATCTGTGGAAACTCCTCTGTCGGCCGCTATAACTCACGGCGACCGGGGCAAGGGCATTCAGCGTGGAAAAACGAACTACGCACATACAGCGCATACACACGCAAACAAAGAAATCATGGACAAACACACGCATACAACACATACAAAACATACCAGTACTTCGTACGCGCATACAAACGTACGTACGTGCACGCGCATACGAACAACACGCACAACAACACACAACGCGCCACCGCAACACACAGCACACACCATAAACGTGACAGACACAGCACAAAAAACACGGTGACATTTTTTGGCGTTTTTAGAGATATTTTTTGGAGCCGAATTCGGGGATGAACGGAGAGAGAATTCCTTGATTGAAGGAAAGCTCGCAGGAGGCTTCGTGAGAGCAAGTGGAAGGCAGCGTAATAACTTGCTAAAACAAGCAGCCGACGGCGGCACGAGGGAATAGGTAACGGTTAGGGAAAACAGGGAAACGTAACAAAAAAAATGACGGTTACATCTTCGGCCACATCATCAAGCAAAACTGGAAGCTGCCGGGGGGGTAGGGGATAGGGGACGTGTCCGAACTGCAGCTTCAAGAGCTGTAAGGCACCCGCGCCGAGCATAGTGATCGTACCCGTTCTGGGTCCTGATGCACTCTGTTCATGTGTAGCGCTTAACTATATCACAATTTCGCACATTTTTTTTTGTCTGTTTCCACAGAGTACCACACTTCGGGGCAGGTCACGATCTGAACCATCTAGATCATCTATATACTTGTAGATCTTACCTTGTTTCACTGGGTGTTGTGCATGGTCTGTGTACTGTACGAGCGCAGATCCAACCCAAGAAACATGTCCTAGATCGTCGCAGAGTATACGGGTCTCACCCGCCAGCGTGAGCTAGATCGTACAGATAATGAATTTTATTTTTGCCCTGAAAGATCTAGATAATGATCTATCTCTAGATGATCTGTGGATGGTCTGTACATGGTATGTCCGGTATGTGAACGGTTCCTATGAAGAGGGATAATCGCACACCTGCTCCATAATTTGTCGATAACCACCCTTATCTGGGCGCCCCGCTTCAATTTCCGCCCCCCGTCTAGCATCCTTAGCTAGCAGATCGATTCTCCTGGCAAGCGGGAAGCGTCAAGGGAATGTCAACCCTCAAAGGTCTCTCTCGCATCACGCAGCTTGCAAAATTTGAATATGAACCGCTCAATCGACCGTATTCACAACTGACGTACGTATTTGTGAATTTTTTCTCCAAGTATATATATTTTTTTTCAACAGCTGACTGCGCTGTGTGGAATGATTTTTGATAGTAGTACAAATTATCGGCCAGAAAACGTCTGTTTTGGGAAGATATCGTCGAGGTATTTCCACCGATAAAGGCATCGCCCGGAGTTGCACTTCCCCTGTTGTCGAACAACTCAACCCGGAATGCAAGGAGGACAGTTCCATGTGTTGAAACCAGTTAGCTACCGGTATTTACCTGGATTCAGTTTTTCGAGATACCTATCGGTAATTATCGCTAAACCGGGGTGCATTTGAACCATTCCAGGGGGTTGGATCGGATGGAGTTTCAGGGGAGTTACCATCATACATGCGTAGGATATAGTAACCAGGGGACTAGGCACGCAAAACATTACCGTTTTCCCAGTCACCGCTGTATACCTACCTGTAACTGCCATCCTAAGTCGTCCGAGGGGGTGTATGTTATCGTGTGTGTGTTTACGGGTAGCTAAACAAGTGCAGAAAAAAAAAACTGTTACCCTTATCATGTGCATCTCACACCGACGGCCGTTTTCTTCCATCGAGATGTGCGTTTGTGTCACAGCCTGTTTTGTTACCTCAGGCAGGATTTGAGGGAAATTAGCAAATGCGATAACTTCTTCGTCATTATCATCATCATTATCGTCATCATCAGTATGTTACCGACGGCAGCTTGCGCTGCAAACGGCCGCTTTCGCTATCAGCGGTCAATTTCGCTACCGACGACAGTTGTCGATACCGACGGCCGGTTGCGCAACCGACGGTTGTTTGCGCTACCGACGGCGGTTTTCGTTACGGACGGTCTATCGAGCTTTTCGGCCTGAACAGTCCGAATGTGACGTTCGTGTTTACCGAACGTGTTACATTGCGCGGGTATAATAGCTTCACAGGTAGACCCTTCTACTGTTGCTAATAAGAACGAACAAAAGCTGTTTGTCCTATTATACATATCATATCGACGGCCGATTGCGCGCCCGTTGTAAGACGCTTGTTTTGCCCTACCGACGGGCGTTCGTCCAAAATACCGATGGCGTCTGTCTCACTTGGGCTTGAGGCCGTCAGAGAACGTCAACGTGAAGATTCCCGTCCGTCTCGCGTCCTTCGCTGTCGCACGCGTCGCCGTACAGGGTGGTTGGCCCGCGCTTCGGCGCTCTTTTTCACCGGTAGTCGGCGTCAGCCCAAAACATGAACACAGCAGTAAACAGTCACGGGGGTAGGGTGGGGAACTACTGTAGGTAACCTCGTGTGCGCGCTGTTGTGCATTGGATCTCCAGACTCCTGACGTGTGTTTGTGTGCGTTTCGCGAAAGCTCTCAAGGGCAAAGCAGGTTCGAAGCTCTCGAGGCTGCAGGCAGACTGGTGGGCATTGATTGGGCGTTGCTTTAGGAAGCCGGCGGGCTTTTCTGCTGGACGTTTTTTTTTGCAAAAGAGTTTATTAGTAGTATGTATGAGTTTGTGTTGTGGGCCGTTGCTGGCTACAATAGTTCAAGCCGCGCATACCCAGGAAGGGACAATCGAGTTGGTGCAAGAAAATGTCCCTCTCTGTACGTACGACTCGTATATGACACGTTTCGCCCTTATAGACAATCAACGCAGACATTTCCCCCCTTCGTATAGAGGTGTTTGGCTAACGTAGACGCACACCGCATCGTTGTCTCGTCGGGCACATGATATTTTGCCGCATATGCTCGAAAGTGTGAGTTGGCAAAGTTTGACAGTAGGGCTTGCCGCTTATTCGATGTTTGGTCTGATTGGCTTGGGGTCACAGGGTTGGGGTTGCTCTGATTGGCTTAGGCTTAGGCTTAGGGTTAGTTCCATCCGTCTCGCACGTGTGTCAGCCTTTTTCTCGAATGAAGTAGTGAACAACCCTCAACTTGATGGGAAATTCGACGAACAAAGGGTATGCTTGGGAAATACCTGGTACCTGGTGAGCAGTCAAGGCGCGTATTGAGGGTAGGGGGACGGAAGGGTAGCATGTGACCCCCGGCTTGTTCAGACAACTGCCGATCACATAAGTAACGATTCTGCGAGTTTGAGCTGGGGCACAAAAGTGAAGAATGCCCGACATTGGTTCAGTGTAATACAAAGACAACGCAATGCGACCGTTGACAAATTCATCAGTAGACAAACTCCAAGCAAATACTCTTACTGTAGCGCAAAGGAAGGAGTCAACGTACCTTTCTCGAGGCCCATTCTACGGCTGCCTTTTCCTTTGCCACCTGGACGGCGAAAGTTTTCTGTTCTCCGAAGGTCACGGTAGCGGATGCCATGCGATCGCCCCCCTTGCCTCACGACAAGGCGACGGGACCTCCGGAAGGAGGATAGGAATTCGCTGCGTGATTCCTCACGTTCTCACGTAGCACACCAGTTCAATATGGTTCAATCCGGCCGCAACTCTTTGAGGTTGGTCGCAATTTCAATCCGGCCTGCTGAGACTCTTGGCAGCATTCCTAACGAGCGCTAATCATCATGGTGCCCAACCGAGTGGCCTGCCTCCCTCTCTAGTCTCGAAGCATGCATGCTCTTCTCCCGCCGCCGCCCGCGCTCTTGGCGATGCTGTGATCTGTGATGCTCGGCTCGGCTCCTCCGCTGTCGGCTGTCCGCTTGTCCGCTGTCCGCTGTCCGCCACAGGATTGCGGTGTAACTGGTTACGTTTTGAAACAGTAAAAATGCGGTGAAACTTGTTCCGTTTTGAGTTTTGAGCAGTAAATAAATTTTCAGTGTGGCCTGAACAACTTTGGAACTCCCAAGATTTGATTTTTGTTTTTGTTTTTTTTTTGTTCCGCTCCCTCTAGGTTGCGAAGCAGCAAGCTCGTGCGTGGGGTGTCAGGGATTTTTCGAGCAAGCTGTCGCTACTCAGTGATCGCTACGAAGGAATATACCCGAGTGGTGACACGGCAGAAGTGCATCGGAAGCGGGACGAGGTGAAGGAGAGAGCTGTTTTATCTCTGGGGAAAAAAAAGTAGAGTGGAGCAGCTAAAGGATAATGGCGACGAAAGTTGGGGTTTTGGAGGAGGCTCAGCAGCAAGCCGAGTCCGCTGCTGCTACGCTGATAGAGCGCAAGTTCAAGGAACCGGCGAACTTGGAGGTGAGATTGAAAGAAAATGGGTGTCCAGGGTTATCGTATATTTCTTGTTGGGAGGCAGGCTCTCAGGCTTTCACTTGCAACCGTTGTTACTTCAGCTTTCTGGTGGAGCTTATGGTCGAGCATCATATCGATTATAGAGCAATTGTACCCACGGGGTGCACAGGAGTACGAGTACGTACATCAGCGGTGTCGTGCCGTCGCAGTGTCAGCTGCCAGCAGCAGCAGCAGCAGCAGCAGCAGCAGCAGCAGTAGCAGCGGTAGCAGCAGTAGCAGCAGCGATAGCAGCAGTAGCAGCAGCAACAGCAGCGTCAGTAGCAGCAATAGCAGCAGCAGAAGCAGCAGTAGCAGCAGCGGTATAGCAGCAGCAATAGCGGCAGCAGCAGCAGCAGCAGCAGCAGCAGCAGCAGCAGCGGTAGCAGCAGCAATAGTAACAGCCGCAACAGTAGCAGCAGCAGCAGCAGCAGCAACAGCAGCAGAACCACCACCAGAACCAGCAGCAGCAGCAGCAGCAGCAGCAGCAACACCGCCAGCGACAAGAGCAGCAATAGCAGCAGCAATAGCAGCAGTAGTCACACCAGCGGCAGCAGCAAAAAAAACATCTCCCTACGAATAGATCGTCTCGATGATACCAGGTACCTGGTATGGAACACGGGACCATTCTCCTGATCGTGTCGGGGTGCACGGAAACATACAGCAGTACCGTTACGAGCATACTGCGTATATCGCGAAGACGCCCGCCGCAGCCCGGTTTCATCGGCCTCCGGTCCGGTTCCCCATTGCTGTACACGATATCAGGAGACGACAGTTTAGGCCCATGACGGACGCGATCGTCCAGACTTAACCTGACTATTTTCTCCTTAAGGACTGACTGCACTCCCGTTGTGGGGGGGAAACACTTGGAATTAGAGTCAGATTTAGGTACATATAGAGTGCAGTACGAAAAGAGTTAGTGGGGGAGTTCCTAAAGATGTGGCTGGCGACGCCCGAAACGGTTGTCGTCGTCTCCTGGCTCCTGGCATGTTTGCACTTAGATTACTATTAATAACGCACTTCGTGGTATACGTAGTAGTGGTAATAGTATTAATAGTAGTAGTAGTAGTAGTAGTAGTAGTAGTAGTAGCCGTAGCCGTAACCGTATCCGTAGCAGTAGCCGTAGCAGCCGCCGTAGCCGTAGCCGTAACCGTAGCCGCAGCAGTAGCCGTAGCAGTAGCAGTAGCAGGCGTAGTCGTAGCAGTAGCAGTAGCAGTAGCAGTAGCAGTAGCAGTAGCAGTAGCAGTAGCAGTAGCAGTAGCAGTAGCAGTAGCAGTAGCAATAGTAGTAGTAGTAGTTGTAGTAGTAGTTGTAGTAGTAGTAGCAGCAGCAGCAGCAGCAGCAGCAGCAGCAGTAGTAGTAGTAGTAGTAGTAGTTGTTGTAGTAGTAGTAGTAGTAGTAGTAGTAGTAGTAGTAGTAGTAGTAGTAGTAGTAGTAGTAGTAGTAGTAGTAGTAGTAGTAGTAGTAGTAGTAGTAGTAGTAGTAGTAGTAGTAGTAGTAGAAGTAGAAGTGGTAGCAGTAGTAGCAGCAGCAGCAGCAGCAGCAGCAGCAGCAGCAGCAGCAGCAGCAGCGGTAGTAGTAGTAGTCGTAGTGGCAGCAGCAGTAGTAGTAATAGTAGTAGCAGTACTCGTAGCAGTTGTCGTACTACTGCTGTAGTAGTCGTAGTAGTACAGTGGTAGTAAATAGCAGTGGCAGTAGCAGAACCAAACGGCATGCAAGGTACAGTACACTGCACCAATCAACACACACACCGCACCACAACACAACACAACACAGCAGTAGCAGCAGGCAGTGGTATTAATAGTTGCAGTAGCAGTAGCAGTAGCAATAGCAGTAGCAGTAGCAATAGCAGTAGCAGTAGCAATAGCAGTAGCAATAGCAATGTCAGTAGCAGTAGCAGTAGCAGTAGCAGTAGCAGTAGCAGTAGCAGTAGCAGCAGCAGTAGTAGCAGCAGCAGTATTAGTAGTTTTAATAGTAGTAAGGGCACTTCGTGTACTGCAGTAGTACCGGTACTATAACATACAGTACTCGTATTCCTATCAGTACGGATTATTGTCTGGGTAAGCGAGGAGTACTCGCCAGGGTGCAAGAGTGCAGTCTTGATACGTACGGCAAGACCGGCGAACGGTGATGAAGGGTGTCAAAGGTGTGCCCCTGGCCGTCCCTCGCCTCGCCTTCAAAGAATTCGGGGTGTCGTCAATCATTACTTGTGCACGGGACAACACATGGAGCTGACGACAACAGCAAGTTGTCTTGGAATGCGAACGACACACATTCGTGATAACATGCATACAGATATCTGTGACCTCGACGAATGGTGAAACCGTCGCGGGCAGATAATATCCACGCGACGGGTTGGGCCGAGAACCAGTACGTTTTGTACCCAGTCGTCCCCGGTGGCTTGGTAGGTAGTCCGCGTGCTTAAAGGTCAATTTTGTGGGTTCGAGTCTCACCGAGTGCATACTCGTAGGGACCCTCTCTTGCATAAAAATGGAGTAGCGGAAAGCGCGAAAGCGTGGGTTAGCAAAATTCGATGAAGACCGACGAGCAGCAGTGGAAATGTTGAACCCTATCCGCGATAAAAATGAAGGCACGTGCCGGGGGGCGGAAGGGACGACACCTGTGACCACGGCTTGTCCAGAAGATCGCTGAGGGTGAAACCTCCTACGAGTTGAGCTGAAGAGTAGAAGGGATGACTAGAAAAAATAAGGTTCCTTTTTCTTCCATCAGTTTGCCTTTTTCTTCCAGCTTGATCTTGATTGCTTTTTCTTCCATCTTGATCTTGAATACGTATTCTTCAATATTTTACGTTTTCGCGCCCGCCCGCCTGCCCGCACCACAATCGGACAAAAAAAAAAAAAAAAAAAAAAAACGTACATAGGACATCGCTGAGATGTGCGCGGATTTCGGGAAAAAGCTGGCGGCGACCGAGAGCCAGCTGTCCGCAGTCGTTCGGTCCCGGCTAGATGGCGTCAAGAGAGCGAGGGACCTCATCGAGGATAACGCTAACCAGATATCCAAGCTTCACGGACAGTTCGCCAAGATGGAGGAGTGAGTAGCCAAAATCATGGGAAATTTGTTCTTGGTGGGTATTTGTTTGAACCTGATATTTTGTTTTTTTCAGACTTTTTTTTTTTTTCGTCTTGTTTTGTTTCCGCTTCGTTTTTTTTTTTTCGTTTTCCTTCCTGTTTTTCTTTGTTCTGGCATTTATTTTCGTTGCATCTGGTTCTTTTTTCTGCTTTTTTTTTGTAGATTTTTCTTGGCTTTTCATTTCTCTTCGATTTCCTTGGTTCTCCTAGGTTTGCCATTGCTTCACTATAACCAGGTATCTGAGCACCTACCTAACAAACGACGGGAAAAAAAAAACACGAAAAAAAAAAAACACGACTTTTTTCGGCAGTGCTTGTTTCGTGTTTTTCTCGTTTATTAAATCGCCAAAAATGTTGTTGTTCCATACGTCACAGATTGTCGATCTCACGTAGTGATCTAGATACTTCGGTATAGTAGCATTGATAGGATACTCCGGGTCTGTATGATCTGTATGATCTGTATGATCTGTATGATCTGTATGATCTGTATGATCTGTATGATCTGTATGATCTGTATGATCTGTATGATCTGTATGATCTGTATGATCTGTATGATCTGTATGATCTGTATGATCTGTATGATCTGTATGATCTGTATGATCTGTATGATCTGTGTGATCTGTATGATCTGTATGATCTGTATGATCTGTATGATCTGTATGATCTATATGATCTGTATGATATATCTAGCCCATGTTCGTGGGAGCCATACAATCTGCATGAACTAGGACACGTTTCCTGTGCTGGATCTGTACTAAAACAGATCCTGCGCAACGTATCCAAACGGCGGGTTAGGATCTACCGTACATGATCTATCTGATTTGTCTCATCTATCGTATCCATCGTAGATCGTCATCTGTACGATGAATGCATTTTCTTATTCGGTTTTACGAGTACGAATAGTACTTTCTTGTCTCTTCCTATTTTCCCGTCGTTTCCCCCCCTTCAAAGTTTTCTTTGTCTTTTCTTTTTTTTTTTTTCTCTCACTTTTTTTGGCACTCGCTGAGCCTTCGCATAAAAGCTCCCCCGGCAACCCCCCTTGCATCGCCACAGGAAATGTATTAAGGTATAGGCGCCTAAGTATCTTGCCCATCAACTCCGTGCGATGCCCCGTGAATGCGTTGTCACATGCAAAAAGACCAGTGCGCACTGTATTTCGAATTTCATATTTAACCCTAGCCTCGACGCCGTAACCTCTCTACGAATTCCTTCCCTCTCTACGAACTCCCTCTCCCTCTCCCTCTCCCTCTCCCTCTCCCTCTCCCTCTCCCTCTCTCTCTCTCTCCCTTTCTCTCTCGCTCCCTCCCCTCTCTCTCTCCCTCTCTCCTTGCCTCCCTTTGAAAAACTACGATGAAGGCTCTGTCGCGAGGAGGACGGGCGAGGGCTGTTCGGGAAGTACCCCCACTTGAAGAAGCTGCACCACGCGAGGACTAATCTGGCGGTGACTTCACAGCTGTCCGAGATATTCTACACCATTCCCAAGAGGGCTGCGGACCTTACCAAGTGATATTCCGAACCCAACCCAATCGAACCTAACCCAACCCAACTGAACCGAACCGAACAGAACAGAACAGAACCGCTTGGCGATGGTGTTAGGGGCTATGTTTGTTTTCGTTGTTGTTTGCGATTTCGTCACGTTTATAATCTCGTTCTTCATTCTCGTTTGTACTTACTCTCGTTTTGTTTTTTTTTTTTTCGGTTTTGTTCTCGTGTTCGTTTTCACATAATTTCCGTTTTCATGATTTTGTTTTCGATGTCGTTGTAATTCAGCGTTTACTCTTTCGTTTTTCATTTTCGTTTTCGGTTTCGGTTTCGGTTTCATTTTCACTCTCACTTCGTTTTCGTTTTCGCATTTTTTTTTTTTTTTTTTTTTTTTTTTCCCCTGTTTCTTGTTTCCGGCCCCGTCTCTTGCTCTCTCCGACGATGCCAGGATGCTGGAGGAGAATCCGCGACAGATCAAAACCGTCTATCTCGAGGCTAGCCGCTTGGAGTACTGGCGCGGGAGTTTCATGAAGGCCCTCAAGGTCAGGCGGTAACACTTTGCACGGGCATCCCCCCCCCCCCCCCATCCCTCCCCCTCACCATCTCATATTGTTTGTGGAAATGGAGGCGGAGGGAGGGGGGGGAGTGCGGGGGGGGGGGGGGGGGGGGGGGTCCTCATGTCGTGCATGACCGTAGTTGTATGACCATAGAGGGAGGGGCGGGAGCGGGGGGGTGCTGCGAGCCTGTGGTGGACACTCCGTCGGACGCGACCGTCTTTATCTCTTACCCTCCCTCCTCCCTTCGCTTCGCTCCACTAGCTGTAACCGTTTTTTTTTTTTTTAATATTTGTTGCAGTGCGGTTCGGTCGCGGTGGCGGCGCCCGCCTGGTCTGTTTAGGTGTCTGTGTCTGTCTGTGTGTCTGCCTTCTGTCTGTCTGTCTGTGTGTCTGTCTGTCTATCTGTCCTGTCTGTGTGTCTGTGATGACGATAAGGTTATCATATTGGCTCACTCCCTGTTTGTCTCGAAAACAGGCTGTCCGTCTGTGTGTCTGTCTGTGTCTGTCTGTCCGTCTGCCTGCTTCTCTGTTTTCTCTGTCTCGCTGTCTTTCTGTCGTTTTTTCTCTCCGTCTGTCTTCCTGCCTGCCTGTCTTCTGCATGTCTCTCTGGCGTGATCGCGTCTACTGAATAGGTAGCGATCCTGCTTGGCTTGTCCCTCCCCCCTCCCTCCCCTCCCCTCCCAACGCCACCCCTACTCTTACAAAACCATATTCCTTCGTTACCACGATTTTTTTGTTTCGATGCCGTACAGGAATATGGCGAAAAGGCGATGAGTCGGTCGACCTTCCAAAAGAGCAGGGGGGGGGCTGACCCTGTCAAATACCAGCGCATCGTGGGGAGGGTGGGGCCGCAGCTGAGCGTTATCCTCAATCTCAGCGTCGCCATCAGGGCTGCCATCGTCGAGAATGTCGCCGGACGGGTGAGGTTAGAGAGAAGGATGGCGTCAGGGGGGGGGGGGGAGGGGGGGGGGGGGGCGTACGTACTCATTTTTTGCTTGCCTTAGTCATTGGGGCGCGGGGGGGGGGTGTACTCGATATCATGCATGGCCGTAGTCGTATGTCCACTAGACACTTGCATCCCTACAATGCCGGGACGGAGCACGTCGGGTTTTCACCGACCAGGCAGATATTGCTTGCACCAAGCGCGGTTCGCCGTGAGGTGTTCGGCAAGTCGCATGAATAGGTGAGCTGCATCCTACTAAGAACCGCTTTTTGAGGCGGATTTTCTTGCATACGGACGACAGCGTCAATGATTTGATTTATTGACTTCCAGAGACAGCATGGGTTTACTATGTAGCTGCCTCGTGGATGCCTTGCCATATACATACACGCTACGTGATACGATCATCCCCCTTGTTCGGAGTTAATGTTCTCCCAGCACAAAAAAATGATGGACAGTAACTCCACCGCCAGCCGTGGTGACCGCCCAAAAAACAAACAAACAAAAAACGGTACCATGGTTGTCCAGCTCACGCAGTGAGAAGCGTGTTTTACAGCATCGTCGCCAACCGACGCCAACCGAACATGTAAATATATACTAGGCGCTTCGCTCCGCGGGCGGCCTACGCCGCCCGCTACGCTCGCTCAGGAAGGAAAAGTACATCAAATTATGCGAAGCGGACAGAGGTCCATGATTGAATATTGTTTTTTTTCATGACTGTAGTTGCAAACTGGCGACTTGATAATGCCAAGAGTCCCGCCGCCATGCTTCAGGAGAAAACAGCTCGGACGCCACATACGCTTCGCGTCGCGGGCGGTTTTCCGCTACGCCCGCTCACATGTCGTACGTACGTACATACCCCAGGTAGAGTACTTATTTTCTTCTTTCGATATGGTCTGTACTCATATGTACGAAAGAAAAAGCACAGCACGGCACAGCAACACAGCGAAAACAGTGAAAATGAAACCGAAAATTTCTGAAAGAAATAAAATCCCCTTGCCCTTTCGTATACTAATTTACTACCTGATTGGAACACCTTACACCAGTCAAAAAGAAAAAATCAAACAGCAGAGCTTCTCTCTGAGCCTCGTACGCCGCCCGCCCCTCTCGCGACCATCTCGCCACCGATTCGGTCCGGGTAAAGCTTTCCCTCTCTCTCTTCCACAGTGAGCCCCGTCGCCCGCCTCGCGTGAAGCCCGGTGCTCACCGTGGACCTCGCTCGCCAGCTTGGCAATGTTGGTGCTCAGACGGGGTACCTCCCTCTTGTGATTTCAGCCCGGTCGCAAAAATAAGGACCGCTTGAATATTATCTTACAATCCCGAACGACCCTTAAAGAGTCGTACGTACTCAATCAAAAATCCCAAATGGAGGCCAGACAGAGCCTATTGATGCATCCCTCGTGTCTCGAGGCACACGCAACGCCTAGGCACGAAAGCGGCGACCGCGCTCCTTGCAATTCCCCCTCTACCCCGCCAGCACCCGCTGACACTCGCGACGGTGCCGGGTCCGGGGTTCGCCCGCGGAACCGTGCTCGGAGTATACGCACGCACACGAAACGAAAGACGAAAAAAGGAAAGAAGGACTGAAAGTACGAAGAGAAATGGAGAAAACAAAGACCCGCTGGAAAGGTCCGGCAAGAAATAAAAAGAGGCGATTTCCAAGTGGGAGCTCTGAGAGGCCAGGGATGTACCAGCCGAGCACGCTCAGAGATCGATATATCTATAAGTAGTTCTATATATATTTACATATAGGGGAGTGGGGAGGAATGGGGGGGCGAGGGGATGGGGGCCTGGATGGCGTTGGGGGAGGGGGGGGCGGGTTGATACAGAGATGGGGTGGGGATGGAGGAAGTGTGTGCTCGAGGTTTTCTTCCCCCCCCCCCCCCCCCCCCCCCCCCTCCCCTTTTCTAAAATTCCACGTCTTAATCCCCCCCTTCCTCTCTTTTTTTCGTTTGTTCGTCGTTTTTGTTTGTGTGTTGGGCTGCCTTGCTGCTGGCTAAAACCTTATTTGAGTTCCTAACCCCCCCCCCCCCCCCCCCCCCCCCGCGCGCCCCCCCCTTCCCGCTTCCGCCCGTTTCGTGTTTTTCCTTTTTTTTGCACGTGGGTTTTATTTTATCGGACTGCTATTGGCTGCCTGGGTTTCGTTTTGTTTCAATATATATACATTTTTGTTTCTGCAGACCGACCAGTACGGCAACTGGGTGGGAGGAGGCTGTTTGGAGCTGGCGATGCAGGACCCGGCACTGCTTGTGCGAACGCTTGAGGTGCGTCAAGGATGGCCAGGATTTTCACGTCGGGACCTATCAGATCAGGCGGCGTTCTACGATAGAGGTTCATCCTGAGTTTTCTGAGGCTCCTCACTTGACCTTAAGGAGCTCCACACCTCATCCGAAAACCGACTTTCAGCAATAATCAAATTCGCGTCCCCCGATGAATAGTCCCATGGCCCCAAGTATACAATTACGTCATTTTTCTAAACAAGGTTTGACATTCCGACGATTTTGGGTTAGTATTACGGGGGACCATAGTAAGCAGGACCAAATATTGTGAGTAAAAATACGGAAATATATAGGGTTTTGTGTGTACCGTAGGTCCTATTAACTGTGGACCACCGTAGTAGGGAACCCCGTCATTCGGAAAACATTTTTGCGGAAATGTGCTACCTCTGTATCGTAGAACGCGTCTCAGATCAGATCAGATCGATTCAGATACAGACCATATCAGTTCAGATCAGATCAGATCGGATCATACTCGTATCAGATCCCCGCATTATGATGCAGATGTTACGGGGCAGATGTCTCCCCAGCTAAAATTAAAGCGTGTTTCCTGCGCAAGATATACTCGTATATATGTTCTGTCCCATAATATAAGAACCGTTTTTTACACTAGTTGTTGAACCAAAACGTTCTAAAAATTCGGGACAGAGGTGACAAAAAAGGTTCACGGTTGATGTGCGTCAAGGATGGCAAGGATCTAGAAACACGACAGACAGATCGGATCTCCGTTTCATATGATTGGTCTCAAGATTTTTTCTGGGGGGGGGGGCAGACGTATTCCTGATATTAACAAACCATGTTTTGTGAGGGACGCTACCAGATGTAGGCCCTTGCTTGCTCGTGGAGCTCTGCGCCGCTCCCCAACAGCTGACCCTGAACACAAACAAGAACCGCTTATGGCAACCCGTTGGACAAATCTCAGGGCCCACCTATTCATAGTGGGTTGTTGTGGCGCGGTAGCCCCGCACCAAGTTTTCTCTGCCGCGATGTAGGTGTGAACACACGCCGAGGCCGGTTGTGCGCCGTCACAGCACTCTCGAAGATCAGCAACTATTTTAGTGGAGGTAATCTCAGAGCGCCCTCGAGGAGCCAGGATGGCCTCGGGGGGTTATCGCCGTAATCAGGAGGCGGTAACGATCTGGGGGGTAGGACCTGGTATCCGCAGCAGTATCGCAAAACTGGAATTATTGGTATTGCAGCGATGTTGAGCTGTTCCCCGGTGGAGGAGCATGTCTTTAAGGTCAAGAAATATTTTGGACAAAAAAATGCTCCCTCTATGGTTGCAGGCGTCTTGTGCAAGATTTTGCTAGATCGTGTTACGCTTGAGGCGCGTCGAAGATGGCGCAAGGATCTGTAAGAACGACGGACGGACGGACGAGATAAGATCAGATCAGATCTGATCTGATCAGATCCCCATGTCATGCTCTAGATATTTCGGGGCACAGACGCATGCAGTATTTCTACATACAACTCTCAGCAAGATCCAATTTGAAGATTGTGTTTGGCCGGGTGGGATCTGTACGGCACAGATCATCTTTGCCGGATCTGGGGTCCATTTGAGACAGACGGCTCTTGCGCAAACAAAGGTACGGTTGATGTAGCGTAACGACAAATATAGGGTCTATTACGGGGGTCCATAGTTAATGGGACCACATTTTATTAGTAAACATATAAGTAAATATATAGGTTTTTGTGTGTACCATAGGTCCTATTAACTATGGACCCCCGTAATCGATCGTCTACAACGTGATCGGTCTCGTGTGGCCCGGCCCGTCTCTTTGATCTGTCCAGGTCCTGCCGTCTCTCCGATGCGTGCGACGAGTCGACTATTACGGGGGGCCATAGTAAATGGGACCAAATGTTGCTAGTAAAAATAGGTAAATATATAGGTTTTTTTTGTGTGTACCGTAGGTCCTATTTAATATGGCCCCCCCCCGTAATAGTTTTTTTTTGTTTTTTTTTTTCGTGGGTTCGGGTGTGTGCGCTTTTCTGTGCCTGTGTGTGATAGATTGTATGTGTGCGTGTTGATGGTTGTGTGTTTCAAATTGTGTGTGTATGACATGTGTACCGTTTTGTGTGGCACCTCGGGTATCATTTAACGTGTATGTTGTGTGTATGTATGTAGCTGTGTGTATCGAATTATAAATTATTTTATGTTGTGTGTGTGTGTGAATATGTCAACATTAAGATGCGTGTACATACTCGCACATAGTACGCATGGCATGCGTGCAACCGATCCATGTTGTCCGTACGTCTATTTTTGTGCATGCGTTTTGTTTTTCTTTCTTCGTCATACATGCATTCCACAATATGCTACATGGTGTGTACACTCCCCACACTGGCAAGCCCACCCCTTCGAACCCACAAGTCGCACATCTTACGTCACGCGTTTAAAATCACGCGTGCTGTGTACGATAGGGCATGCCTTACTGCTTTTTTTTGCGGCCCAAAACCTTTCCACACGTCGGCCAAATCATCCACAGATCATCCGCAGATCATGTACAGAACATGTACGGATCATTCCCACAGTTCATGATCTAGATCTTTCAAGGCAGTTGTATTCCCGACCTTGTATGATCTACTGTGGCTCATGTTGCCGGTTGGGACCTGTATAGTCAGCATCATCTACTGTATAGTATCACATGTTTCCTGGGTTGGGATCTGTTACTACGCACAGATCGTGCACAGTCTCTCACAACGACAGCTGAGGAACTAGATCATCTACTGTACACAGATCAGATAGATCATCATCTGTCCCATTAATAGGTGTGAACATTTTGTGACAGATCTTAACCCTTTGAGGACTGCAGTCCCGTTTTGGGGACAAACTACTTGGAATTTGACTGGTTAACCGAGGAACTCTACGCGATAATATGGTCGAAGAAACACCGTTTTTTTTTTTTTTTTTCCGTGTAGTGCGTGGTGTGGCTCTGCAGGCCACCGGGTTTGTTGCAGTTTCATGTTTTCTCGAAGTCAGTTTCTGGATGACTTACTAGTAGTACTGCTAATGACGACGTACTAATTAAGTACTGCTAATAATAATAATGACTTACTATTACGGGGGTCCATAGTAAATAGGACCTAGGGTATAAACAAAAACCTATATATTTCGCTATTTTTACTAACAATATTTGGTCCTATTTACTAAGGTCCCCCGTAGTAATAGGAATAATGAGTTGCTATTAGTGCTAAATGTCTCACTATTGATGCACGACTAATACTGTTAATAATGACTTGCTAATAGTACTAATGACTTGCTAATAGTACTAATGACTTGCTAATAGTACTAATGACTTGCTAATAGTACTAATGACTTGCTAATAGTACTAATGACTTGCTAATAGTACTAATGACTTGCTAATAGTACTAATGACTTGCTAATAGTACTAATGACTTGCTAATAGTACTAATGACTTGCTAATAGTACTAATGACTTGCTAATAGTACTAATGACTTACTAATAGTACCAATGACTTGCTAATAGTACTAATGACTTACTAATAGTACTAATGACTTACTAATAGTCCCAATGACTTACTAATAGTAATAATGACTTACTAATAGTACCAATGACTTGCTAATAGTACTAGTGATTCACTATTAGTACTAATGACTCGCTAGTGGTATAGAGCTACTGTAGCTCCTCAAGCGAAGAGCCCTATTAGTAGCAGGCAAAAGTACCACAACCCATACACCTCACACAACCAATCACGAACTATAAATCACGAACCACAGATCACATAGGTACCACGCCGGGAAGAAAAAGCGGGCGCCAGATTACAAACCCCGACCCAGTCAGTATCAGTGCGCAGAATGATTGTTTAAATTGTCCTGTTGACCCGGGTAGCATCCAGGGGAGCCACTGGCCTATATCCTTGACAAGGGAATACATACCAGGTGTAGAATACGCGCGATCGGCTTATCGTGGCACTTGTAAAAATCAGTGAAAATGGGATATAGACGAGACGTACGAGTATTACGCAGCTTGCGAAGTTGAGTATCAACTACTTTATCAGTCGAGGTCACAGCCGTGAGTGTATATAATTTTTTTACGAAACCCCGACCCACACACAACAAATCACGAACCATAAAATCGCAAACCACGGACCGTAAACCAACGTAAGGTGCCGCTCGGGACAGAAATATAAGCACCGTTGGTCTTCGTATTTACGTCTAAATGATCATTATGTTTCCGCCCATCATGAGTGGTATCCTTTTCGTAGCATCCTTTCGGTCAGTATAACCGCGAAATCACAAAGAATCGCAAACCCCCAAAACCAACACAACAACAATTAACGAAACCACCGCCTAAACATACAGCAAGCGGTATCGAAAACGTTCCAGGTATTTATCGAAAACTCACAAGGTATTAGCTACCAGTCTGACCCAAAATATAAGGAATATTTGGGCTGAATATTAATATACGAAACTGTCCCTATATTTCGGGTCAGAGTGGTACATGAAAATCATAACTTAGGAAACGTATTACCCTTGCAGTCAGTATTGTTGCATGCACACCTCGGATACATCCATTACGGGGGTCCATAGTTAATAGGACCTATGGTATACATAAAAACCTATATTTTTACCTATTTTTACTAACAAAAATTGGTCCCGTTATCTATGGACCCCCGTAGTAGCTAGATCTCTGAGGGTAGATATATCGCTGATCTGGATGATCTGGATGATCTGGATGATCTGGATGATCTGGATGATCTGTATGATCCAGCTCATGTTAATGCCGGGTGGGAACTGCGTAAGCCGCATCACATAGTGGGCAAGTTTTCCTGGGCTGGTTCTGTACTATTACGGGGGGGGGCCATAGTAAATGGGACCAAATGTTGCTAGTAAAAATGGTTAAATATATAGGTTTTTGTGTGTACCGTAGGTCCTGTTTACTATGGACCCCCGCAATATACAGATCCTGCACTATCATCCCGTGACGGTAGGTGGTAAGGATCTACTGTAGACGATCTACTGCAGATCGTGACATCTACGACGTGTATTACGGGGTACCATAGCAAATAGGGCCTAATGTTGTTATTACGGAGGTCCATAGTTAACGGGACCAAATATTGTTAGTAAAAATAGGTAAATATATAGGTTTTTATGTATACCATAGGTCCTATTAACTATGGACCCACGTAGTAGTAAAAATAGGGAAATGCCCGGTAGCAAATAGGACCAAATATTGTCAGTAAAAATAGGGATATATATATATATATACCGCTCTGACCCGAAATATAGGAACCGTTACCGTACAATTATTAAATCTAAACTGTTCTTATATTTTGGGTCGGAGAGGTATATAGGTTTTTGTCGGTACCGTAGGTCCTATTTACTACCCGGTATTTACTATGGTCCCCCGTAATGGTATATATCAGCATAAGAAACATATTTATAAAAAACACTATTATGTCATTTTTTAACAAAAATTAAGGTGGCGGAGCTGATGCGAGCGCGGCTGAGACAAGAGTGGGACGACGCCAAGCGCGTGGCGCAAGAGACGGGCGGAGACCCCGATGAGGCGGTGGCGGGATTGCAGTCCGGGGAGGAGCTGTTCGAGGAGATCACCAAAGGGTGAGCTTTTTCGTCGTTGCTTTTTTTTTTCCGAGCTGGTTTTATTCAGGAAGGGAAGGCGGAGGGGGGGTTGGATGGATGAGGTGGTGGCGGGCTTGCAATCCAGGAGAGGAGGCTGCTGGAGAAGGTCACCAAAGAGTGAACTTTTTTTTTAGAGCTGGTTTTGCTCTTTGAGGGAAGGCGGAAGGGGGGGGGGGGGGGGGGGGGGGGGGAGGCTTGGTTTCGCCCTCTCTGGGGGGGGCGATTCCGTCCTCTACGACCAGTCTGATCGAAAGTATGAGATAAATTTCGATTGCCACAGTATGGACAAAGTTACCTTGTAATTCCATCCAGATCGATATAGAGTAATAGCGCTACTACTCGCGCTACCATACTGCTGTATTTCGGGAGACCACAGTAAATAGGACCAAATATTGTTAGTAAAAACAGGGAAATATATAGGTTTTTGTGCGTACCGTAGGTCCTGTTTACCCCCCCCCCCCCCCCCCCCCCCCCCCCCCCCCCTTAGTACGGGGGAATCACATTAATCACAAACAAATACAGCCTACGAATAGAGGGGGATTATCTTGTTTGTTGGGTCAATCAGGGGCTCTGATTAATTCCCCCCCCCCCCCCCCCCGTAATTTTATTGGTGCTACATAATATTTGGTACTGATAAGGTAATGGGACTACTATTACGGGGGACAATAGTAAAAAATAGGACCTACGAGACACGAAAAAAATAATATATTTTCCTACTTTTACTAACAATATTTACGAAAAAAAAAAAACGTATGTTTCCCTATTTTTACTATTTAATAACAATATTTGGTCCTATTTACTATGGTCCCCCGTAATACTTCGCATGAATCGGCCTTATAATAATATACATCTGAATTACTTGTTGTCATTTTCTTTTTTTTTTTTTTTTTAGCGCTATACCTGGTGTTTTTACTAAGCATGCACGAAGTGTTTTTCTACTGCTGACTGTAGCTCGAAACGACGCAAGGCCATGAGCAAGTCTACCAAAATAATTTTGCTCTGCAAATGCCGTCGCTGCAGTCATTTTTGGTGCTCGGCCTTTTCTTATACTTCGTACAACTGTTTTTTAAAATGTGTACGTCAGCTGCGAAAAGCTGTGAAATCACCCCGATCGAGCGGTTGATAAATGCTCAAATTTGCAAGCCAAGTCGTGGGTTGGGCGCGAGTGTCCCATATCATTCCGAATAGCGTGTTGTCAAAAAAAAAAAAAATTGAAAAAAATATACATACACCAGCCAGGTGTTGAACAGTCAAGAGCGCGCGCGTTGCCCCGTCCGACCCCGTTTTTTTTTTTTTTTTAAGGCTTAAGAAGGGTCTCGACAACCGCGTCTCGGCGCAATTCGCCACGATGCAGATGGCCGCCGTCGACGCGGGAGAATCGAAGGTCTTCGCCACTCTCGGGGCGGCGACGAACCTCCTCGTCGATCTCGAGACCGTCGACACAGAGGTGATGAGACGTTGATTGCATTGCTGCGGTAGGAGCGGGCGGGGGCAGGGGGGGGGTGTACTCATTATCATGCATGGCCGTAGTCGTGTGGTCATAGATCCTCGCATCCCTACAATGCCGGGACGGGGCACGTCGGGTTTTCAACGATCAGGCAGACATTGTTTCTTGCACCAGTGGGAGGGGGGGGGGGGGGGCGGGGTGGGGAGAGGGGGGGGGGGGGGAAGGTGTACTCGATATCATGCGTGGCAGTCGTCGGGGGGGGGGGGGGGGGGGGGGGGGGGGTGGGGGGGGGGGGGGGTGTGTACTGCTTTTGTTGCTTGCCTTAGTCATTTGGCCATTGACCACGCATCCCTTTCGAGACGGAGCACCACCTCTACTCCTAATAGAAACACCTCCAATATTTTGGCGCTTAGTACGTGTTTTTTCCACGTATTACATAGAAAATTTTTGCTTAGGGGGGGGGGGGGGGGGGGGGGGGGGGGGGGGGGGGGGGGTGAGTGTATGATACTCATGTCATGCATGGCGGGGGGGGGGGGGGGGGGGGGGCGTACCTCATATTTGTTTTTTTCCGTTGTCATTTGACCATTGACCACGCATCCCTTTCGAGGCGGAGCAAGGAGGGGGGGGGGGGGGTAGGGAGAGGGAAGGGGCGGAAGGGGGGGGGGGTAGCGGCAGTGGAGACGCGGAGAGTCTAAGGTCTCTGCCACCCTCGGGGGTGCGGCTAACCTCCTCGTCTACCTCGAGACGGTTGGCGCAGAGGTAATGAGACATTGATTGCATTCTTAGGGGCCGAGCGGGGGTGAGGGGGGGGGGTGGGGGGGGGGGTACTCATGTTGTTGTTTGCCTTAGTCATTTGACCATTGACAACGCATCCCTTTCGAGGGGGTAGGGAGAGAGGCGGGCGGGGGGGCGGGGAGGGGGGCGAGAAGAGATGCCAGAGAGTTTGAGGTAATAGCCATCTGAGGGCGGTGACTACCCTCCTCGTCGACCTCGAGAATCTCGACACAGAGATGCTCTACTGGGGTAGTCTAGTAGTGCAAGGGGGGGGGTGTAGGGAGTTAGGATGGGCGGGGGGACGGATAGGGATAGGCCAGGAGGGGGGAGGGGGGTTGTACTGGATATCATGCATGGCCGTAGTCGTGTGACCATTGACCCTCGCATCCCTACAGTGCCGGGACGGAGCACGTCGGGTTCTCACCGACCAGGCAGACATTGCTTGCACCAAGCGCGAAGCGCCGTGAGGTGTTCGGCGAGTCGCATGAGTGGGTGAGCTGCATCCTGCTAAGAACCGCTTTTGAGGCGGACTTGCACATGGATGACAGCTTCAATGAGTTAATTTATTTTCCGGTGTGGCCACTTTCCAGAGGCAGCAATGGGGGTCCTATGTCACTGCTTCGTTGGTGCCTCACCATAAACATACACACTGCGCAAATGATGTGCTGTAACTCGATCGCCATCTGTGACCGACCGCAAGAAGAAAAAAAGAGGCGGTATTTTGGTTGTCTGGCTCAAGCAGTGAGCGGCATGTTTTAAAGTGTCGTTGCCAACCGGCTCCAACCCAACATATATATATATATATGTTGTAGGGGGGGGGTACAGAAGGGGAGGGGGTGGCCGAGGGTAGAGAGGGAGTAGGGAGAGGTAGCGGAGATGCGGGAAAGTCAAAGGTCTGCAGGGACCGAGTGTGTGTGAGGGGGGGGGGGGGGCTGGAGAGAGGCAGTAGCGAGTGACAGACTTCTGATGCGAACTTCGCCGATTTTTTTGTAACCCGCCCGCTCACCCACCCACCCACCCACAAACCCCTCTTTCCTCCCTCCCTCCCTCCCTCCCTCCCTTCCTCCTTCCCTCTATAATTCCCTCTGATAAAAAAATGACCCCCTCGCCGCTTTTACGCTCAAGGTGGTACCTTGCTTTCCGCCAGGATACGAGATCCTCCGGTTGTTTCGCGAGTCGTACGAGGGCTTCCTGAAGGATTTGCTTCTGCCCCTGGGTGTGCAGCGAGGACCGCATGGCGGACTGCGACGTTCGCGACATCCTGGAGGCGATCAAGTGGCTCGAGTACTACAACACCAAGGTCGACAGGTACGGTGATGCCGTTGTTGTTTTAGTTGTTGTTGTTGCTGTTCGCCTGAAACCGTTTGATTCCGCCTGGATCCGTGAAAACCGTTCGAAAGATTTATCGGATATCGGACTGGAATTTTATCCACCTCGAACTTATAGGGCATCTACAGATAGATCGTCTAGATCAGCTATATCCTAAACCTGCCGTTTAATGTATGCCGTGCAGGATTTGTAGAGTACAGATCCAACCCAGGAAGCAAGCAGGGATATTTCTCCCCTGAAAGGTCCTAATCATGAAGCAGGAATCGATTATCTTTCCGACGTGTGTTTTTTTTGTGTCAGATGCATCGCATAGGAATTTTCGATATATCGCATTGGAAGTTTCGATATATCGCAATGAAAGTTTCGATGTATCGCATGGGAAGTTTCGATATATCGCATAGGAACTTTCAATATATCAGAATGGAATTTTCGATATATCGCAATGGAAGTTTCGATATATCACACGGGAGGTTTCCACATATATCGCATTGGACGTTTAGATATATCGTATTGAAAGTGTCGATATATCGCATGGGAAATTTCAATATATCGAATTTTCGATTCATCGCATTGGAAGTTTCCATATATCGCGTTGGCAGTTTCCATATATCGCATTGGACTTTTCGATATATCGTATCGAACGCTTCCATCAAAATGAGCTCGAGCGCTTGAACGCCAAGGTCGGCAGGTACGGACGGTGTATATGTGTGCTTCGTATGCATAGGTATATATCGAAGGCATTTCTGGCCCCTCCACCTCCGGGCAACATCCCCGTATTATACCGCCATCGAAAACTTGTGGACTTGATTTTTCGTGTTTGGGTATTGCAGATCGGAACTGATTCTCGTTTGATACCCATCACCCATCACTACCATAGTCTGTAACCGTTTGAAACTGTCTTGAAACCTGAAACCGTCTGTAACCGTCGAATTCAGAGTGGAAGAGTTCGCGGATGCCATCGTGGGACTGAACTCGGCTTACCTGAGCCGGATCAAGGCTCAGATCATCAAATGGGTTCAAAACCTCCGCTCTCAGCACTTCGAGCCGCAGGAGGACGCGGAGGGGCATTACGTGACCACCCTCCCCGACGACATGTTCAATCTCATCAACATGCAGGTGACCTGTTTCTATGTGATGGGAGAGGATTGATGAGTGATTATTCACGAGTGTTTTGTTGTTTGGTTGGTTGGTTGTCTGATAAATTCGTTTGGATAGTTGGTTCGTTGGTTGATTGTTCGATTGGTTGGTTAGGTTAGTTGGTTGGCTCGGTTGATTGGTTGATTTGGTCGGTTGATTGATTAGTTAGGTGGTTGGTTTGTTGGCTGGTTGGTTGGTTGGTTGGTTGGTCGGTCGATTGATTGGATGATTGGTTGTAAGATTTTAGGTCCGGTCAGCGCTTGATCTGTAATGATGCTCAAAGAACCGGTCGCCACCCCCTTAAACCTGCGGAGGTACACTACACTACGCTACTCTACTGCGACACATCTCGGCGCTCGTGATTACTGGGAAAGGAGGAAGGAGGGAGGGAGGGAGGGAGGGAGGGGGGGAGGGAAAGGGGGAAGGGGGAGGGGGAGATAGGGGGGAGGGGGGGAGGGAAAAGGGGAGGGAGGGAAGGAAGGAGGGAGGGAGGCTAGAAGAAGAAAGTGAGAGAGGGAGGAAGGAGGGAGGCGGGGAGAAAGTGCGAGAGGGAGGGAGGAAGAGAGGAAGGGAGAGAGGGGGTGGAGGAGGCCCTTCGGTAGTACACGTAATTTTCGGGCGCAAAGCAAGCCCCGTGAACTATCGGCAAGACTGTTTTCGTTTTTTTTTTTTCCGGGACGAGAGGGGCACTGCTTTAACCCTTCCTCACTGCTGACGACGTGGGTGCACGGGGCAGCGCCTTTGTGTGGAGCGGGGGGGCTCTGCTACCGCTGTGATATCGTATCGAACAGATCGTTTTTTTTTTGGTGGGGGCTGCTGCTGTGATGTCGTATCCAACTGGCCGTCTTTTTTTTTCTGCCTTGCTTTTTTCGTACTACGTACGAGTATATACCCCCTACTGCCGTGGGCGTGTTTTTTCCCCCGTTTGTTTTGCACCTCAATTGTGTCGACCGTTTTTATCAGGCGACTAGGGTTTGGATATCGCACATGAATCGAGTTCGATACGATACCGATAAGCGATAAAAAATAAAATCGATACGATACCGATAAACGATAAAAAATAAAATCGATACGACACCGATAAACGATAAAACTAATCGATGCGATACCGATCAACGACAAAAAAACTCGATACGATACGGATAGACGAGAGAACTATTATTACGGGGGGACCATAGTAAATAGGACCAAATATTGTTAGTAAAAACAGGGAAATGTATAGATTATTGTGTATACCGTAGGTCCTATTTACCCATGGTCCCCCCTTATAATAGCTACTATGATACTTTATAGAACCATCGAACCGTTCGTAAAGTGTCGGTATACAAAAAAAAAACGGGGATGGATGCCGGGGGGTGGAGGGCGAAACACGTCCGATACGATGTGTCGAAGTTTTCGATGTTTCATTGTATCATATATCGATATCGATACGATATCCAACCACGCAGGCGACAGTGAAAGTAAATTAACCGCCCCCTCCCCCACAGATGCGCCCGTGTGGCAAAGCAATAGAGAGTAGAACTGACATAGTAGGAGAATGTGAAATGTACAAGGAGGAACGGGATGTGTTAGAAGAGGAGATGAGGGAAATAGACGAGTGTGACATGGGGGAGTTTGGTACGATGAATAGCAGCGAGAAAACGATCGCTATCCTAGGAGATAGATGGTGGCCACAGGCGGCCAAACAGGAAGGGGATAAGACTAGCAAAAAGTGTCTATGTAATCTATGGAAACAACGTAATGAGCGCCCAATTGTTGGAGGTGTCTCTATTAGGAGTAGGAACGGTGCTCCGTCTCGAAAGGGATGCGTGGTCAATGGTCAAATGACTAAGGCAAGCAACAAATGAGTACGCCCCCCCCCCCCCCCCCCCCCCCGCCCCCCCACGAAAAAAACAAAATAAATACAGGCAAGAACGTGCCTTCCCTCACTATCGAAGATCTCTTTGGTTCAGGGCCTCAATCGTTCGAAACCATGCCTGAGACATGTGTCTCCTGTTGAATCCAATACATGGTGCCTGGTGTTGTGCAGTAGTATTTGAATATATTTGGGCACGTGTGTCGCGTTTTTTTTTTTTTTTCTTGGGTTTGTCATTCGTTTTTTGCTGCTTCCGTTTTTCATGTTTTTGTTTCGTTTCGTTTCGTTTCGTTCTGTTTTTGTCTTTGTTTTCGCTTTCGTTTTCGTTTTTTTCGTTTTTTTTTTTTTTTTCTTTTTTCTCTTGTTTCTCTCGCGACAGATCAGCGTCGCCAAGACCCTTCCGGAGAACTTTCTGGGGTCAGTGGTGCTGGCTTGCCTGGAAGTCCTGCAAGACATCCAGGTATCGAAAACAGCAGCAGCATGTAGCGGCTTTGTTCCCCTTCGCGCGAAGTACACTGCTGTACAACATCTCCTAACTACGATGGGGGGGTATTACGGGGGTCCATAGTTAATAGGACCAAATATTGTTAGTAAAACAGGTAAATATATAGGTTTTTATGTATACCATAGGTCCTGTTAACTATGGACACCCGTAATAGCACTTTCTTCCCATTTTCTTTTGTCACTGGAACTGTCACCGTGGCTGATGGGGGACCCTCAGCTGATGAACTGCCCGGTATCGTTTTTGTTTTATGTGGCCAAGTTTTTCGTAGTGTACCTATAAGGCCACATGGCTCGTCGGGTTAAGACCGTTTTTTTTTTTTTTTCGCTCGAAGCGAAGCTCTCCGTGTCAGAAACCTCAGAAAAAATAGAATAAAAAAAAATCTCGGTGCACCCCCTGAAAATAGTATAACACCGCCGTGGCTTGCATCGTTATGAGGATATGTTTGAGGCATTCTATTACGGGGGACCATACGTAGTAAGTAGGACCAAATATTTGTTTGGTAGAAATAGGTACATAACGTAGGTTTTTGTTTGTACCGTAGGTCTTGTTTTACTTTGGCCCCCCGAAATGGTGGCAACAGCAGATTGTTCGGATGTTGCAGCGGGAGCTACTGCCTGTGTGGGTTAAATTGACACGCGACACGAAGTTTGAGCGTGAAAGCGTGGTGAGCTTAACCTTCATTTTTACCAATCCGTCGGAGGATGAACAAAAAAAAAGAAAATGAAGAAAAAAAAGCTCTGGGTACGATAGAGGTATCACATTAGGGGGGGGGGGGGGGGGGGGGGGGGGGGCGTACTCATTTGTTGCTTGCCTTAGGCCTTTGACCATTGACCACGCATCCCTTTCGAGACGGAGCGCCGTTCCTGCTCCTAATAGAGACACCTCCAACAATCGGGCGCTCATTACGTTGTTTCCATATATTACATAGAAACTCTTTGCCAACCTTATCCCCTTCCTGTTTGAGGGGGGGGGGGGGGGGGGGGGTGTACTCGATTGGAGAGAGATGTACTCGATCTCATGCATGGCCGTAGTCGTATGACCATAGACCCTCGCATCCCTACAATGCCGGGACGGAAGCATGTCGGGTTTTCACCGACCAGGCAGACATTGCTTGCACCAAGCGCGAAGCGCCGTGAGGTGTCCGGCGAGTCGCATGAAGGGTGAGCTGCATCCTACTAAGAACCGCTTGTGAGGCGGACTTGCATATGGATGACAGCTTCAATGAGTTAGTTTAATTTCCGGTGTGGCCACTTCCAGAGACAGCAATGGGAATACTATGTAACTGCCTCTTGGGTGCCGTACCTTGAACACTACGTGATACGATCAACTCCCTTGTGCAGAGTAAAGGTTCTTTACTTCGCACGAATGATCTAACTAGACGCCCTGCTGTGGGCGACCGCCAAAAATAAATAAATAAAATAAAATAACGGTACCCTGGATGTCTAGCTCACGTAGTGAGCGGCATGTTTTACAGTGTCGTTGCCAACCGACGCCAACCCAACCCATATATAATATATATATAATATATGAGGGGGGGGGGGGGGGGGGGGGGGATACGTTTTTTTAGTCCACAAGGGTGCCAGTGTAAGAGTGGTGAGTATGTAACTTGTGCTCTACATTGTTCGGCATAATGCGTAAGTGCACGTACGAGATGCATGTAGCATCCGTCGCATTTCTTATCCTTGTTCCCGTTGAATTCCGCAGTTATACCTTGGGGAGACGGGGGGGGGGCTCAGAAAAAATTGGGCGAACCTCTATTGTAGAACTCCTCCTTTATGATATGTGCCACAGTACGTACGGCGGTAGGGGGACAGTACAGCAGTATCATGGCACCATTTTTTTTTTTGCTAGGGGCTCCTCGCATTTAGGAGCTCCGCACTAACAGCAAGTCAGAACGGACTCTTTTTTTTTTTTGAGAAAATTCGTACGTATGTATGGACTTAAGCCTCTTTAGAACCGCAGTCCCGCTTTTGGTGACTGAAAACTACTTTTCGAGAATTTGACCGGTTTTTCTCCCCCAAAATGAGACTGTAGAAGGTTATATAGTGCAACCTGATGACTAGTCAATCAAATCCGACGCCATGGCTTACATACAGTAGGTGCTGACGTTTTTTTTTTTTTCCTGTCTCAAATGGGATACCGGGCAGCTATTAATACTTCCTCCTCGGCTCGGCAGCTCTGCCAGTCGGAAATACTTGCCCCACAAGGCAAAAAAAAAGGTGTTATTACGGGGGACTATAGTTAACAGGACCTATGGCATACATAAAAACCTATGTATTTAGGTATTTTTACTAACAATATTTTGTCCTGTTAACTATGGACCCCCGCACTGGTAAAAAATAGGAAAATATGTAGGTTTTTGTGTGTACCGTAGGTTCTAATTAATATGGTCCCCCGTAGTACCTCTATTTGTAGCGGGCGTCTTTTCGTAACTTTGTTCTCTCTTTCTTGATGCCTGCCTGCCTGCCCACCCGCCACACCCCACACCCCCCCCCCCCCCCCCCCCGCCAAGGTATTTTTGTTTCGCGTTTCTCTCCCCCGACCTCTCCCCCTTCATGTTGGTATATCTCCCTCTCTTTACCCAGTAGAAATGTTCAATTCATGAACGATGTATCTGTCCGTTCGTCAACCGTGGATACCGTGAATTCAGCAGTTATAGATACCGTGTACTTTCAAGGGGTGATGAGTGCGTAGACATTATTGATCGATCAGCCCCCCCCCCCCCCCCCCTCGCCACGTGATTGACCAGGAGGACAACATGAAGTCGATTGAGGCAGCGTGGAGGAGAATTTCCAAGGCAGATGATGGGCTGGAGCAGCTGTGCTGCATGGTCAACGACAACATCAGATTGCAGGTGGGTGGTATTGGGCGAGAGACGTGTTGTAGTGCTGTGTTGCTGTGTTGTTGTTTTTTCCGCATTAACTCATCGCCAAAGTGCAGTCCGTGGTCGCGGCGTGGACTCCAATGGCCCGGGAGTGGAGGAAAACACACGCCGTACAGATCAGATAGATCATGATCTGTCTGTATACAGATGGATGATCTAGTTCCTCAGCTGTCGTTGTGAGAGACTGACCGTGCAGGATCTGTGCATAGTAACAGATCCCAACCCAGGAAACGTGTGCTACTACGAAGTATACAGTAGATCATGCCTGTACCAGGTACAGATTATGCAGATCCCACCCGGCAGCGTGAGTGTCGCTTCGGTAGAGAAGGATGAACACAATACGCAGAGAGATACATGAGTCGTGATCATGAAATTCGCGCCGCCCACAAGTTCGTTGACCCTACTACTGCTGTATGCCTCGTCTCGGTTCGACACTCCCGCCGCCGCGCAGCCGCCCCCCCGCTCCGTCCTGTCTTGTCCTGTCCTGCCCTGCCCTATCCTTCCCTGCCTTGCCCTGTCCCGTCCCATCGCGTCCCGTCCTGTCCTGTCACGTCCTGTCCTGTAACGTCGTGCTCACCAATGCAACCCGACCCGACCCAGCCCAACCCAACCCGACCCGATTCGACCCGACCCGACCCGACCCAACCCAACCCAACCCGACCCGACCCGACCCGACCCGACCCAACCCAATTCAATCCAACCCGACCGAACCCAACCCAACCCAATCCGACCCGACCCGATCCAACCCAACCCAACTTAGGAAAAAAGCGACGAGTTCATCGAGGACATCGCGGGAGGGCTGACAGAGGAGGAACGAAGGCGCCTGTCAGGTACACAGGCGTTTTACAAGGGGTGGGGTGTACTCATGCCATGCATGGCCGTAGTCGTCTGACCGTAGACCCTCGCATCCCTACAGTGCCGGGACGGAGAAATTCGGGTTTTCACCGACCAGGGGGGTCGCTTTGTCCTCACTGAAAGCGTGGGTGTGTGTGTCTTGGCCAGTGGGGTAGCGCGCGTAACAATGTTTGTGGTCTTCTCATGGGGTCATGTGTTCGCATGCACCCCGTGTTAGCACCGCGCGATCAAGTCATTGCACACGGCTTGTTGAAAAAACATGAGTTTTTGTGCCAATTTTTCTCGACAAACACAACAGCTGAGATGTCTCTTCTTTTCTTTTTTTTTTCAACTTTTACGCGATCAAAGTACCACATACGCACGGCTCGGAATAGCCAAATATCTGCCAGGTACAGTACGAGTTTTCTTTCGACGAGTCTTTCTCGTTGCCACAGCTGAGGCTCCCACAGCTGAGGCGCCTGCCTTTTGATCGTTTACGAATACATGCAACCGCTATGCGAGCATGCGCGAGCGAAACATGACGTGCGACGTGCGAATACAAGTTTCGACGGAAGTCACGAGTGTACTTTTTAACAATCCGTCCCGGTGTCTCGAGGCGTACTGGTACCAAGCTGGGCGTAAAATGTACTATTATAATCGTTGGGGGTATACATCTGAAGACCAAACGGTGTTTGCATTTTCGCTCAGAGCGGTGCTGTTTAGATAGGCACCTCTCCGCTCCCCAATGTAATTAAGTGCATTTTTTTACGACTGGACCGAGGCATAAGCCCATGTCTCCCACCCTTCATTCACTCCAGCTTCAGTTCGTTGTAGGTTCGGGTTTTGCACCCCAAAGTTTTTTTTTCTTCTTTTTTTCCCCTTCCTTTCCTCGGTATCCGTCTCCTGGACTGGTATGCCGGGAGCGTACAGCCTCCGCTTTCGCGAAGGACAGCAAGTCCGAGAGCCGCGTGGGTGCGAGCCCAGTGCTCGAGCAAGCACTGTACGACACGCAGCCGTGCAAAACATGCGCGTGGTCGGTGCGATGTACGAGCACGCCATCCATGATACATTTGCGACACTTGGCTCACCTTTCTCTTCGTTCGTGCAGGCCGTGGTTTTGGAATAACACGTGAGGGTTTCGCCCCCGCCCGACCTCCAAGGTACTACTGTAGTCAATCCCTTCTGTATACGGCTTCATAATCTTGGAAACCTCAGGTGGCGGCTGATTGCCGTCCCATTTCCACTATATGGAGTGCAGCGGGGAGTACCGCAAAGAGCGTTGAGTTCGCACAAGGAAGCGTTCGATTTTCAGTGCTCGCTTTTTCCTAACGACGATGCTATAAGGGTTCTAAGACCAACTACTACGGGGAATTATTTCTGGGCTCCAGAAAGTGAGTTTTTAGGCCGAATATCCGCACTTTACTCGGCGGGACAAGTCAAAAACACCGGTGGAGACCCCTCAGAATGCTCACCGGAGTTTTCTGAGAGCTTTCTGGAACAGTTTCCCGTTTCTCCGGAGTCCTAGTTTGAATTTTTAGAGCAACCAATCAGTTTTCTCTGGAGGGTAAAAAGTATTACTGTTTGTCATAACTTTGTCATAACTGGGGCCAGAAATAGTGGATCTTCGAGCATTTTTTGGTGAAGAATCATGTTCTCAGAACTGGCCATATGGACGAACAGTCCAACTACGACTCTGGAGAAACGGAAAACTTTTCAAGAAAGCTCTCGCAAAACTAGGGGGAGTATCCTGATGAGTCTACCGGTGTTTTTGATAGTTCCGTCGAGTAAAATCACGGCTTTTCGGGGAAAAAAAAAACAAACAGTTCTTAGAGCTCTTCAAATTTATCTCAAAATAACAAGAAAAGTCTGCTGTAGATGTCGTACAGCAGAGTTAGTGGTGGCACCTGCTACGGGAGGCTCTGTTGGACATGTCAGGTGCAGATTTTTCGTCTTCGAATTATGCCGAATTTCGAGTTGGCAAGCAGGAAACGTACAACAATATCGAGCACGTGTACAAAGGGTTCAAGGATTGGACCGATAAGCCGAGCGTATAGCGACGTTGACCCTGGCCTCGTGTGTCCTACTGTTGCTGCTGCTGCTGCCTCTATTGTTGTTGCTGCCGCCGCCACGTCTGCTGGTGCTGCTGACGATTCCTTGTTTCTAAAGTCATGAGCCCGACTGTAACGCATACCTCTGACCGCGTACGCACGTAGATGTTCGTTCGTGTTGGTTCAGCATAATATAACCTGTATTCGCCCAGCATGATGCATCGCAGATTTGACTACTGCAGGAACTGCTGAGGTCGCCCTTCATCACCACCAATTACTATTACGGGGGACCATAGTAAGTGGGACCAAATATTGCTAGTAAAAATAGGTAAATATATAGGTTTTTATGTACACCATAGGTCCTATTAACTATGGACCCCCGTAGTAGTAGTTGGTCTAAAAGTCGAATATGATATTTTCGGAATCCTCTCGACCAGATTTTTTTCCGAAAACGCCTTGGGTTTTCGGTATTGGCAAGCTTAACCCCCTTTAGTACTGCAGCCCCATTTTGGGGACATAACCAGTAAAATTCTAGGTAGTTTGTCCCCGAAACGAGACTGCGGTCCTGAAAGGCTTTTTCTTCCCGTTCTGGAAGATTCGAGAGCTGAAAAACGATCGCGGCCACCCCTGTGCGGACTCAACGCGCTCTTTACTGTACCTACCTAATTGATCCCCGCTCATACTCTAGGCCCTCCACGCATAGCTAGTTTCGATATATCGAAATTACGGAGACTTTCGGTATCGATCGATATAACGTATCGAACCCGTTTTGCTCTCCACCCCCTGCCACCCCCGTTTTTTTTTTTTTTTTCCAGATACTTGCACGAAAGCTTCCTGTATATCTTATCGAAACTAAAAACATCGAAATCGCATCGGTTTATATATATATATATACATATATATATATATATATATATATATATCATCGGTATTTTATCGAGCTTGATTATCGTTTCGATGTGTATCCCAACACCAATACCGCCCCACTCCGCCCCTGTCGATGTATGTTTATGAGCGATCAACCTTGACGCAGGCTCTTCGGTAGGGGTTGTGACAAGCAAAGGTTCCTGAAAAATTTGTGCGGGTCCTCACTTTTGAGAGAGCTCTGTGTTGCATCACCCCAAAACGCCCCTTTTAAACCCCCTTTTGAACCCCGACACAGCCCCTAAAAAACAGAACCATAACGTTGGTGCCGATCAACCATTTGACGAGAAGCGCGAGCACCCAGCGGTGTGGGCAGGATCGTTGCTGCAACCCTGCCGCACGACTCCTTGCTTTCAACCGTCGTGACTCGGGACACCGATTCGGATCGTCCATCCCTAATCACGCGGTGGCTGTTGCTGTAATCTGATCTTTCACCTCGTATCGCCAATGTCCCCCTCTGAAGTCCGGAGGGGGTCAAGGGGGGGGGGGGGGGGGGGGGGGGGGGGGGGGGGGGGGGGGGGGGGGGGGGGGGGGGGGGGGGGGGGATGTGGTTAACCGGATCGCGTGTGAGCAATCAATCCCATCGCCGCATACAAGTTTATATCGAAAGATGTTGTGAAAAAACGAACGATGCTGGGTATATATGTGTGGGTATATAAGTATGTATGGGTATATTTATACTGAAGTTCCTCAGTTGGGAATCGCCTCCATCCGTCAGAATTATTATTGCCTCCTTAGGCAAAACAAAAAAAAAAAACGCGCGCGCGCCTCAATCGCAGCACCCGTTTTGCTGTCGTCTTTTGTTTGTTTCGTCGGTGTCGGTTGTGCGCACCAGGGCTGATCGACACGGTGTCCGGGGCGTACATCGAGGTAGCTCTCATTGCCACCGGTGCCATCAGCAACTCCATGATCGACAATCTCGAAGACCAAGAGGTGAGGGGTATATATATATATATATATATATATATATGTGTGTGTGTGCAGATTTTGCAGACCACTGTTATTCCAGACTATTTTACGAACTGCGCACCCGGCAGTACGCGGGATGGGACTATTTACGGGAGGGCATACAATGAATAGGACCAAATGTAGTTATTACGGGGGTCCATAGTTAACAGGACCTTTGGTGTACGTAAAAACCTATATATTTGCCTATTTTTACTAACAAAATTTGGTCCCGTTAACTATGGACCCCTGTAATAGTAAAAGTAGATGAATACATAGGTTTTTGTGTGTACCGTAGGTCCTAGTTACTATGCCCCCCCGAAATAGTATCGACACACAGCTCGCAAAGATGAGGGTTTCGACGAAATTCTCGGTCTCACAGCTCTGATGTTTTTTGTTTTTGTTTTTGTTTTTCCCCAAGTGTTTTGCAATACTCGGCCCTCAGAGTCCAGAGAAAACTGATCGACAAAACGCTAATGAAGCCAAATGTGTCGATCCCAAGCAAGCGGCACACGCCGAATGGCACCCCCGCTGTATCGCCGACACCCCGCTGAGATTAGAATGAGGGTCGACCGAGACTACCGCTTATTCGATAAAATGGTTGAGGGTCACCTTTTACGTGAAGTGGTTGCACGGTTGGGGGCCAATGTTCATCTGACCGGTTTTGAGCAACTATATACCGGTTCGTATGGTGCTTTTAGTACATAGTTTGTTTGCGTCAGGACTGCGTGGGGCATAGAAAATGTTGGTCGGGTTAAATTTCGCGAAAAAATCGTGGAAGTGTGGTGAAGCTTACGTTTTTTCTTTTTCTTTTTACCAGTCCGCCGCAGGATGAAGAAATGCATATATACGTTCGAAGTCATGTTTCGGGGCTGGCGTAAGTTTTTTTTGTACCAATCCGCCGGAGGATGAAAAAAGAAAAAAATATTCGAAGTCATGTTTCGGCAGCAACTATGGGTTAAGTTGACACACGACACGAATTTTGAACGTGGAAATGTGGTGAGCTTGAGCTTTATTTTTACCAATCCGCCGGAGGATGGGAAAAAAAAAAAAAAAAAACCTTGCCGTGGCGTTGCTCCATACACTAAAATTATTACCAGGTATGTTAAAGACTACTACGCTGAAACTAGTAACTGGTATGTCACGACCACTACACCAGCACTAGTAATAGCACGTTGACCATTTTAGGACCGCAGTCCTGTTTGGGGGACTAACTACTTAGAATTCGACTAGTTTGTCCCCATAAACGGGACTGCGGTCCTACAAGGGGGGGGGGGGGGGGGGCTTCTTCACCCGTGCCGAGAGTTTGGGCCGCTCACACGACGATTGGCTCTCTGTACCACACGCTAAAAAAAAACAGATCTACAGTATACAAACACTTGATTGGCGCCGGCAGCGTGGCAAGCGCTAGCATTTACCTTACATGCGGTGCGCGCCGCGAAACCGAAACGCACCCAAGCTTAGGGCTGCATAGAAATAACGTATACCGTGGTACCGTATAACACCATCACCCAGGGTGGTAAGATACCACACCCCTCGGACGAATTTCGAGGCTGGCTTTATCGATAACGGGGAGGGTGCAATTCCCCGAGCGACATCGTCCATGGAAAACATCTTGACGAGATGATCCACCTCCCCAAGCCGCCAATTTCGTTGGGTGTCATGTATATGCGCCCCCCCCCCCCCCCCCCTGGTTTTTGGAGGAAGATAGGAGTTTTGTGGAGTTCACCCAAGAGGGCGTGTTGTCTTCTCAGACGTGTTGTTCGGGCAGCCTCTCTAACAAAAGGGCCTGTTGCGGGGGACCATAGTAAATAGGACCAAATATTGTTAGTAAAAATAGTGCAATATGTAGGTTTTTGTGTGTACCATAGGTCCTATTTACTATGGTCTTCCGTAATAAAAGTGGACCCCCTCCACTAAATCTAGTATGTTGAGGCTAATATAGGCCTTAACCCTTTCAGTGCTGCACTGCTGTCTGTACAGGGAGCTAAATTTCAGGGCTTTTTCCGTGTCAGATAAAAAGACGAGGGTCGGGTCGGGTCGGGTCGGGTCGGATCGGGCCGTGTTGACTCGGCCCTACCCGTGACATTCTAAAACCTCCCGCCCCGAACCGACAGGTGAAGTTTTGAAGACCTCCCGGCCGGGATGGACCATGAGGTTTTGAAGACTTCTTTCTTGACGCGTGAAGAGCCCTGCTAAATTTGACTCTAGTTCCAAGTGTTTAGTCCCGACAAACGGGCGTGCAGCCCCAAAGGCAAAAATTCCCGTCCTCTACGTACTGTAGTATATGCGGTAGTAGTGGTGGTCCCTCTATAGTGATACTTGAGTAGTGCCGGCTGCCCTGTATAGTGCCTGTGGAATCGCTCGGCACATGTGTATGGGATTAACCACCGTGATAGTGTGCGGAGTAGTTAGTGCCGCTATAGTGCTAGTATTGCTGGCTGGCGCATACAGGTACTGTTTTTTATTTTTTTATTTTTTTATTTTTAATCATCACTTTTACTTTCCAGCCTAACTCGTATACTAGGAGGTTTTACCCTCAGCGTACTTCTTCTGGACAAGCCGTGGTCACGGGTGTCGTCCCTTCTCCCCCCCGGTACGTGCCTTTATTTTTTTGTCGCGCATAGGGGTTCAGCATTCCCACTGCTCGTTCGATTTTCATCGAATGAATGTAGCTAACTCACGCTCTCGCGCTTTCCGCTAGTCAATTTTGTATGCAAGAAAAATATACAGACTATTACGGGGGGGCATAGTAAGTAGGACCAAGTATTGTTAGTAAAAGTAGGGAAATGTATAGGTTTTTGTGTGTACCGTAGGTCCTATTTACTATGGTCCCCCGTAATAATACTGTAGCATTGTTGGCTGGCGCGTACCGGTAAAATATATATAGAGGGACAATTACACTATGGGCCCGCCAACAAGAAACGCCTATTCTGGGCAAGCCTGAAATTCTTATTGGGGCGCTATCTTCAAGCAAACTTGAGCATAGGCTATTATATAGGAATTAGTGTAGAGTTAACCACTGAGCCGTTTTTCTTCGCCCAATTTTCTTGGCGTTCTCCAAAAAAGTGAGCATTATGTTCTTATTGGGCACTTTCTTATTGGCGAGCTTATACTGTACTACTGCTGTACTATTATACCACTTTAGCATACGTTTTTTTTCTGGGCGGGGTGGGCGTGGTGGTGGCCGTGGGTCGCGCCAAAGTTTCTTGACGCCCAATTTAGTAGATGATGCCCCGTACTATGTATAGATATATCTGTACATACCGCTGTTCGATTGGATGTAATATTCGTGTTGTGTTGAGCTTCCCAGTTTTGGTCCTTTCTTTCATCTGGTCCTAAATACTTTACTGCTGCACGGTCATCCCGCCGCACACACCCTCCTCCCCCTTCTTTCATGCAATAATGCTTGTCCCGGTTGTTGAAAACCAGGTCGTCGCCCAGCTGTTTTCCGAGGAGTGGGAATCCGGAACCTTCCAAGGGATGAACACTATCACGGAGACGTACGCTGATTATTTCCGCGACCTGCACGGTTGGTTATCGGAGTACTTCTTCGCCAAGCTTGTCAGGGCTTGCTTTGAGAAGAGCGTGAAGGTATGCATGCATATATTATAATATATTATTTGTAGATTTACCGGATATTGGACATCGAATATCGGATATCGGATATCGGATATCGGATACCAGGGCACCGGATGTTTTCGCTGATTGATTACTCATGTGTAGGAAGGGCGTGCAGCAGCAGTACGAGTATGTGTATGCATGCTGCGGGCATGTGCCGGGTATTAAAAAAAAAAAACCCGCACACACACAAGCTGTGAGATCGAACACTTGCTCAAAACGCATCTTTGCAGGCTGTATTATAGCTCCCAATGCCGCGCTCCGGACGCATATCCTTCCCCTGCAGCTCGCCAGTCCGTGTGGCCGATGGTGTCTGAGTCGTTATTTGTTTTCAGCTCTTCGATGCTAAGACCTATGCCAATGGCAACGCGAAGTCCGAAAGTTTTTTTTCAAAAATATTGCTTTAAAAAAACAGCCGAAAATATCCTCGTACCGCCGCTGTGGGAAAAAAGGGAAAAAATGTTTGATTTTTTCTGTCTTTTTTTCCAACGGCTGCAGGCGGCGCAATTTGTTTTCTCTCGTTGCAAATTGTCAACACGCTGATAAAAATCAGCTCGTGCGACGATAGATGCTCGATCTCGATATAGACTCAGCCCAAGGCCAACCCGCTTGGTGTCGGGCAAGACCAACGAGTATAGATGACGGCATCGAAGATAGAAAGTGAATACATGCTCTAGGGGGCGAGAGCTTGCCGGCGGCGTCCTGCGGTATCCTCCCAAACCTGAACAAAAGCCTGTTTTTTGCCATTCGAGACGGATCGAGAATTTTTTTCTTCTGTTTTGTACGCACCAGCGGCCAATTGTTTTTTTATCGTACGCCTGGCCAGCGCCCGCCGATAGAAAGTGAATACATGCTCTAGGGGGCGAGAGCTTGCCGGCGGCGTCCTGCGGTATCCTCCCAAACCTGAACAAAAGCCTGTTTTTTGCCATTCGAGACGGATCGAGAATTTTTTTCTTCTGTTTTGTACGCACCAGCGGCCAATTGTTTTTTTATCGTACGCCTGGCCAGCGCCCGCCGCACGTCACTGGCCATTGTGTGAAGACGGTGACCCAAGGGTGGGTCGGAGCCCCTAACGAGCGCACTCCGTTCAGAATTCATGACGCAATCGTTGGTTTTGTCGATCGATGTCTGTCGAGGACTCGGAACCTCGCCGCTTCGAACCGAAGACCGGCCTGAGTTTTTCTCAGGCCGATCTTGGCCCAACATCGGCCCCAGATTTGCTTTTTTTCGGGCTTTTCCAAAAGTTGGGAACTTTTTTTTTTTCTCAACGTGCCCATAGGAAGCGTGTTCTCAAATGTTTTGGCGGGTATCTTTGGAATTCAAACTTTTTATTGATACTTCGCGTTCCCATTGGCATAGGTCTATGTGATCGCCTCTGCTTTGAGTTCTGTCTCTCTCTCCTTTAGTCTCCCTTTCAGTGGTTGTTCTCAGCGAACACCCCCTCTTCGTGGTGTTTGGGTTCCATTACGAGGTGTGGGGGGATCTATAGCCTCATTTCTTTTGTTTCGAATAGCCGCATCTTCGACCACCTTTTTCCTGGCCGTTTGGGATGAACTTTGTCATCACCCTCCGACCATCTTGTGGTCTGCATATACGACTATTCAGGGTGGGCTAATGTGATATGGGTGGAGTATTCATGGGATATATATATACAGATAATGCGTTGCAGTCTTGTAGTCTCACGAATACGAGAATAATCCAAAGGATTAACCCCGCGGATATTCCGTTTGTCGAGAGTAACGTTCTTTTAGGAATGTTCCCTAGGGCGGATAGCCCGTTAGACGAGAGTAATGTCCCTTGACGCAGATAGGACTACGAAGTGAGAAGTTCTTCTATTAGCAGAAGAACGATCGGTAGCCATAGGAAAGTTCTGTAGGAGTACATCAGATAAGAGGAATTTAGGAGAGCTTGTGGCATGGGGTGGGACGAGTATATCTGGGCGTCGAGTCCCGCCCCCCTACCTCTCACTTCTCTACCAGAGCACCTCCTCAGCTCTCGCCATCAATAAGAAGATCTAAATCAGAAGAAGCGAAGCACTGCTTTCCAGCTGCCAGAACCACCTGCGTTCCTTACCACTACCCTTACCGCTACCCTAGAGCGGCCTCCGCTTCACATCTAACAGTAAAAATATTTGACAAAACACCGTAGAAAATCAAGACAAGGCAGTATATTCTACTGCTGTAGGACGAGTAAAGCGGTTCGCTTAAATAAAAACACACGTTACGCCTTTCTCTTTTTACTCATTTACAACATTTTTTTCCACTATTTTTGCGATTTTGGTGCTTTCTCACATTCTCGGACTTTTTCCCTTATTTTGTTTCATATATTGCATTTTATCACGTTTCTTAGATTTTCTCATTTTTTGTTCATTTTTCAATTTCTACAGTAATTTGTTACTATTGTTGCGTGTTATCGAAGGTTTTGTAGGGGGTTCGCGTGATTTCTTAATTTTCCTGGTATTTTCTTATTTTTCCTCGTCTTTTCTTATTTTTTCTACATTTTCCATGTTGTCTTTTTTTCACATAATTTCCCACAAGTCCTAGAATTCCATCAACGTATGATACGTTGCGTTTCATCAAAATTGTATGCAGTAGTGTTTTTTTACATTACCTGTAGCACCCGGCAGCAGTGTTACGGGAGTAGCTTGGTTGAACTCTGAGGAATTTTCGCCCATAGTGTGGCCTTGATAATTGGCAAACGTATATCTTTGGAAAAAAAAAACACTGGGTGAAAAAAAAAAAGGTTCGCTGCAAAAAGAAGTTGATCATCAACCACCAAAGGAGGGGCTCGAACCCTCGACCACAGGATTAAAAGTCCTGCGCTCTACCGACTGAGCTACTCTGGTTCCATGGGGAACGGGTCTGTTTGTGGTTTTCTATACTTGAACCTGGTGTTGTTTTGGGCAGGACGTCAGCCTTGCTTGGTCGGTTTACTGAGCGATACAACTGCGGGTATTATACTGCTGTAATAATACGATAATATTAATAGCGGTATTAAGGCCAGATCTTATGCAATATTTTTTGAGTGATTGAAAAAGGCAGGAAGTCGGATTTTCCTGCGGCAAAAAGCCACACCAGATCGGTGCGCCATGTGCCGTCTTATGGTGTTTTTGGTTTTATTTCATGGGAGAATAAAAAAAAAAGAACAGAACCGAGATCTTGAAGTTTCCTTGAACTCTACGTACGTGGACCACGACACGAACGAGTCGTTCACGCCGGGTTGGGCGATCAACCTTCACCACCAGCTCCTCCAAGGAAGGAACGGAACGTGGAACCTCCTGGGGAGAGCTGCGTAAGGGGTCGCTGGACCAGCAACGAGCTCTCGCTCTCGCGGAGCATGAGCTGCTTGCGGCCGTCGTAGTCAGAAAAGAAGAACGTTGGATTGTTTCGATACTGCTGTAGTCTCGTCCTATTTGTCTCCAAAGTTGTTTTGCCTAGAGCAGCTGCAGTTGGGCGGCCGCAAGGGACGCAATGGTGGCCAAGGTATTGATGCCCTCTCTCTCCGTAGTGGCCGATGCACGAGTGCTGGAGCCCAGCTGTGTACAAGAGTAACCAAGCATGTAGCGTCGTGACCCATCATGAGCCCTGTCTGTAACCTATACAAAATTGTACAATGCCTCCGAAGTCTTGTGCAAAAGCAAATTTTATCACTTTCAGAGTTGATCAGAAAAGGCTGTCAAAAAAAATCACTTCCTGGAAATTCATGAGTGATAAAATCTCGGAGGAACATTTTTTCCACCAAACAGGCCCCATAAGACGTGATTTTGATAAAATCTGATCAGAAACGGGACCAGATACCCCGAAGCCTCCGTAAACAGCCATATAATCACCTAAAAAAAAATTGCATAAGATCTGGCCTAAATACTAAAACTGTCTGAATTGTACTGGTTATTGTGAGTACGTATTGTGACCCCTGATACATGTTGCTGGTTCAGCTCGAACAGTTTGCGAACCAGAAGAACCGATCAGGTTGAGTAACATTTTTTTTTTAGTTCGCTCTATACTATTAGTATTAATATGTATGATACCAGGTATGTATGTCGGATACCTGTCCTCTTCGGCGTGCCAAGCCTCTCGTGATGGCCTTAATATAATGGTTTTAGTGTAGGGAGGCGGTCACTCAAGGGGTCAAACCGCGGTCTCGTATTGTACGTTCCTGGTGCTGCAGCACTAATACTGGTGTACGCACTCGTAGCTTATTTCATCTGTGATTCGTATTACGGGGAACCATAGTAAATAGGACCAAATATTGTTAGTAAAAATAGGTAATTATATAGGTTTTTGTATGTACCATAGGTCCTATTTACTATGGTCCCCCGTGAGCAGCAGCTATCAATATAATTCCACTGCTGTACATACTACTGCTGCTGTATACCAGGTACTTTACTGCTGTACATGTATCGTATGACGATTATTGAAGTACTGCTGTACTACTATAACACTATTGTCCCTCACATAAGAATGAGCCCCGCGAGAAGATGATGCCAATAATATATACCAGGTAGATATTTACACACCACATGTGGAACTGCTTACTGTGTTTCTCCCGTAATACTGAAATACCTGGTAGCACATAGTGATCCGGCATGCTTGGCTGCCTTGCTTTCTTTGCTGTGCTCCAATCCGCGTTATTGTTAATAAGAACAGGTGTACGTGGAGTCTCTCTTGACAGGCGATAGCTCGGGGGGGAGGCGCCAATTTTTATCCCCTGGTACGGCTGCCCAGCGCATCCGCGGGGATATTCAGGTGGGGGAAGCACTCATTTGTTCATTTTGATTCAATTTTGCGTTCAATATGAAAGGCGTTCGTGCCATTCTGCCGCAAACAGGTTTGATGCAGATCCCGCCCCTGCTAAAACAACAGCCTGCCTGGTACGGCGGCCCAAGCGCATCCGCGGGAGTGTTCGGTTGGGAGGGGGCAGTTAACCTAAACTTTTCCCCTTTTCGTTTTCGTTCCAGTTGTTTCCATCAATGCCGTTTCCCTGGAGATGGAGATGATACAGACTATCCCCCGCTGAAAAAAACGCCTTGCGGTTTTGAGGTTGCATTTTTGCAAGCGGTCATCACAATTGGTAATTGTGCAGCACCACTGGTAGGTTCTCACTATTTTCTTCTGTAACGTACATACATATCTGATCATTGTCCTGCCGACGACGCCTTTCCTAAAGATATTAGACCCCTGCGCTAGTGGTAACTGGTAATGGAATGCGCCATTAACCCGCCGTGGTAAACCATAGAACGTATGTACGCTCAAGTACTACACACCAGGAACCAGGAAATGTTTTTTGTACTTTTCGCATATGCTATGTATCAGGTCGTCACGGCACGTTTTGGCATACTGGTGTACTGCCAGTATACCCAATACCTCGCCGGTACCAGTACCTCAGATTACACGCCAGTGCGTATTATAGTACTTCGGAGTACAGCAGCCCCCAAATCACTGATTATGGACCAGTACCTCACACGCTATACATGAAATACAGCTGTAAGTACTGGGTAGACCCCAGTACTATACAGCAGTGCGTACGTCATCCTGATGTACTGCTGTACAATACGCTGCTGCTGTGACGGCCTGCCGTAGGGAATAGTTACTATTTAATAACTGCACCAGATACCCGGTACCAGGTACAGAGCAGCGTAACAAAAACAGTATATGCCATGTTCACTGCCGGTACGCCCGGTACGTCTGAGTACATAGCGGTATGTATCAGTATCTCGGAGTGCACTCCAGTACCAGAGAGTACGCTACCTGGTACCTGGTATATATTATACCTAAATTACTGCTGTGTACGCCCTAGTACCCCAGGGTGTGTCTTATCCAGGATACTGAATGCGCTCCAGTACCTCACAGTACGCCATGCCCCAAGTTGCGCTGTACTGCTGTGACGGCGTTTGCAATATGCTCAGACTGCTGTAGTATCACCACGAGTACATATCGACTACGAGTATATATCATATGTTCGGTCTATTTTTTGTTGCTGTACGTATCCGTCCTTTCTCCTTGCTCTCTACAGCATAAAACGCCATGAAACGAACGAAACTGTGGTGGGCGCAAAAACAATAAACCGAACCGAAAAAACAGAAACGAAACTAAAACCGACCACTTTGAACAATAAAAAAACAGGCGCTGATTCACTTTTTCACCAAGGAGGCGATGCCTGGGTCAGGGACAGAACTGAGGGAGTTCCTAGCCCAAGCAGGATTGCGGGAAACTGGGGCCATGGACGATGTGGCCCAGGCAGCAAGGGACGCCGCGACTGTGTTGGAGGTGATGACCTGTATTTCTAGGGGGGGAGGGAAAGGGAAAGTAGAGGGAGAGTGTTTACACACTGTTCCAGTGAGTATGGTATGGGATGGGATGGGATGGCATGGGATGTGGGACGGGATGGCACGGTATGTCATGGTGCAGTTCGATACGGTACGGACGGGTAATATCGTACGGTTCGGTGCAATATGGTGTAACTAGAAAACGGTATGGAACGGTCCGTAAGGAACTGAATAGTGCGATGTACACCCGCTGACGAGCGACGTGATGCGGTGTTCGACGGGTAATTTCATCCACTGCCATAGCTGGAAGTCTCGGCTCGTGCAGAGTGGAAGCTGCGGTCGCTGCTGTTGTTGTTATTTACGTTGTTTTTTTATGCTGGACCAGTTGTTGGTGTTGGTTTTTTGGTTGCTTTATTGCTGTTTTTGTTGTTTTTGACGATGTTTTTGTTGTTATGTCGTGGTGGCAGTTGTTGCCGTTCTTGTCGTGATTGTTGCTGTTGTTGGTGTTGGTGTTTCTGCTGCTGCGGCTGTTGCTTTCGCTGTCGCTGTCACTGTCGGCGGAGTCGCTGCCGACGGGGTTAATCAATTGCCTTGATCCGCCCTCACCCCTCTCCTCCCACCTCTCCGTCGTTCCGTTTCCGCGCTCCGCCATTTATTTTCCGTGACGACAGGCGGACGATGCGGGAATGGATCGGCTTCAAGGGAGCTTGGTGCAGGCCGCCATAAAACGCCTCGTGAAGGAGTTCAAGTCTAAGGTGCATGAATCCTTTTGTTTTGTTGTCCTTCCTCTTGCTTTTTTAGCTTCAGTTATTTTATCTTTGTTCGTATATAGCACATGTTTTTTTTTTGGTGATTTTGTTTCTTTGTTTTTGACACCTTTCCTTTGTTTTTGCGCTTCCTTTGTTTTGGCGAGCACAACACTGCTTCTCGGTCTTCGTGCGCGTGAACCACCTCCAACCCTGACGGCACTGCAGCAGTAGATCACGCCCCAGTGACGGTGCTACCGCGCAAAGCAATGCAGTAGCTAGCGCTGGGAAGAGGTTCGGGTGGAGTAAAAACTAAAAAACAGAATGGATTCATCTCTCACAACACCGACGCCGAAGTTGCCTAAACTGGCGGTTTCGTATCCAAGTAAACCGCCATACAATACAACACAAAACCCAAATATCGTATTGATACGTTCTTGCACTGAAAAATATTGACAACCCCCAGTACCCCCCCCCTCCCTCCCACCGCCGCCACGGCGTTATGAACAGGGGACAGACGTGGTGATGATAGTGATCGGGGTACAACGTCGGTGGAGCGTGGAAGAAACCCGGGAGAGAAGGGAATTCGTGGAACGCCTCGCGAAGACCTGCGGAAAATTCTCAGAATCGGACGTTTCCACAAGGTAAGCAGACGTTGGTTTCGCTCGGAAATATTTGGTGCACAACAGTGCAGTACGTAGTTACGTACTGGTATGTACGTACGTACGTAAGGACTTATTTCACTTTTCTGTAAGCGGTAAAGCTATTAGCAAGTGATTTATTCTTGTTATTTTGCGGCGGTAGACAATAAAGACTTTCTTCGGACTCTGGCAGAGGGAATAGTGAGGGAGAGGGGCGGGGATTGGTTGCTGTAATTGTTGATGCTGATGTTGTAGTTGTCGCTGCTGTTGCTGATGTTGCTGTTTGTGGTTGTGCGTGAATGTGTCCGTAAACGACTATAGCTGTGTGCGTGATTTTTGTCGATAGTTCCAGAGCTTTTGAAGGGGAAAGATATTCCAGGAACGTAGCGCAGGAGCAGAGACGAGGAGCAAAACTGCAGGGTTTAAACCGTGCGGTTGATGCTTGCGGCTACGCTGTCACCATGATTGCTTCGTTGTAGCACTGTGGTACCACACGACAACTCTCCCACCACCACCACCACCCCTAACCCCCAACACCACCACCACCCACCACCCACGAACCCCCACCCCTAATACCAACACCACCGCCACCACCATCACCACCACTACCACCCTAGTTAATGCCTGCGCTCCTGTGCCGTCTTTTTCGCCCGCACAGGTTCGATCTGAAGAACTTGGCGGGCAACGGAGTAGTCGGAGACAGGCTGGCGGATCGATGGCGCCGCATGCGCGACACCGTCAAGGCAGGGATAGTTCCCATCTGATCGCTCGCACGGGCCAATCATGTCGTCCTTGTTCAACCATCTCGTTTTTTTTATGCGGGGAGTAAAGATGCTGCCGATGGGAGACCGGTCTTTTTCTGGGTGATCGTACCCACAGACAACCGTTTCATTGGTTTGTATGTCGGTCAAAAAGATGCTACCAGTCTGGCCGGGAATATTGACCCCGTTTAGTGTTCGCATCACAGTCCAAATGTGTGCTATAGTATCGGCCAGAGTGGTATGCAGGAGACCGGTACTTTAGGGTGGTTATGCACAGGCCAAGTCAGCCGCCTCAGTGCTATTCATGGGGATCAAAGATGCATAGGAAGTCGGTCGTATCAGGCGCGTCAAGGGCTCTTTTAGGCAACCATATGATTGGTACGGGACTCTCACCACTAGAACTATTCGTCAAGGGGCCGGGTTGTTGTTGGCTTGCTTTCCATACACTTCCGGGTTGGCGTTTTAGTGTTATGGGGATCAAATATGCTACTTTAGACTATAGGATACCGGTCTTCTTACGTGCATCAAGGCCTATTTGGGGCAACTACGTCATTGCTATGGGGAATAAAGATGCTATGAATAGGAGACCGGTGATTTTGGACACATCTAGGCCTCATTTGACCTTAGCGTATGGCATATGGGGAATAAAGATGCTACTGTTGAGAGACTGATCTTTTGGGCTAAGCGGGCACCGGCAGCCGAATTTCAGGTAGTCATGGGCGACCAAATGGGCCTCAATAGGCTGCTTCTGTACAACACCAATAGGCCGTACAACGCTTACTGCCGTAGTAAGCAACGCTACTGTTGTAGGCTACTGCACATCTCAAATAGGCTGTACAACGCTGAGCGAGCAACGGCAGGCGAAGTTCAGGGAGTCGTGGCGACTAAAAGCGCCCATCAAGGCTGCTTTTGGCCGTACTGTAGTATGCCAGGTACGAAGTTTAGTGCAGTGGCAAGGTCAGTCAAGGGCTTCAACCGCCGTTCCCTTAAAAGTGTAATATCTTTGATTGAGATTGCGGGTTAGCAGGGTAGTTCATCGATGTTGAGCCTGGGGCGGAAGTCGCGATGCTGGTTTTCGTTTTGCGTGTTTTGGTTTGTGTTGTTGTAGCTGTTTTTTGTGTTTTGTGTATCGTTAGGGCCTTCGGGGGATTGTTTTTCGTTTTGAATTTCGCGCTTTGTCGGGATGCGTTAGGGTCTCCCGCCGACGATTTCCCAACCGTGTCGTTTCAAATTAACAGCCGTTTCGTGAAGAACCGTCTTGTGAGTAGCCGTTTCACATACAGCCGTTTCCTTAAATGCGGCGAGAGAAAAGTGGATATATCCGGATGGCAGGAATCCTCCGCCGTCCTGTCAATGAAACACGCAAGAAAACAACAAGCGCGACAAACCACTGCCGCATTTCTCTGTTTGACTGGTGCATATATGCACATGCGGTCTCTTTTGGGGTGTTGACCCTTTTCCCACTGCGGGACTTTTCTTACCCTAGAGCCCGACACATACTAAGGTAGAGGCGTACCATTTATTTTCTGAGGTTCCTGACTCTGAGGGGCTCTACACTACTACTAAGTCAATACTAAGTCACCCCAAAAACTGATTTTGGTAAAAAATGAAAGCGAAACTCGATGAGACATCCCATGGCCCTTGGGTACTCATACAAAAAAATGCGTGTTTTCCGAAAAAATGCATGGGCTTCCGACGATTTCGGGTTGAGGAGCCCCGCCATTCAGAAAATATCTTACGGCCCAAAAGTGTTACTCCTATCGTAGCACGCTTCTAAGCCGTGCTATAGCAAGGCCGGCAATGAAGGGTCACACCGTCGGAAACTTCAGAGGGAAAACATTGACGGTAAAAAAAAGGGACTATTACGGCAGTAGCGGCCGCGGCATGACCAGGGGGGGTGATATGCAAAACTGGTGTTCGGAGTTACAATGCGAAGGAGCCGTATGGCACCCATCATAACCTTACTACCCGTGCTGCTGCTGGGCGCTCACGCTGCTGCTCGTAGAAGATGGTTGGTGGCACCAAAGCTATCAGCCATTGTTCTGGTCGCTACCTCGGCGTCCCTAAGGGGATAAGAGTTTCTCACTGACGGACGGAGGTTCCCCAACTCTCAACCTACCCGATAATTTTGCGTCCGGTTGTATTTTTAAAATATACCTGGTACCAGATAGAAGGTGACTCGTTAAAATCCGTTACACTATACGTCGGCCATGGGACTGTGTGTCGGGCTCAGCCTGCAGTTTTTCTCGGGGTCAGTTGTTACATTGGGTAGATAGAGCCCCAGCTAGGCCTCCGTGCACCGATGAGACCTGTGACGGCGAGCAGAGGGCTTTTTTCACCATTTTATTTGTAGACCCGGAGTTGTAGTACCTCGGAAGGATAGCATAGAAGAGGATCGATTAAACATGCGTGGGCTCGGAGGGAGCTGGGGTATGGTATGTCGATCACTGGAAAGTACGGACGTAAACCAAACTGAGAACATGTGATGAACCTGTGAATCCCTGGCACGGAACCCTTGGTCTGAACGCACGGAACACTCGCCCTGAACGCTTGGAACGCTATCTGCACGCTCGTGAGTCACCCGCCTGACCTACCCCTCCGCTTTGCCATGATCTCCGAGAACCCACACAGGTCAGACAGTAGAATGAAATGCATGCTTTAGTACGATGTCTCACGCAATAATACGACAATATACAGGTGTACAAAATCGTGATGCGCATAGGGTCGCTTCCCGTAACAGACCCCAAATCCCCGTCGACACATCCCCCCGCCGACACTGACAAAACAAAACAAGTTTTTACGGGGGCAAAACTGACCCAACCCCGCCCTTGCTTGGTCTCCGCCCCCCGGTGAAACCCCCATTCCCGACGGCGCATTCCTCTACCGACGATGACGAAACCCCCACCGCCCCAGCGGCAGCGATTGCTGATACTGAAGAGTCCCGATGCACGAAAACAGCGCGAGGTTCCTGCGCTCTCTCCACGCTTGGTTTTCGTTTGGGGCGGCCTTCTGTCCCCGGGGGCAGCGCTGTCTTCAGCCCTCCCATGAGAGTTGGCGCTAAATCTCCCCGAGATAATCGTTTGTCACGGTCGCGGCTGTTTCGCCCACCGCTCTTCTTGTGGTTTCCGGGGCTGTCTAGAGGGGGGGCTTCTGCTGTCCCCTCTCCCGCCCCCTGCGATGGGGAGATTTTGTGAAGACGAGATGCAGAAAAAGAGCTGGCCATCTTTGTGCTGGAAGAAGAAATATCGGGGTTTCGTAGACATGCGGCGGCGCTTTCGTCGATCGAGTGCCGTTTTTTCTCCCCGTCGCCATCCCAAACGGCGGCAGCGGAAGCGGCACCGGTCGCAAGCTTTCCTTTGGTGGAAAGGGGGGGCGATGCAAAATCAGGAGCCGCCACGTTCAGCCCCCCGTGCCCCCCCGTACTATCTCCCTTCGCTATGCTGCGCCTTCTCCCGCCCCCGCCAGACCCGATCGCATGGTGTAATTCTGTGGCGACTTTGGCGGCAGCAGCGGCGGCAGAAGCGGTGTCGACACCACCTGGCGATAGGTCAGTTGAAGCAGCAGTAGAACTACCATCACCACCACCACTACCACCAGAACCGCCACCAGAACCAACAGCAGTACAGCCTCCACCAACCCCACCGGTCCCAGCTCCCGCCTGTCCGACAGGCAGAGTAGCAGCCGTCACCGCCGCCGCCGCGGGGGTGGCGGCCACCGTTTTTCTCTGTAGCGTATGTAAAAGGCGGGACACAACAGGAGACGATTCATTTCCGTCCTTCACCAGGCGGGCGCGCTCTGCAGCCTCGGCGTCCGCGACCGCCCGCGCGACCTCGCGGGCCCGCAGCTCCTTATCCGCCTGGAATCGTCGACTCTCGCTCTCGCGCTCCCCCTCCTTCCTCCTGATGTCTTCCTGGTGAGCTTGTCGCCTCTCCCGACGCCGTATTTTCCTTAGCTCCGACAGCGAGGTGTTTTCGTGCGCGCTAGTGCCTCCCTCAGCACCGCCCAAAGGTACCCCCGAAGGTTCGCCGGAACGATCGCCGGAGCGTTCGCCGGGAGGGTCATTGGAACGGTCACCGGAAGGATCGCCAGAACGGTAGCTGGAACGATCGCCGGATCGATCGCCGGAACGGTCGACGGAAGATTCCTTCATTCTTTTTCCGCCGGTGGTGGTCGGAATCAGCACGTGGAGCAGAGGAGCAAGGTCTACACCGCCGTCGTCACCGCCGTAACCGCCATCGTTGTCGTAAGGGTTGCCGCTGTCGCCGTCGCCTTCTTGGCCGTCGAGATGCCGAGGCAAAACTCGCGTTGCAGGAGCGGCGGTGGCGGCAGCGGCCGCGGCGGCGACGGGCGTGGACGCTGGAGGGGCGAGGCCGTAACGCTTGGCGATGAGCTGGCTCTCTCGAAACTTGTCCCTGCTGTAGTAGCCGACGATGATATCGGCCACCAGTCGCTGGTTTCGCTCGTTAACACGAATCCGCCCGTGCAACCCCCTACGCCCCGAGTTTTATTTTTGGTTGTTTTTGGGGGGTTGTTCGTTTTTTTCCGGTAGCGGCGGTGGTGGTGGTAGCGCGGACGCGGCGGGGGTGAGGGTGGGGGGGGAAGCGATGACGGTGGCACGCGTACGGACGTGTTGGTGAGGGTGATGGAGGAAGAAAAAAAAACAAAGGGGCAGCGACGCCATTTGTTTTCGAAGGGCATTTGTTTTTGTTCAGGGGAGGTTGGTATCTAGCTATTATTCGCAGCTCTGAAACATTTGGACGTTTCTTTGGCGGGAAGTAAGAAGCCACCGATCCTTGAAAACCCAAGCGAACGACCTCCTATGTAGTTCCCTCGCCACCGCCTGGCCTTTTTTTCGAGGCCCCACAGCGCCCCCCGAACGCGTGGGAACAAGCGTGGAAAACATGGTATTTGTGGAAAATTCATGGCAAAATCGTGGAAAATACTTCGCTGTACGGTGTGTGTGTCCGTAGGACGAGGGTTCGGCACGAAATCAAGGACTAGTTGTTCGATTTGAGAGGGCACGCGCAGACAGCACGATCGGCGTTTCAGCGCCCCCTCCCTCTCTGTTCCACTAGACTGGTGTTCCACGCGAAGAAGTGGAAGGCGAACATTGAACGCACTTAATTAATTCGACTGCTGCGGGGCTCTCCAGGAGGATTTGTGCAGGCATGTGTGACCTCGGATAGTCGTAAGCCAGCCACGAACCATTCCACACCAACAGTGATCAAGTTTGTAGTAGTAACTGCAGTGTAGGCGGGAAAAGAAGAGCAACAACACGATTCCAGCGCTACTACAGCATGACAGTTAGACCTGACGGCCCAAGCACGCTGGGTGGTTGCTGCGTACGACAGAGTTGAGCCGGTGCCGAGAGAGGCTACACGTGCATGCAATGATATACTCACCGACCAACTGCTACAGCCATAGATGGCGAAAAAAAAAAACAAGGCGATAGACGTTGGAGGTCGTGAAGCAAGCACAGTGGTAAAACTGCTGTAAGATGTCATATTCAATTGAAGAAGAACCGATTCCAAGTGCGAGACGCGTGTGTTATGCAAATGATAACGATCAAGCTTTGTAGCTGCCAATAGATCGAGAAAACAAAAACAAATCGAGGCTGGACATGACGACCGACGCGACACATACAAGGTAGAATTTAGGGTTGCGCACTGGCGCACTATATACTACCAGTATATTGACACTGGAAGTAAAATAATGCTGGCATATTTACACTGGCAGTATCTATCTGATTGAGCCTGCCAGTAGATGCTACCAGTAGATTAGATATTGCGTGCCAGCAGATTTGATCTTGCGTACGTCCACAACACGCCACGTTTTATATGACGGAAAGCCGCCTCGCTTCGCTCGACGCCATCCGCATCGCTCGAACCGTTACTGATGAGACTGATGCAGTCCTGTATACCGACTGCAGACGAAGTCAGTATTCTACCCGCTGATGTAGATTGTTATTGCGCAGTCCCTAGTACGACCGCGTTATCCTAGAGCAGAGCCGGCATTGCAAGCGGAAGACGCCCGGATGCGTGTGTTTGGAGCAAAAAGTATACCTGTTGCCAGGTATGTAATTTCTATGTACCTGGCGACGTAGGCGATTTTGATCTTCTTCCGGACGCCGCGGCACGGCTCGTCGAACAGCTCCAAAAGGTTGGCCTTGCAGTCGATCACGAGCTTTTCTCCACCCTGTGGCCGATTCATCCAGCGGTCGGTTAACGAATGATCGGTCGGCAGGTCGGTCGGTCGCTCGTCGCTCGGTCGCTCGGTTGGTAGGTAGGTATATCGGTAGCCAAGATAAGTGGGTTGACCACTGGTCATGTTTTCGTGGTCGGTGGACCAGTTCGTCGATCGGTCGGTTACCAAGTGGTTGGTCAGTCGGTATGTAGGTAGGTAAGTCAATCGGTCAATCGGTAGGTAGGTCGGTAGGTAGGTAGGTAAGTAAGTAGGTAGGTAGTTAAGTGGGAAGATAGGTAGTTAGATACGTAGATTAGGTAGGTCTGCCGATAGGTCGGTCGGTCGGTCGGTCGGTCAGTGTGTGTTGGTCGGTAGATACTGTTGCTGGGTAGATCTGCCGGTATATAGGTCTGTCGGCTACTATGGGTTGATCAGTCGGTCGATCGGTTACCGATTTATTGGGGGGTGTCGACTGTTCGGTCGATCGGTCGTTTGCGTGCTGTCCGTGATAGGTGATTATTGTGGTTCGAGAGAGGCGATTCGGGGAGCACTGTACTCGGCGGCGGATGTTCGGCTGCAAATTTCGGCCCATCATCACTGTCCAAAGGAAGGAAGGAAGGAAGGAAGGAAGGAAGCAAACATCGGAAACAAATCGTTTGCACCTTTACCTACCTGCAGAGACGAAGACTCCTCACCTGCCTATCGACCATAGACCTTAGCTTCGTACATATATCGTAGGTCTTGGTAGGGTTGCGGGGGTGGCCGTAGCTGGAACTGAGAATGTCGATCACCGACAGCACTTTGGGGCTGTCCACGAGGACATCTTTCTCGAGTCGACCCCTGCCCAATCGATCGTCCACGACCTGTATATACAAAGCAAGACCGTCCAATTACCATGACACTGATTAAAATCGAGTATTATGGGTGGGGGAGGGGGGTGTACTCATACCATGCATGGCCGTAGTCGCGAAACTACAAACCCTCTCATCCCTACCATACCGGGACGGAGCACGTCGGGTTTTCACCGACCAGACAGGCATTGGGGTTAGCATAGCAGCCGCTAGGAACTTGTGCAGCAGGGCGTTTCGGAAGTGTCGTCAACTTGTGTGCGTTGGTGAATCGCACAGGGGTGGCAACTATCGTTTTTTTTTTCAACCCTGGCTCTCTGGACAACGGTGTTATGTATATAAGGTGCTGCAGTCGAACATATCTTCGAAAGGCTCACATCTCGGCCAACCAGAATATTTTCGAAAACGCCTTGTTCGGTATTGACAAACTTTCCCATTCTGGAAAAAAATGAGCTCATAAAAAAACGATCGCACATGCCTGTGCGAAAATAGACACTATTTTCGGTATTATTAGCTGCCCTGTGCTGTAAGCTCGTTCCTACGGTAAGTCGGGGAGCTCCATCGCCGACAAAATATTTTGGGTTCATACAAGTTGCTACCCCTACGTATTGGCCACTAACCTAACACCGGTCGAAAAACTTAAATGCGAGCGTATGTGTCGTGTTGCCGCCTTTGTTTTTTTGTCTCTCGCCTGGGCTACCACCCGCCCCTTGCGCTGGAGGATGAAGTTCCTCGGGTAGCCGCTCGTCGTGGTCTCCTCCAGAGAGGTGAGGCGCTCGCTGTCATGCCCCTGGCAGGAGATCAACGAGCGAAAAAAAAACAAAAAGTGAAAATGAAAATGAAAAGACGCACACACGCAGGGAAAAAAAAGTACACCTGTGATACGGGTAGTGACCGAAGATGTCGGTTGATGGCCTAGTTCTTCACCCATCGAGGCCTCTGCAGACTCATGGGGTGCGCGTGAGCCCCTCTAGACTGACGCGTGCTACTACAGCTTAAGCAGAACGTTTTGGACAACAAGAATGTTTTTCTGACTGACCGAGCTCCTCAAAACCATGTGGTGTATGGAAAAACGAGAGCGTTTTCGCGACATTCTTCGTGCTGAACTACGGCTTTGGGACTGTCCATAGAGTCACACCTTTTTTTTCAGCTTGTCTCACAGTCCGTGTTTTAGGGGAAGGCACGGATCTCAGAAAGATAGGTGCTAACTCTACCGTGGCATGAGTCAACCTAGTGGTGCGCGTAAGCCTCTGTAGACTCAGGGGTGCGCGAAAAAACAAAAACCTCCGGAACACGCCTCAACCTATTTTCCCCGAGACCCAAACAGGGAGGGGAGGGGGGGGGGGCATACTGGTATACCAGGTACTAAAAAGAAGCCAAATAAAACAAAAATTAAGAAACCATTTTTATTTTCGTAAAACTTCGTCCAGAAATCGCATCTCCACTGGGTGTGCTTTCATTTCGACCTTTTTAGGAATGCGGTGTGTCTTTTGTCATTTTTGCCGTGCATCCCCTGATAAACGCAATGTACGAACGCGTCAAGGCCTCTTGTTCAATGAACTCCCCGCAACGATTGAGACTCAGCGTTTGACTTCTCAGTAGTAATCGTGGAATGTGTTTCTTTTACCGACCATTGGATAGCGAGTCCGCCAGCAGCTACGAGCTGATACACACGCCACGTTGTCACATCCCTAAGGTGATCGTATGTCGAAAGGACTTAGACACATACACTTCGGTAGATTTGTTTGTGGAAGTTGTTACGGGGAAGCATAGTAAATAGGACCTACGGTACACGCAAAAAAATCTATATATTTCCTTATTTTTACTAACAATACTTGGTCCTATTTACTATGGTCCCCCGTATTAGTTCCTTTGGACGGCTGTCAGCAACACCGACACAAGTGGTCGGGACCAAGAGATCACCAACCAAAAACAGACGAAACGTGTTCGGTCTTCTCACACTAAACTGTTTACGAGGAGTACAGTAACGTGACTGTTTCAGCAACACGAATACGACCACGCTCTAGTCGTAGGTACGACTCCTTGCATTGCTCAACACCAAACATATCGTCTCCCAACCAAGCACAATGGCCGGGGTGGAACCGTCATTTTTTGCCAACACACACGTACACACACCTCCCCCCTTCCTCCCCCTCCTCCCCCCCCCCCCGCGTATGGTCATACGACTACGGCCATGCATGAGATCGAGTACATCTCTCACATCGAGTACACCCCCCCCTTCCCCCCCAGTCCCGTCCCCGCCCACCACTCCCTCCCCCACTCCGCTGCCCCCTCCCCCCCCCTCCGAAGGCTCATCCACTCACCACGACGAGGTACCGTACTCTTAGCTCCTTCTTCTCGCAGGGCAAAGGATTTCCAAAGAGACGGTTGAGGTCTTCCTTCGCCGCAACCAGCTCTAAAACGCCTCCGCCGAGTTGTTCTACCCTTCGCTGCAGGCAAGCTGTCACGTCCAGGTGTCGCGGGATCACCCTCTGGAGGTACCTGGGGGGGGGAGGGGTATGGAGGGGTATAGAGGGGGGGGGGGGAGGGGAGGGGGTACTCATTATCATGCATGGCCGTAGTTGTATGACCATAGACCCTCGCATCCCTACAATGCCGGGACGGAGCACGTCGGGTTTTCACCGACCAGGTAGACATTTCTTGCACCAAGCGCGAAGCGCCGTGAGGTGTGTGTTGGGGGGGGGGGGGGGGGGGTGTACTCAATAGGAGAGATGTACTCGATCTCATGCATGGCCGTAGTCGTATGGCCATAGACCCTCGCATCCCTACAATGCCGGGACGCGGCATGTCGGGTGTTCACCGACCAGGCAGACATTACTTGCACCAAGCGCGAAGCGCCGTGAGGTGCCCGGCGAGTCGCATGAAGGGTGAGCTGCATCCTACTAAGAACCGCTTGTGAGGCGGACTTGCGTATAGATGACAGCCTCAATGAGTGAGTTTACTTTCCGGTGTAGCCACTTCCAGAGACAGCAATGGGGGGGGTACTATGTAACTACCTCTTGGGTGCCTTACCTTTAACACTACGTGATACGATCAATTCCCTTGTGTAGAGTAAAGGTTCTTTACTTCGCACAAATGATCTCACTCGACAACCAGCTGTGGGCGACCGCCAAAAAAAAAAAACAAAAACGGTACCCTGGATGTCTAGCTCACGTAGTGAGCGGCACATTTTACAGTGTCGTTGCCAATCGACGCCAACCCAACCGGGGGGGGGGGGGGGGGGGAGGGATCAGGGAGAGGGGGGGGGGGGGGTGTACTCGATAGGAGAGATGTACTCGATCTCATGCATAGCCGTAGTCGTATGACCGTAGACCCTCGCATCCCTACAATGCCGGGACGGAGCATGTCGGGTTTTCACCGACCAGGCAGACATTGCTTGCACCAAGCGCGAAGCGCCGTGAGGTGTCCGGCGAGTCGCATGAAGGGTGAGCTGCATCCTACTAAGAACCGCTTGTGAGGCGGACTTGCATATGGATGGCAGCTTCAATGAGTTAGTTTAGGGAGAGGGGGGGGGGGGGGGGGGGCAGATGGAGAGTAGGGGTGGAGATGGAGAGGGAGGAGGACGTGGAGGAGGAGGGGGTGGGGGGGGGGGGGGGGGGGGGCGGGCAGGGACGGAATAGTGCAGTGTAATGAGGAGGGTGCTATTTTTGTGTGCTGCGTGCCAGAAACGCTGTGATCACACCACTGCTGCTGATGTAGCTGACGTTTACCAGTCTGATGGTGAATACATTGCTGTTAGGCAGCTCGCAAACCAGGCAAAGGCCCGTCGTCGAATTGCAGTAGTGAATCAGACACAATACAAACGGTCCGACTGGGATGCGTTATTTTTTGGGGGGGTTGGAGCCATGCTAAGTCGGGGAAAATTGCGGCTCTTATATTTACTTGTCGGTCGGACCTCGCCAGAGATTTTACGTTTCGCGTCGCTTTTGTTTTAACTCTCTGTCAAGCCTGGAGGAAACTTTTTGTACGGGCTGCTTGTGCTTGCGCGTGCGTGACCACGGGCTGGATTGTGGCAGTAGCGAGGTAGCGAGAAATCAATCATTGCAAACGACGATAACCACATCAAAAACAATCACCAAAACGACGACAACAACAATAGCAACAGCGCCCCCCACCCCATCCTATCCGCCCACCTACCCACACAGTCACACACCCACATACCTCTCCTCCCCTCCGTTCTATTTCCCCTCCTCCCCTGCGCCCCCTGCCCCCCCCCCCCCCCTCCCCTCCCCTCCCCCTCTACCCCGCCCCTCTCCACCTCCCCAATGTCTCACATTTTTGTATATATATAGTATACCGTAAATGCGTCCAAATATTATTTTTTTCTGCTCGTGTTTGCTTTCTGTTTGCTCTGGTGGGGCGGTAGGCGACCAAAGCCGCCCCATCAAGCCCCCCTCCGCCCCCCCTCAAGTTTTCGCGACCTAAGCAGCCTACCGGTACGTAAGTTATTTTCGTGTGGAGCCGTGTTGAGATACGGGCGTGTGGCGCCTACCTCTTCTGAGGCTCCTCACCTGAATATATACGTAGAATAGGAGCTCCAACAACCGATTCCGATTTTATTAACAGGATTATAAATTACGGGGGGCCATAGTAAATAGGACCAAATATTGTTAGTAAAAATAGGGAAATATATAGGTTTTTGTGTGTGTGTCATAGGTCCTATTTACTATGTTCCTCCGTGATAGTGCCATCCCATGGGCTTGGTATCCGCCGTCCAGAGGGCTGAGATCGCGCGGGGATGCGATCGTTTTTGAAGCGCTCGATGCCTTCCAGAACGGGAATGCTGGCAACACACCGGACGGAGTGTGTTTTTTTTTCGGAAAGACCTGGTCGCGAGACGAGCGCCCCGAAAAAAAACGTTGTTCGTTCGACGTCAAGCACCCTTATTGCCGTTGTTGAGAGGAATCGAGCGCTGGGAAAAGTGATCGCGCCCTCGTGCGAAGTCAAGGCTTTTTACGGTAGGTCGGATGCACCGCTGTACAGAAAGCTTAATCTGAGTCTAATTGCAAGTGTTTTAGTGTCCTTAACGGGAGCGCGGTTTTGAAGTAGGAAACAGCACGTCAGCGAGAAACGTTTAGGCTGAAAAGCGCAACCCCTAAGTGCAACCCTTAAGTTGTGACTCCTGGTTGCAATCCCTAATTGAATTGCCTCCCTTAATTGCAACTCCTAGTTGCAAACCCTAGTGGCAACCCCTATCTGCAACCCGTATTTGCAAAAACCTAGTTTGAACCCCTGATTGCAACCCTCAAATTGCAACCCTTACGGAAAAAAAAAAAAATAAAAAAAAAAAACGGGTATGTGCCTGCCTGCCTGTGCTTGCTTGCTTGCTCGCTCACTCTAGGTCGGCGATGAGCGGCCTGAGCCCCATCAAGCGAACGTTCTCGTCCCGACTGAGCGGCATGCCGATGTCCTTGCGGTTCTGCAGGGCCAGCAGGTCCGATAGGCTCCTCTGCACCCCCTGAAGCCTCTCGTCCACGCCCTCTCGAGTCTGGCCGTACGTAGCGGCTTCTATGATGATGAGAGGGGCGAGCATAGGACTATTGTACCCGAGAGGGGGGGGGGGGGGAGGCGGGGGCGAGGGCGGGGGGAGGGTGGGTGGATTTGTGGGGAGGGGGAGGGAGAGGGGGGATGGGGGGGGGGGGGTGTACTCGATAGGAGAGATGTACTCGATCTCATGCATGGCCGTAGTCGTATGACCATAGACCCTCGCATCCCTACAATGCCGGGACGGAGCACGTCGGGCTTTCACCAACCAGGCAGGGGGAGGGTTGTAGCGCCTATTACTTTTCTCACGTGCAGCTGATGTTAATCGGCGTCAGGAGCCGATCGTCGGACTCGACGCTCTCCGCCTTCCCCTCCGAGCCCAGGATTTCGTAGTGAAGCATCAGGCATTTGTCTCTCCCGGGACAAGGGTCCCCGAAAAGCTCGGATAGCTGTTCTTCCTTGGAGAGGAAGAGGTACTTGCCCTCCGCCAGGTCGACCCGCCCCTGCATGAACTCGGTCACATCGAACTGTGGGCACGCGATTGTTTTGGGCAAAACGTGTGTTTGTATACGTTTCTTTCATGTACGGAATACTGTTGCCGTTGTTGTATTCTTCTGCGCGCGTCCACCGACCATTGACCATTGACGTACCGTAGTCTAGGCCATCTCCATGTAGGCACTCCGCTAGTTCGAGTGCAGGGGGCGGTCAGTCAACGGGGGGGTAATTTTATGATGTCTCTTCGGTTTCTGTTGCGTCGCGCGTACAGAGTGTCGTGTGTTGTCTGACACGTACCGTGTGCTGATCTCCCTTTTTTTTCTCTCTTTTTTGGGGGGGGGGTCTGAGGTATACGATTTGTCGCAGCTATTAATTACAGCATGTTCGTATTATTTTTTTTCCGTCTTTCTTTTTTTTTTCTTCCTCGAGGGAATATTCCACTCCAGAATTCTTGGAGCTTGTCCTGTGACCACGAACGGCATTGTGGCATCGGCAACAACAATACCAGACCGCAGTCTCGTCAGGTAGTGTTTCTCACCGTGCCGCGGCCCCGAGATGCCCCCGCGGGAGAGCCATACTCCGCCTTGAAGAGCATCACCAGAGGGAGACTTGTGGGAGTTCGGAGAGAGACAGCCTTCGCCAGATGACCCTCCTGTCGATATCGTGATGGACGCAAGGGACGGACGGACATGTGTGCATGTGGTGGACGGTACGCTTAGAACAAGCCCTACATACACATTGTGAGATGGAAAATGGAACATAGCTCAGAATTGGTGTGTGAGAGTTCGGTTTCTAATGGTTTCGGATCCGTAATTTTGGAACGTGTAAAGGGGAGGGCTGTATGGAACTCGGCCCAGCTTCAAAAAATGGTTAGAATACACCAACTTTGGTTGGACTACATCCGAATTTGGTCGAAATACACCTAAAATGGTTCAAATACACCAAATTATATTGAAACACACATAATATGGGTTGGAATGTGCCTGTATTTAGACATTTACGCTAGCCCCAGCTCTAACCTCCATCGCCTCGGAATTTTCTTGGAAATGGGGAGATGAAATGAGGAGGAATAGTGAGAGCTATCGTGTGGAGACGAGGACGGAAACGTGAGATTTTCGTATTTCAGCGATTGTGGTTCCAATATTTACCACACCGGACAGATGGATCATGATCTGAATAATCTAGATATACGCTTGCCGCTATGAGAACGTGCTGTGCAAGAAGAACCTTATCATACCGTACAGCTGTTGCCCGGCGAACATCTGCTTAAGAGCCGTGTCATGCGCTCCCCCCAACCCCGGCAAAACGTAATCTACATGATGCAGACGATGAAAAAAACGAGCAGGGGGTACATTTGCCCGGAAAAAGTCCTGGACTCTTCACGGGTCATAACCCGACCCGCGGGTAGGGTCAAGAGGTCTTCAAAGGCTCATCGGTCGAATCGGGGCTGGAGGTTTTTCACAGTACCACTATTTGGGTTGAGTCAACCCGACCCGACCCGACCCGAACGGACCCGACCCGGCTCGATCCGGCCCGGCCCGAACCTAGAAGAACCTAGATGACTCAAAACAGCCATCTCATTTGCCCGGTGTGTGCATGCATTCTATTTTCTATGGAACAGGTGGATTGGAAATGGGGGAGGGTGGATGAAGAAAGACCGCAGCAGCAGCAGCAGCAGCAGCAGCAGCAGCAGCAGCAGCAGCAGTCGTATGTCGTACTACTGTATTAAAAGACGCCTAATTTTGGAGTCATGTTGATACACATTTTTCAAGGCTTCTTGCACAACATGAGAGCAACAACTCTGGACGGAAACATGAGGAACTTTTAGGCGTTAACAGTAAGACCATACTACACAGCTCCTACATTTAAACCCAGACGGAGTGGGGCTCCCCAACTGAAGGCATCTACTGATATTTATCAATATTTTTTGGACCCGGTGAATCTTTCACATTTTTTTTTTTTTGTTTGCCATTTTTCGTAGCCCATGGGACTGCTTGTCTTAGCTAAAAATGGTCGATCGTTGGGTGAGGTATATAAAAATCCTATGTCATAGTCAAGTGAGAAATACTATATTATAGTCGAGTGAGGAGCCTCGGAAAAATTTGGCGCTACACCTGGCATAGAGCAAGCACGCGTCAGAAACAATAGCTATCTCCTCTACGAATTTACTTATTTTATAAATTTGAACATTGCAATACAGTACCCACCCCACCTCCGACTCTTGTAATACAGTACCCACCCACCTCCGACTCTTGGAGCCAAACCTCGCGTCGGTGTCCTTTCGCCACCCCTTCCAGAGAAACGTATCGTACGCGGAGGGTCTTCACCACCCCAGGGCACGGGTTTCCTAACCAAGTTGTCAGGCTTTCTTCTGGTTTTATCTCGAGGCGATCCGATACGCCCTGTTGTTGATTGAGCGGAACCGCTGATTGGTTTTCAGGGTGCCAAACATGATGCGTGAGTTTGATCGTTTTCAAGCCGTCGCTGCTTTTGGTCAGTATCAAAACACATTGACACGCGTCATACGTACGCTGTTGATGTTGCTGTTTTCACATTGACTCATCACACCACCATCTAGGCGGTGGTTGGTCACAAAAAAGCCAGGCTCCAGAAAACTCTGGATGCATGTTGAACTAATAATTCCTCAGGGAAAAACGAAACAAACCCGCCTACCGTACCAGGTACACGACCAATAAGAACGAACGGAGTCACAGTCACCACCACGTAGGAATTGAAAACATGCATGACATCGGGTTTGGATTTTTGTCAGAAATTATATAACATGTTTTTTTTTTTTTTTTTCGTTTTTTTCACTTGATTTTAGGATGCCCCTCGCCCCCCTTGTCTGGGACTAAGCAAAGAAAACAGTGGGGTGTTCAATTTTTTTTTCGATTTTTTCGGGCGCTCTTGACCGTACTGATTTTATTACCACCAACCAGTTACAAAAAAGGTACACTGCAGAAGAGCACGGCAAATGCAAAACAAATTCATGAGCTTACCACACGGGCTTGTAGCTGAGGCCTGACATTATACGCCTGCGTCGCATCTCGGGGGTGGCCATACGACGCTGCCAGGACCCGAAACGGCCCGATCCCCAAGGGAGTGTCCCAGTACAGGGTAGACGGGTCTTGCAACACGGTGCAGCAACGCATGCACCACCTGTACGTATCCACCACCGCCTCATTTCCCTGGAAACCCAGCGAACCCCAACATCAAACACCCAATGGGGGGGGGGGGGGGGGGGGGGGGTACTTATGCCATGCACGGCCGTAGTCGTATGACCATAGACCCCGCGCCCCTACAATGCCGGGACGGAGCACGTCGGGTTTTCACCGATTAGACAGGCATTGCTTGCACGGGGGAGGGTTGTTTTCGCGAAAAGTGGATGCACAGCAGCCTCCCACCAAACACGACAAGGATACCTACGGAAATCGGACAGATAAGATCCTCATTTCGAAGTGATTAGATCATAAAAGGAAACCCAGCGGGCTTTACGAGTACCCCATCAGCGAAGAACGGGACCCGCTCCACCCCCCGCGATTTGGAGATCCTCGTATTGGAACGGGGGGGTACGTACAAACCTTCTACGTACGCACACGTCTTTCGAAAGCGATCAATAGGAAAGCGAGCAAATTTTACGAAAGCGAGCACTAAGAAAAGCAGGCCGAGATCTGTAGGAAAACTCTCGCAAGCATTTCGGGAGTCGCTATACTGAGGGTTGGGGTAGAACACACCGCATAAACACATTTGAAATCCAAGCCTGGACCAGCTTTCCTGTGTCTTATTCGGTGTCCGGGACGATATATTGCTGTACCAGGTATCTTCCCGCCTAATGCTGATCGGGTGTTTTGTATTTCTTGGGAGTTGCTTGCTGTGTTCGGTGGCATGCACGTGGTGACACTTTTGTTGCTGGCGAGCGGCTGAAAAGGGCTCAGTCAACGGGAACCCCTTTAAAACTACAGTACGTTCCACGTTTTGAAGGACGAATTATTTGGAGTGAGTGCAGGATGATTTTAGTAGCAAGGGATTTCTTGTTGGAATTTGACATATCTTGGGTAGTGGAAATTCTTGTGGGTTTTGTGGAGTGCTGATCAGTTGGAGAAGGTTGGAGCGTTCGTTTGATTTGCTGAATTGGGTGACGTGTGTTACAAGGCTTAGATGGGGTAGGCGATTGGATAACATTTTGCCAGTAGCCCAAGGGACTAAGACCGTAACACGTGAGCCAGACAGACTGATACAATCGAGGATTAGCTTGCTAGAAGGCCCTATTATTAATGCTAGGTTAACCGACGTATAATATAGGGAATGCTACGAATTTGAATTCGTACTCGTGCACAGTTCTGCGTGCCTCGTGTTGGTATGACGGTATGACACGTATGACACGACTACAGTACAATAAGCTGACAGTCCCGTGATAACAGTATTTATTTCTTCGATGCCTCATACAAAATCGACTCGTGCATCCATCAAACCCACCCAACACCCACCTGCCAGTGCCCGCAGTTAGGGCACCGTATTCTCGGCCCTGGGTACATCTTTGGCAAGATGTATCTCTCCCCCTCTCCTTCGCTGTCGCTCTCGCCCCACAGCTCCCTCCACTCCTCGGCCGTCATCGTGCGCCCATCGTCCCGTCCCATTGTTGTCTCAGTCAACTTATATTTTCAAAAATTTAAAATACGAAAAATACGTCGTCAGCTGTCAGCTGTCAGTTCGACCGACTGGCCAAGCAAAGCGGTTGGTACTCTCAGTTTTGCAAGCCCTGTATGTGATGGTGCACAGAGCCACGCACGTGTACTACATACCTGCCTCGTGAAGAGTGTAGCGGCCGTGAACTTCAGGAGGACGTTTTCTCACCGAAGCTTGGCTTGCGGCGGAACTCAGCACGCTACTACGATGTACTTGGAAGCACCTGGCACTTTTGGTATCCGTATACGCTGTGACATTCCTACCCCACGATCTATCCCGCAGGGCTCACGGTTTGCGCCAGGATTGCAGTACAGCGGAGGGTACAAGGCTGGAGGAGGAGGAGGAGGAGGAGGAGGAGGAGGAGGAGGAGGGACGCGTACGAGTGGTAGGATGTGGAATGTTTGCAAATTAAATTAATATACCTGGTATGTGGAATGTGGAATGGTTGAAAAAGTGCGGCGCAATTGAACGAGGTCATTCGTTTGCCGGTTTCATCTTGATCGTCGACAAGGAATAGATACCATATTGTCTCTAAATACAAGGAGCGTTTTCATGTAATTTTATTGAAAAGAAGGTTTTTATATTTCGGGACAGAAGGATGGATGAACCTGAATGAGGACTCGTACCAGGTAGATCTGACTACATTTTTCGCACTACTTTCGATTTGCTGAAAAAGACGAACGAATAAACGTCAAGATACGACAATACCACATCCAGCGAATAACCTCACACACTTTCCGTATATCAATTCAACTCAACTGCAACCACGAGTATAACTGCGGGTGCACGTACTGCGCCCCCCCCCCCCCCCCACTTCAACACCACGTACCTACAGCAATCGCTCGTATTTCTTACAGCCGTATCCGTTATACCAGGTATATACGACGACTACGATTACCTTTTGCTCCCCGAAACGTCGACCGATACCAATCGTAGCGAATTGGATGGGGTAGGGGCAGGGTAGATGGATGGTATCGACAACGAACCAGAGGCAGTCGCAGCCGCCCTTGCGGCGAGTTCAGCCGCCCAGATGAAATGGGCCTCTTTCGTGCTCTTGGGGCCGCTGGTACCGAGCTTGCTCGCCATCACGAACATCGTAATCGGCGGGGCCGTCGTAAAGGTAAGCCCCAGGGGGAAACTCTGCACACGTCTGACACATCACGACCTACTGCCTTACTTAGATCGTCTACTTATAGATCCTCTAGGCTGCAGATATGAGACGCTGTGCAGGATCGGCACATCACACTATACCTGGTGCACAGTGCTGCTGTACCACTGTAGTACAGATCCAACCCACGAATCAAGTGGTATTTACACACAGTAGGTAATGCAGATAATACGGCTTCCACCAGGTAACGTGAGCTAAACCGTGCAGGCTAGGAATCCATCTCCCCTTGGGAAATATATATACTGCTGTGTATCATGAAGTGGGAATCGATGGTGGTCTGCCCGAGGTGCGAAGCCTTAACCCTGAGAAAAGTAGGCGTCGAAGACGTATTGATACCCTGTTTGTCACCCAATGACAACTACCACTGTGCACCGTAAGCCTTTTTCTTGCCGTCATACTCCATAGACGTAACCTTATGACGCCGATCACACTTACAGTCGACTACGCACTGACTTGACTTGACAGAAACAATTAGGAAACGCCACGAATAAGGAACCATCGTGCGTGTCGTTCTATTCGCGCTTCGCAGTACGGTATCATAGAGCGATTTTCGGAGCAAAGGCTCGCGAAACGCTCGGTCGCACCGAAGGTATTACCGTCACACACACATCCATGCAATGTATGCCGATCCTCGCTGGCGATGTCCACGGGCTCCCTCGTACGCTTGAAGTCCCAAAGTATATGGTGCCCACTATGTGCAACTGCATCACTTTGTGCAGGATGTGTGTCGTCAATTTTGACCTTGCACGTGGACCCAGACCAACCCAACCCCAGCCTAACCCTAGCCCTAACCCTAACACAAACCCGAACCCCAACCCCAACCCTTTGGGTTGCTCGAGGTCGGCAGCGACAGTCACGCGGCTTCGCCGCGTGTTTTGGTGGCGTTTTTTCTAAAAAACACGCCGGGCGGCCGAAAGACTCGCCTTGACCAACAAGACCCGAGTCCTGCACAAAGTTTTGTGCTGGATGCAGCTGCCCATACAGTAGGTCGAGTTAACGTATACGGCTTCCGATATGTGTAGGACTGATCGGCACAAAAAACTTTGTGCAGGATGTGTGTCGTCAATTTCAACCTTGCACGTTGATCCAGACCAACCCGACCCCAGCCCTCACCCTAACCCCCCAACCCTAACCTTAATCCTAACCCCAACCCTTTGGGGGGCTCGAGGTCCGCAGGGGCAGTTATGCGGCTCCGCGCGCCGCCTGTTTCGGTAGCGTTTTAAAAAGAAGCATCAGGGCGGCAGGCTGGAAGACAGTCTTGACCAATATGGCCCGTATCCTGCCCAAAGGTTTGTGTCGTCCTGCAGACGGGACGAGTCAATATGTACCGCCTCCCTCGAACGCTTGAACTCTCAACACATATCGTACAGGCCGACGTGATCGACCCGGACGCCGCCTTCTCCTGCGGATACCGAGTGGATATTTTCGTGAGGGCCACGATCGTGAACAGCTACCTTCTCCTCGTGGTCTTCGCTTGGTCGTTCCTGGGGTTCGAAACGCACTTTTCCATCAGGGGCCGGCGAAGACGCTTCCTGAGTCCCTTCTCTAGCCTCGGACTCGTGGCCTTCTTGTACCTTCTGTTGTTTGCTTTGAGTGTCGGCATGTGAGTACGAGTACTGCTGTAGACGTCCCGGCTTGAACACACTTTCTTCTGCTGTGTGTTTTAGAGTGTCGCGCCATGTAAGCAGAGCGAGAGCGATGATCACCCACCGGCTTCTGTCCCGAGCGGGGTCTTTGTTTGTTTTAAGAATGAGGCACTACAGTAGTAGTGGGCTCTCGCTATTACGGAGGACCATAGTAAATAGGACCTACGTTACAGAAAAAAAACTATATATTTATCTATTTTACTACCAATATTTGGTCCTATTTACTATGGTACCCCGTAATAGATGCTTGCGCAGCAGGACACTTGTACGTAGCTGTCGTCAACTTGCGTGCGTTGACAGATTTGGAGAATTTGGAGAATCGTCCAAAAAAACAAACATCGGTCGGCAGTCGTAGAACCTCGGTCGCAGAACCGGCTTCAGTCAGTCAGCTCGAAAGGGGTCCCGAACTTTTGGTGCGGTGTAACCTAGATATCCGTAAGAGCTAGCAAGGAAAACGGACCCGACCCGTCCCGTGAGATTTTGAAAACCCCTTCTGACCCGACCCGTGAGATTGAAAAAACAATCCTGACCCAACCCGTGGGTAAGATCATGACCACTGTAGATGATGGAATGTGATGAGTTCACACTTAGATGGCTGACCGATGACGGACGGTCTTCACATGGCTACCACATAGTCTTTGTGTGATGAGATCAAGCAGCACTGATGGCGATTTAAACGATGATAATAGTGGATACCTGGTATGTTGAAAGGGTGCCCGTTGGCCCAAAAAAAGCTTATGGTACGATGAACCGCAGAGAGTTCGGACGCGGATGTGAGGAATACAAACAGAAGGGCTACTCCCGCCAAGCTTCTCCTACTTACGGCTTACGGCAATATCCGTCTCGTACGGTAGCTTACACTCATACGCACGTTACGCTAATCACACGCACAGTAACCTAGATTTATTGTACGTGCGTTACCTTAGCCCAAAAGCTACTCGGTGGAATGTCTTTCCAAAGGATCGTTTCCTACCTACATTAAACGACAAGCGGTCAGTATTCTGCGTCCCGAACCTACACCGATATCTTCCGTAGTACGACGGCCTACCCTGCATACATACCCAACGAACACTGAGATCTTCCGAAGGATGACAGCAAGGTCAGAGGAATGTGTACCTACCGATGACTATTACGGGGTTCCGTAGTTAACAGGACCTATGATATACCTAAAAACCTATATATTTACCTATTTTTACTAACAAAATTTGGTCCCATTAACTATGGACCCCCGCAATAGTGGATCTCTCGAAGATCCTATCATTTGGCAGAAAAGCGCTGCTTTTTTAGATCGTAGTTGACCAGCCTAGGCTACCGGGATGGTAGGTGGATCCGAAGTGCAACGAGCGGAAATGTACGACAGGCGCGCAGCATACTGATCCTTGTGCCGCTCGCTCTCTTCCTATTGCAAGTAACGGTCCTTCCGTAGTGCCTTTTTTTTTGTTTTTTGTTTTTTCTTGTCTTCCCAACAAATTGTTTTCTCAGCCCATTGTTTTTCTCTCTCCCTCCTAGTCGTAGCTCAAATCCGGGGTCATATAGCAGGATCGCCCCCCCTCCCCCCTCCCCGCCACGTACGATTCGTTCCTTGCATTTTTCTCGCGAGAAAGGCTTCAGCCCTTTCTTCTCTCGTCGACTCGCGTCGGTTGAATAGTGCGGGTTGCCCTCAATAGTGCCTGTGGAATCGCTGGGCACAGATGGGATTCACAAGTCGGTTTGGTAGTTAGTGCCCGGAGTAGTGCCGATTGCCGCGCCATATTGCCGGTGCTGTTGGCTGGCGCATACCGGGACTACAGGAATACCACTACCTTAAATACGAGCGATGTTGTTGCATTTCTCGTTTTTAGAGGCGTACACTGCTTGTTGTACCTAACATTCTTTGGCGGGGGGGTGCGCGGGGGGGGGGGGGGGGGGGGGGGGGGGGGTAGACCGCTTTAGTAGAGGGCTGTGTATACCTTATCCCGGCTTCAACGAACCGGTTAAAAAAATGGTGGACTTAAAACACTAACATCGACCTTAAACCCGGCCGTCTGGGAAAATTCCCGGAGCGAACACGCGTTGAGAAGTTCTCTAGCGTGGACTGTGAACTGTTTCGTCGGAGCTGAGCCAAAGATGCACACGCTGCTGACTCGGTAGATATTCCTTTTTTTGTTCCAAATTATTTAATAAAAAACTGAAACATGCCCGGGTACGTCACCTGTGAGCTCATAACTTTATGTGGGACATTTCGAGGACTTTTATTTTTCTGCACTCCAGCATCTGTCTACCGCTCGAGTCATCTTAGCCTCCACAATCACTCCCACAAGGGGGATGACCCCCAAAATATCCCCGGAGCCAAGGTATCACCCGCCGCGTTTGTTCCAGTTATTTCGCTCCTCCTGTGCTGTTTTTCCTGGGCAGATGGATATTCGGAACCTGGGCGGTGGCAAAAGACGTCGAAGCAGGATCGTGCTCCAGAACGGTCCCCGTGCTGTACAACTATTCTGCGGTGTTGGTGATTATTTACTGGGTAGGCGTTATGTTCGGGGGAGTGGAGCTGGTGGCGACGATGTGTGGGAAGCGGATCAAGAGCGGAGCGCAGGCTTCCCTCGCGAAGGTGCGGGACAGCCGCCGCTGCTATGGTACAATGATGCGTGCGTGCATACTACAGCAGTGCCTAGCAGCCCTTGTCGGGTTTTTTTTTTTCCCCCGGAACGCGCGCCTCAAGCACAATACAGAATGCCGAAAAGAGCGCGTTGAGTGTGTAGAGGGGTGCGATCGTTGTTCAGCGCTCGATTTATCAATAAGGGGGGGAAGGTTGCCAACAGCGAACAAAGGAGGCGTTTTCGGAAAGATCTGTTTTAGAGCCTTCCGAAAATATCATGTTCGACGTTAGCATCGTTACCGTTACAAAAAAAAAGGGAACTCAGAAAAACGATCGTACTCCTGTACGAACCCGACGCCCTCTTTGCGGCAATCCTCTGTTAGTGAAACTGAGTATGTATTTTGGGAATTGCAAATCTGTCTGTCTGTCCGCTCTCTCTCGGCACTCTCACCAACTCCAACTGCGGCTTCACAAAACAAAAAAGACAAGCGAACTGAGAACAGCGCTCGAACGCCTTTCATCGAGGGCAATAACAAATGCTGGCATATTCTTTGGCATTTCTGCTTGCCATCCTTAACAATGTGCAGCATACGCTTCAACGTCGTTCACTTGCTAATACCCCCAAAGAAAATATAATGGAACAAAAGGAAACGAAAAAGAGAAACCTATTGGACTATAGTAGACCGTCGGATTACAGTAGCCTATCAGAATACAGTTGCTTAATGGGCCGCAGTATTACTACTGAACTACGGTATACTATTGGACTACAGTAGTCTATTGGACTACATTAGCATAATAGACTACAGTAGCCTGTTAGAATACAGTAGCCTGTTGGACTTCAGTAGCTTTGACGTCGATCGGTCATGAACAAACCCAGAAAGAAGAAAGACATCCAAGGGACTCCAAATAAATAAACGAAATGACACCTTCGCTTCGGTTTCTGCCTCATTTTGCGTTCGTCTTTCTTTGCTTTCATTTTGGGTGATTTTTCCTTTCGCCTCTGCTATGAGTTCTGTGTCTCTCTCTCCTTTAGTCTCCCTTTCCGTGGTTGTTCGCAGCGAACACCCCCTCTTCGTAGTGGTTGGGTTTTATTACGAGGTGTGTGGGGGGATCTATAGCCTCATTTCTTTTGTTTCGAATAGCCGCATCTTCGACCACCTTTTCCTGGCCGTTCGGGATGAACTTTGTCATCACCCTCCGACCATCTTGTGGTCTGCATATACGACTATGCAGGGTGGGCTAATGTGATATTAGTAGAGTATTCATGGGCTATAGATATAGATAATACGTTGCAGTCTTGCAGTTTCACGAATACGAGAATAATTCAAAGAATGGATTAACCCGGCGGATATTCCGTTAGTCGAGAGTATCGTTATTTTAGGAATGTTCCCTAGGGCGGATAGCCCGTTAGACGAGAGTAATGTTCCTTGACGCAGATAGGACTACGAAGTGAGAAGTTCTTATATTAGCAGAAGAACGATCGGTAGCCATAGGAAAGTTCTGTTGGAGCAAATCAGATAAGAGGAATTTAGGAGAGCTTGTGGCGTGGGGTGGGACGAGTATATCTGGGCGTCGAGTCCCGCCCCCCTACCTCTCACTTCTCTACCAGAGCACCTCCTCAGCTCTCGCCATCAATAAGAAGATCTAAATCAGAAGAAACGAAGCACTGCTTTCCAGCTGCCAGAACAACCTGCGTCCCTTACCACTACCCTTACCACTACCCTAGAGCGGCCTCCGCATCACAGCAACATAATTCAGCGACTCCGCATTAATAGATGATTGCAGTGACATACGTGTTCGTTCAAAACAGTCGCCAAAACGTAGATCTTAGGCGGAATATTGGAACATTGGTCTCAGGAGAGAACACCGGAACCTTTACATAGGGAGGAACGGGGCAGGGAGTGAAACGGGGGAAGGGCAGAAGGAGGGGAGGGGGTGTACTCGATATCATGCATGGCCGTAGTCGCATCACCTGGCGGGAGGGGACGGGGGGAAGGGGGGAGGGGAGAAGAAGGGAGCGGGGAGGTGAGGCGGGAGGGGAAGTGGGGGAGGGGCGGGAGGGGGTGAAGGGGACTGAAGGGGGGATGGAGGTGGGGATGCTATGGACCTTAATGTCTGCCCAACGTGTACCGCTACAGTAGTCTTGCTACACATCGATGAACGACTGTACCGCCGTCGCTGATCTTTCTTGCGAATCGATACGTAACCACCTTTATCGTTTTCACGTACAATAGTGTTGTATCCTACGTTCCCTTCGACAGGGTCCAGCTCAGATAAATTTCGGCCCCTCAGGAGATAATGGGACGAAGAACACGTGAACTAAAATTCAGCCGCGAGAAAACTACATTTGAACGTCAACGAAAAACGTGCAGGCAATCTGAAAAGGCGAGTATTTACTACTACTGCTGTGTCTCCCTCCGCAACTAATATCGTTGCGCATCCCATCAATCAACAGTTGTGGTTGCTTCTTTTTCGGTGAAAAACAGACAAAACAATACGCGGAGGACAGAGACAGGAGGGACGAGCAAGCGGCAGAGCGGCAGGTGGTAGGGAGGAAGTTTGACGAGCGCGATGAGGAGGGCAATGGAACCATCGAAAGGGAGCAGGCAAATATTTAACATACATACCTGTAAAGAAGACCCTCGTATTTAGGCCCAAAGTGGCATGACGCCAACAAAACGTTTCGCGCTCTATACCTTCAGCAGAAATTGCACGCCTCGCGTACAGGTGAGAGCTGATTAATGCATTGAACTACTGCTGTACAAGAAGTATAGATTTAGTTCATTGTTTGGAGTTGCATCGTAATAGGCTATTGTGATTGTATCAAGCGGGGGCGGGGTGTCGCAGGCAATATCGTGTGCCTCGTATATAGGTGGGAACTTTCTGGATATCTTAAAATGAGCGTGAATTAGTTTATTTGTTCGGCATTGTCTCATCAAAACAGGGGCCGGATGTCGCAGGGACAGCCCCTTAGACGCCTATTTGTACGATCGTACTGATACTTACATTTACTTCGTACGAAGCATTGCGCGTACAACACAGGTGCCGCGCTCTATTTGGACTGCTGCTACTGATACTTGGTATTTAAATCCGTACAAAACATCGCGCTAACAGCACAAGTATCGCTCTGTTCAGGCTCCTACTTGCCCACACTTACGTGTTTACTTCGTACGAAACATCACGCAAACAGCACAAGCATTGCGCTCTACTTAGACTCCCACTTGCTGATACTTACCGTTTACTTCGTACGAAACACCACGCTAAGAACACAAGCATCGCTCTCTAGTTAGACTCCTACTCCTGAAACTTACGTGCTTTCTTCGTACGGAACATCACGCTAACAACACGTGTCGCAACACATGCCAAGGTAACGGTGCACCATTTTTGTTTCTGAGGTTTCCTGACTTGAGGAGCTCTATGCTATTATTAATAGTAAGTGTAATGGTTGATAAAAATTGAAGGTGCAATGGTTGATCAACAATCCCGTGGTCTAGGTGTGAAAACAGTCATATCGCAAAAAATATTGGCATTCCGGCGATTTTCGGTTAACCCCTTTAGTACCGCAGTCCCGATTTGGGGACAAACCAGTCTAATTCCAAGTCATTTGTCCCAAAAACGGGACTGCGGTACTAAAAGGCCCCGTCATTCAGAAAACATTTTTGCCCAAGTAAGTGCTATCGTAGCGAGCGTCTCGCGCTCTATTTTAGACCCCTGCTACTGATACGTCCGTGTTTACTTCGTACAAACCATCACGCTAACAACACAGGCGTCGCGCTCTACTCACTGTTTGTTTGCTGTGTTGTATACCCCCCGCAAAAGGCTGAGGAGCTGATCGAGGAGCTAGGCCTAGGACTCCGCTCGAAGAAGCTGAAGAAGGCGCTGGCTCAGCTCGACCCCGCTGGGGAAGGGGTAGTGACGAGGGATGATTTCCTGAACTGGTACTCCGAGAAAGCTCACCCGGGACGATAAGCTTTCTCCGGCCGCGGTACGACTTACCCGGGAGAGACTCGTTTACCTAACTGGAAACCATCTCATTGTAGGGGGGGGACGTTTACGCCCAAGATTTTCGGAGGAGCCATGCCATCCCACGGTTGAGGCGGGGGGTGTAATCATTGTCGTGTATGGCCGTAGTCGAGTAACTACAATGCCGGGACGGAGCACGTCGGGTTTTCACCGATCAGGCTGCCATTGCCCAAAGCGTGCGAAGCGCCGTCCGGTGTTCGCCGAGTCGCGTGAAGCGTGAGCCGCATCCCATGTAGGAGCCGCTTGTGAGGGGGACTTCAGCAATTTGTTGTAAGGCTTTTCATGCGTATGGAAGACAGCGTCGAACGAAGATGGGGGGGGGGGGGGTGCACTCACGTAATTCATGGCCATAGTCGTATGGCCATAGACCCTCGCATCCCGATGGTGCCGGGACGGATCACGGTCGGGTTTTCGTTGAGCAGGTAGACAGTGCTTGCACCAAGCACGAAGCGCCGTGAGGTGTTGGGCGAGCCGCATTGAGCTGCATCCTGCATAAGAACCGCTTGTGAGGCGGACTTTCATATCGGAGTAAAACGTCGACCGCCCCCCTAGCCCACGGTAAGCCTTACAACCCCCCTCCCCCCCCCCTCCCTGCTGAACGGCAGGATGTTTGGAACGTCACAGTGCCGTATATGGCCGTACGTGGACCTATTTTATGGTCGCTTCGCTTCTGTACCTGGTGAACCCAGGGAGACGTAATTTTAAGGACGCACGCAGCAAGCGTTTCTATACAAGAAACGTTCGGAGTGAGATTTCGAATATCCCGTGTCCTACCGACGACGCCAAATGGTATGGTGTCACCTACTGAGCTACCGGCGGGGTAACAGATCGATTACTCAGCCCCGGGTAAGCCCGATAACACTGCTCGAAGTATTAGCAATAATGATATCATTCCCTTTGCCATTTGACGATTTGTAGCGATTGTTCCAATCATACCATCCACATACAAAAAGAGGAACGAGAATCGATCAATTCATGCACGGAAGTTGCCATCGATCATACCTGAAATTTTTTACATGATTATACCAATACTGCCATGTGATCGGTGTTCCGCGATTTTTTGTTCGTTGTGCGCCTGTGATAGCCGAGGAACTTATTTTTCAGAATTGATTTCCCGGGGGAAATATTTATCGATTTCGGATTATGGGGCGAGGTACGAGTGGCGGTCACGGTTCAAGAGTTATCGTCTTAAGAGAAGTGCTGGCTGAGAGAGGTCAAATGGCTTGACACGAGCACAGTAGCACGTATCACTCTGGCGGCAATGTGAGGACCGTGTGGTCTTCAGGTTTATGCCCCAATGATCCTGACAACAGGGTGTTTGCGAAGGGTTAGGCTGGAACCAATTCTAGTGAGGTTTTCTCGTGGTCTGTTCCCCATGCAAAAACGAACCGAACCCATGGAATCTCCCACAATAGTCAACCCAAACCCAAAAATAGTTAGGTTAGAAGTGGTATGTAGGCCACGTTTTCCTCAGTTATTCAAGTGTTTGTTGGGATAAAAGTATTGTTCAACAGGAAGGTTTCACGGGTCGGGGTAATTTTCATGCAGGAAACAGACCACAAGAAACCAAACCAAACTTTTCAATACTGCTTTAGCTCCAACGAAATTCTTTCGGAAGCACCCTCGTAGTTCCGCCCAGAGTGGTGCATAATACATAGGGGGTTACGGCTAAAGAGAAGTCGGGTTTAACTCTGTTAGTACTGCAGACCCGTAGTCCCGTGTTGGGGGACAAACCACCGAAATTCCAAGCAGTTTGGCCCCACACCGGGACTACTGCAGTCCTGAAAGGGTTAATAATAGGTTACGATTACGGCGGACCAATAGTACATAGGACCTACGGTACACAGAAAAACCTACATCGTATACCTATTTTTACTCACAATATTTGGTCCAGTTTACTATGGTCCCCCATAACAGGCCTGACACGCACCCCGCTCTTGAACCGTGACCCCCACTGCTGTGTAGTCGCTCTGTAGAGGTTCTCGTTTTAGGGTACCTGCCAATAAAAATGTGTTGGTTCTCCCTTTACTATCTACGGGGAGCAGGGCGAAACTCTCATTCAGAGGAGAAAACTACGCATTCATCCGGGGGGGAGGCGTTCGACGATGGAGGTTCACCCTATATTTTCTGAGGCTCTTCACTCGAGGAGCTCCACACCTCACCCGAAAACTGACTTCAGCAAAAATCAAATTGCATCCCGATAAACAATCCCGTGGCCTAAGTATACAATGACGTCATTTTTTTTTTAACAAGATTGGCATTCCGACGATTCTGGGTTAACCCTTTTAGTACCGCAATCCTGTTTGGGGGACAAATCACTTAGAATTAGAGTGATTTGTCCCCAAATCGGGACTGCTGTACTAAAGGGGTTAAGGAGCCCCGTCATCCCGGAAACATTTGAGCGGAAATGTGCTACATCTATCGTAGAACGCGTCGAGAATGAAGTTACCGTCACCGCCCGACATAGCGAGGATAGCTGACCATTTATTGGGCCACGCTATCGTTCGGTAGGGGGCACCAAAATTTTCGTCAGGTTCCTGTAGGATGAGGAGCCGTAAACCTCGCCCAGAACCGGCTTTAGTCCTCGAGAACGATTTTTCGCGCACCTCGCAAACGTAAAACAACAAACGAGTAGACTGGCAAAACATATTTATTTATGGGATTGCAAATAAAGTAACGCATGGAAACAACGTGACGAGCGCGCAACTGTTGGAGGCGTCTCTATCAGGAGTAGGAACGGTGCTGCGTCTCTAAAAGGGATGCATGGTCAATGGTCGAATGGCTAAGGTAAGCAAGAAATTACTACGACCCCCCCCCCCCCCCCCTTCTTCGTCCCGTGCAGAGCGTGTGATAACCCTTTTTATCGAACCACAGCAGCGGCGACGAACTGCGCGCGACACATGATCTATGCATGCCATGAATCACCGCGGCCATTCCTTCGAATGCTGTTGCGGAGACGGGGTGAAATAAGAGCAAAAAGGCGACTGGTTATATCTCCTCGGCGCAGAGTCGCACGGAATTTCCCGTACAGTACGCGCCTCCCGTGCGGGCGGGGTGGTGTTTTTTTGTGTCAATTTCGGGGGGCTTGAACAGTGCTGCTGCGTGCATGGTGTCCGTCGCGCGATGAGTACATAAATGGTGAGATGATTTACTTGGGACCTGGGAAAACCCACACAGCGCCGCAGTATCCGATAAAACGGTTGGGCACACACCTGTGTACGACACAACGGGACCAAGACTAACCAATGGTTGTGATTGATGGATCTGATTGGCTTACGGCCATGGCTAGGGTAAATTATATTAGGTCGGATAATAAGAGTGGTAAAGCTCCCCTCCGACAATGCGCTATTATTTTGACAGGAAACATGCAAGTACTTGCTGTAACTATCGCACTGTTTGTTGTTGTACACAGCAAGTATGTACCAGGTATTAGGGGGGGCCATAGTAAATAGGACCAAATGTTGTTGGTAAAAATAGGTAAATATATAGGTTTTTGTGTGTACCGTACGTCCTATTTACTATGGTCCCCCGTAGTAGTACGCGACACCTTATTTTATTGCGTTCTGGCCGGAATTATAAGCTCTGCTTGATATTCACCTCGAAGAGTCTAAACGTTTCACTATATTCCCGGCGAGAGTGGTGTGTATGGGAGGCATGGTGCGTCCCACAACATTTCTGCAGCATCAATATTCGTAGTGATGCTTTTTCTTATGTCAACCCTTTCTGCACTGCTGTACAGAAACCTAAACCTGACTCACATGCCGAGCAGATTATCCCCACCGCGGGACTGCAGTCCTAAACGAGACAGATAGACAAGGTGCAAAATACGACCCACAATATCTTAACTCCGATTTTCTCACATGTCGCGCACTGTAAATACCGAATAATCGCAGCCACCGTAGTCGAGTTCGAAGCGAATTGGGGCGTTTTTTTTTTCACTGCTGCTTCGAAAAAGTTGTTGCAAAAAATCAAGGAAAATCGCGGCCCGTAATAAATACTATTGCCCTGTTCCCTTGTCTTTCCCCGGAATTTTTCCAGAAACGTGACCTCAAAAAGTTCCTCTTTTTTTCAGAAGGCGGGGAGAGCAAGCGAGCTATCGCAGCTTTCACCGCAAGGCCCATTCACACCGTCGCCGCAAGAATAACACGGCGCTATTGATGCTATTTTAGCATGGCATTCAGCCTCTCGGACGAGCCATCCGCTATACTGCAGCCCCTCTACATGCTCCCGCCTATTCCCATAACGAAGCCTAGCGGTTACTACGGCAATTACCTAGCGGTAACTACGACAGCTCCAATATCTAGCGGTAGCTACAAGCGGTAACGGTACCTAGCGGTAACGACGACAGTTACCCAGCGGTAACTACAGCAGCCATCTACAGGAGCTCCAGCAGCAAATACTGCGGCAGTAGCTACAGCGGTTGCCTTCAACAATAACCCACAGCAGAAACCCGCAGCGGCACTGACAGTACAGCAGTTACTCACACCAAAACCTCCAGCAGCCACTACCGGTAACTCCTAGAGCAGCAGCAGCAGCAGCAGGTACGCCGGCCGTAACTCGTAACCAGCAGCAGCAACTACTGCCGACAATACGGCAGTAACCTACAGCAAAATCGGTGACGCAAGCAGTACCGCCAAACTCGGCAAGCCCTAGGGGGTCCCGAAGGCGACAAAAACGCCGAAAGGGAACAAAGAGGCGGATCCTCGACAAATCAACACCACCCCCACCACCACCACTACTGCTACCAGCAACCACCACAACTGCTGTATATAGGTTGCCCATTATTTTCTCGTAGCGTGGTACCGCCGTACATAGGGAGAAGTGATGGAGGGAGGATTTCGTCAGCAGCAGCAGCAGCAGCAGCAGCAGCAGCACCACTACTACTACCAACACCAACCACAACTAATATAGGTTGCGCCGTATCACCTTCTAGTGGTATGGTATCACACGAGGGCGGGCGGGCGGGAGAGAAGAAGGAAGGGAGGGAGGAAAGGTCTCGGCAACACCACCACCACCACCACCACCCCTACTGACAACAACCACAACGACTAAAGGTTACCGTGCTATCTTCCCGTGGCGTGGTAAAACGGAGGGAGGGAGGGATAAGAGATGGGTGGGGGGGGGGGGGGGGGGAGTTGGGCCATCAGAGCGAGAATTTGACCGCAGCAAAAACGCCTCCGCCTTCTTCGGGGACGTCGTCAAACAGCCCCTTAGGCCGACGGAACGCTAGAGCCACCTTGCCCATCTTGCGGCGCATTTCCTGGCAACATCAGGAAAACGCCGAACCGAAAAAAAACGGGGACCGTAGACAGTAGAGGGGGCGAGGGATGGGAGGCAGGGGACGCGAGGGGGGGGGGGGGGTGACAGGAAGGGGGGGAGAAGCGGGGTAAATTAAACGAAGAAAGCGACGTATGTACAGGTCTCAAAGGTCTCAAACAAAAACGTCCTACGTGTGAAGGTGAACAAAACAAATACCTATCATCATCTGGCCGGCAATATAATGAACTCTGTATGCTATCCCTTTTAGAACTGCAGTCCCGTTTTGGGGACGAACCACTCTAATTCTAAGTAATTTGTCCCGATAACCGAAGTGCAGTCCTAAATTGACTACTACGGAGGACTACAGTAAATAGCACCTACGGTACACACAAAAAACTGTATATTTCCCTGTTTTCACCAACAAAATTGGTCCCATTTACTATGGTCCCCCGTAACAACAGTAAAAGTTGAATTATATTGCCGGGCAGAATGATGTTCACGGTAAAAGGGAGTCACGCGTTGACAGCGAATCGTCCTAACGTAGCTATCTACGCGCTTTTGATTGGTCAAGGGGCATATTATACCCGGCTCAACCAACCTACAGGGCCTTTCCGAGCCACAGCATCCCGGGCCGACCGAATCAACCAATAGAATATTTCCAAGCACAGCGTCCAAGCCGGCCGAGTCAGCCTAGAGGCAGAGTCTCACCAAGAGGGGCATGCAAGCACTGACCACTGGCATAGCGCTCGGGTTAGGGCTCGAATCGGAGGGTAGGCTCTAGGCGACACCCACAAAGCTTCCGTAACGATTCACCATCAAGGTGCGACCCCGCCTCGGTATTTAGGTAAAGATCACGAAAGGGAACGAACGACCTCCAAAACACAAAAAACAACACAGCCAACATCGACAATTAAAGGGCTGTCCCAGGTGGCAGGGGGTGGAAGGGGGGGGGGGGTGTACTCAATAGGAGAGATGTACTCGATCTCATGCATGGCCGTAGTCGTATGACCAGGGCGATTTGTTCTATAATTTGGTAAAAAACAAAACCCAACGTCAACAGCGACGGCTCTGCCAAAGAATGCGAAAAGCAACACGAACAAAAGCCCAACAAAAATTGACCGTTCATCTATTCGATGGCGAAAAAATAAATAAATAAATCATTACACACACAATAAAAGTTGACACCGAAGACAGATCAACACGCGCTCTATCGTAGGACACCATCACACATTTTTTATCCCGTCTAATATATATGTACATGTCTGTTTCCAACACACATCGACATTTTAGTAGTGACGAGGTTTGACCACCGGACCCCCGGGGGGCGTCGGCTTATTAAAAAAAACAGTCAATAAAAACAACCAATGTGCGTGCCTGATGAGGCTACCACCCACCTCCGTATATATATCGACCGTAGGTTCTCCGAGGGTTGACCACTACACCATCATGGGGTGCCGACTTTCTCGAAACAAAAAAGTCAAAAAAATAAAAATAAAAAAATGGGCGTGCTTGATGCCCGGGTCTCTTCGAACCCACCACCCACGCACCTAGGTCACCGAGGGGCGCCGGCTTATTGAAGCAATGGACACAGACAACAAAGGGGCGTGCTTGATAAGGTGGTCTTGCTGCCTAACCTAACCTAACACCCACCCACCCACCCACCCACCTGATCGAAGAGGGACTGGTACGTTTCTCCCGCGAGGCTCGACGGACCCGAAAACACCTCCGCCTCCGCCTCCTTCTTGTCCGCCTCCCGTAGGAAACCCCGAGCCTTCATTTCAGAAGAGGAAGGAAAAACAAACACGTTAACGACACGCGAAAAAAAGGGGGATCGACGCCACCGACGAAAGATAAAAAAAAAAACAAAAAGGGAAGGAGATTTCGATTGATTCCAGGCGAATTTTTTCTCTGACGACACCGTGAAATGAAAGAAAAAACAGGAAGCGTGATTTCAGACGAGTAATATATATATATATATATATATATCTGCACCGGCAGGCAACAAAAGGAAGGACATCATTTCGGAGGCGTTTTTTTTTTGCTTCTTTTTTCTTTTCGAACGACACCGTAAAAGGGGGCCACAGTAACATACGTACCCGCCTTCACCCAAGGCCAGCGAGCGCTACCTGCTGGTTTACAGCGACGCCTTCTTTCGAACTTTGACAAGTACAACTAATTCTACAAAAACATACTGAAGTATATATCGACGAGAACCCCTCTCCCCTTTCACCTATCCGTCCATAACGCCACCTTCCAAAAAATGCCTCCGCCATTACACCAGGTTTAGACCGGCGCCAAAGGCCCTCAACCTCCCACCAGAAATAAAAACCAACGAGCTCTCCCCCCCCCCCCCTCCCCTCGCCCATCACGCCAACTTACAAAACCACGCCATCATCATCTTACCAGGGTTGCCACGGCGGGGGGTGGTAGTGGTCCTGCAGGGCCGCCAGCTCCCACAAGCTCGTCTTCATAGCCCCGGCGCCCTTCGATCCCTCGCACGCCGGATCATACTCATCTACAAACCCCCTCCCCGCCCCCACTACCCCCACTCCCGCCTTCCCCGGCAGAGAATGACCACTTTCTGCCCCCCCGCCGTCCGCCCCGGCAGCAGCAGCAGCTGCGTCGCCACCACGACCTTGTGCGCCAGCAGAGGCAGCAACGAGGCGCGTTGGCTTGCCCTCCTGCCCCGTGGCAGCGGCGTTGTTGCTGATGAGGGGTAGGCACTCGGGGTGCCTTCCAATCAGCTTCCGCACCAGGGCCAGAGTGAAGAGAGCTCCCGACGGGGGAGCCTGGAGTGTGGCTCTGCACGAGATATATTGGGAGGGGGGGGGGGGGGGGGGGGGGGGGGGGGGGGGGGGTAGCTCAATACATCGTGATCAAGCAATGGGAGGGGTTTTCTCGAGAAAGGGGAGGCGGGAAGAGGGCAGGGTGTGTGTGTGTGTGTGTACTCGATAGGAGAGATGTACTCGATCTCATGCATGGCCGTAGTCGTGTGACCATAGACCCTCGCATCCCTACAATGCCGGGACGGAGCATGTCGGGTTTTTTTCACCGACCAGGCAGACATTGCTTGCACCAAGCGTGAAGCGCCGTGAGGTGTCCGGCGAGTCGCATGAAGGGTGAGCTACATCCTACTAAGAACCGCTTGTGAGGCGGACTTGCATATGGATGACAGCTTCAATGAGTTAGTTTAATTTCCGGTGTAGCGGGGGGGGGGGGGGGGGGGGGTATGAGCACCAGGGTTACGGTGAACAGAGCTCCCGTTGGAGGAGCCTGGAGTGTTGAGCGCGGCTATGTACGAGATAAACGAGAAGAGGGGGAGGGGGAGGGGGGGGGTAGATCAACACATCCTGTTCCAGAAATGGGAGGGGAAAGGAAGGCGGGGTGGGGGGAGGGGTATGAGCACCAGGGCCAGGATGAACGGAGCTCCCGACGGCGGAGCCTGGGGGGTGGCGCTGCACGAGATGAAATTGGCGGGGGAAGTGCGGAGGTACCTCGATAAAAAATGGAGGTGGTGGTGGGAGGTGGGAGGGACGGGGTGGTGTCTGAAGGGGTTGCTCAAGAGGGGGGAGGAGGGGGAGTGTACTCATAAGAGGGGGGGTGGCGGGATACGGGCACCAGGGCTAGGGTAAACGGACCTCCCGACGGGGAAGCCTGGAGGGCGGTTCTGCACGACAGTACTGGAGGTGAGGCGGGGGGTGGGTCAGCTCAATAAATTGGAGGGGTTGCTCGATGAATGGGAGGGGGGGGGGAAGGGGGTGGCTCAAGAAAAGGTGGTGATGCCAGTAGTGTGGTATTCAAGCACAAGCTCAAGGGTAAACGGAGCTCTCGACGGGAGAGCCTGGAGGGTGGCTGCCTGCCCCCTCCTCCTGTCTATCCCCGGCGTCGAAAAATCCACTCTCTGGCTTTCATATCGAAAACCTACTCCATCGAGTACACCCCCCCCATTAACTCATCATAGCTGTCATCCATGCGAAAGTCCACATCACAAGCGGTGCTTAGTAGGATGCATCTCACTCCTCATGCGACTTGCCGAACACCTCACGGCGCTTCGCGCTTGGTGCAAGCAAGCAATGTTTTCCTGGTCGGTGAAAACCCGACGTGCTCCGTCCCGGCATTGTAGGGATGCGAGGGTCTATGGTCATACGACTACGGCCATGCTTGATAATGAGTACACCCCCCGCCCTCCCCCCCGCTCTCTGGCATGTTTACCCCCCCGATCTCTCCACCCCCCCTGTCTCTGGTCTTTTCACTCCCCCTCCCCCCCGCCTCCCTTGGCATGCTATCCCCCCCCCCCCCCCCCCCCGCCTCCCATACTCTCCCCCACTCCCCCCCCCGTTACCTTCTTATCTTTTATTTTTCTCTGACCTGGCAAATCGCTTGAGGAAAGCCGCCACCACGTAGGCGGGCACGTGGGACGAGGACAGGCAGAGGTCCACCATGCGGAAAAACCTTGCTCTATACTTGGCGTACATCATGTCAGACGTCACCAGCCGATACAGCGAGTCGTAGAAGTTGGGGTAATCCAGGTCGTGCGACTGGTGGGCAGCGCGGGGACGGGTAGGGACGGAGTGGGACGGAAGGAGGGGGGAGGTGGTGGGGGGGGGGGGGAGGGGAGCGTACTCAGTTGTTGATTGCCTCACGCATCTTGCCAATGACCACGCACCTCTTTCGAGACGAAGGAGGGGGTGGGGGGGTGGTGGTGGGGGGGGGGGGGGGTACTCATTTGTTGCTTGCCTTAGTTATTTGACCATTGATCACGCATCCCTTTCGAGACGCAGGAGGGGGTGGGGGGGGGGGGGGGGGGGGGTAGAGCTAACTCTTTAACCACTGCACACAAGTGTATGGGCACATTTACTCAGATTTGGTGTCGGATAACTTTGCACTAACTTAGTATAAGGGTGCACAAGTCGTATATATCACCATCTAGATCATCTACAGATAGATCGTCTACAGATAGATCATCTAGATCCCAGCGCGCCTTTGTGATATGTTGTGCAAGATCTGTATAGTACATATCCAACCCAGGAAACACGTCCTAGATCACGCAAGGTTGTACGCCCCCCACCCGGCAACATGAGCTTCAGATCACACAGATCATACAGATCATCTACCCCGAAAGACCTAGATCATCAAGTGGGAACGATCTGTCGATGATCTGTCCGAAGGATGTACTGCTATTATGGGGGACCATGGTAAATAGGACCCAATATTGTTAGTAAAAGTAGCGAAATATGTAGGTTTTTTGTGTGTACCGTAGGTCCTATTTACTATGGTTCCCCGTAATTAATACAAACACGCCAGCTGTGAGTTCGACCGATTGAGTGGTTGATCCTCAGATTTTCAAGCTGCGTGCTTTTTTGTCAAAAACGGTTACAAAAAACGGTGAAGAGAAAGCGCACACACGAAAAAAAAAAAACGTCAGCTATATTCGTAGAGAAAGAAATAACTCACCTGCATCAGCAGGAACAGCGAGTCCAGGGCCAGCACGGACTGCGCCCCTCCCAACGTGTACGCCTCCGTCAAGAAGTCGGCCAGCCGCACCGGGGAAGGCATGTACGGGATGACGTTGCCGGGGAGGAACAGGAGCACTCGGCGGTAGAGCGCCGGCGGCAGGGGTAGTCGCAGGCAGGCCAGCCACGCGTCACCGAACGCCTGGTGTTGTACGAGGAGAAGGCGGAGGGGGGAGTAGGGGGAGGGGGAGGGGGAGGAGGGGGGGGGGGGGGGGGGAGGGGGGGGGGGGGGGGGAGGAGGAGGGGGAGGAGGAGGAATGGTCATTAATTTCAATCGTTTGTTTGATAAGATGATCAGTGGCGCTTCGTTGGATCGGCCAGACGCTACATACTCGTAGGGTCGTTTTTTTTTTTTTTAGGATTCCAGTGCTGTCACAGTCGGCGTTCTGTTTCTAGGCCGGGGTTGTGTAAATTATTTTTGGGGGGGGGGGGGAGAGGAGGAGGAGGAGAAGGATGGGAACGCAACTAAAATAAATTAAAAGTCGATGAGAAATATTCAACAACTCAGCAAGAGGAGGGCCATGGGCAGGCGCGAGATCCAAGCCGAGCCGGACGAGAAACTCCCCCCCCCCCCCCCCCCCCCCCCCCCCCCCCCCCCTCCACCCTGTCACGCCTGATGATAAAAGAGCAGGAGGACGGCGAGGAGGAATAGAACGGATAAATACGACAACAACAACAACAACAACAACAACTCAAGAAGTGCTGTCTGGTAATCTCATACGAGAAAGAACGTAGCAACAGCAATACCCAAGCAGTACGAGCACATACGTATCGTGTCACGTGTGGTAACTTATGAAAGGTTGGGTTGGGGGCTGGGTTGTAACTAAATTACTTTCGCGCGAGAGGAACGCAATATATATCACTCCTCCAAGGGTGTGTTCTAGTCGGGTAACTATACTCGGCGGTACCCGTGTACCTACCCAATACATACTCTGTCAGGACCCGGGTATCTACCTACCCAATACATACCCTGTCGGCACCCTGTCGGCACCCTGCCGGTACCCGGGTACCTACCCAAGTAGAATGATCAAAACACTCAGGTCAGGTAACCGGGTAATCAAGAGAATATATAACACTCCAGTCGAAATCGAAGGACCGATTGGTATTGGTAATAGTGTCTAAACGGTCTTCATAGTTCCTCCCAGGGTGGTGCCCAGACACATGAACAACTCAACACAAGGAGGCACTGGGCGGACGCAAGCCCCGAGCCGCCAGCCACGCCCCCCCCGCCTCCACCTGTATTATATTCACGTTGGGTTGGCGTCGGTTGCCCACGACACTGTAAGACATGCCTCTCTCTACCTGAACTACAGTAGATAACGAGGGTACCGTTTTTCTTTGTTTTTTTTGGCGGTCGGTCACAGCGGGCAATAGAGGCATAGATCATTTACACGGTGTGGAGAACCTCTACTCCGCACAAGGGGAATGATAGCATCAGGTAGTGTTTATGGTGAGGCACCCACGAGGCAGTCACATAGTACCCCCATTGCTGTCTCTGGAAGTGGCCGCAACGGAAAACAAATCGAAGCAATGAAGCTGCTATCCACGTGCAAGTCCGCCTCACAAGCGGTTCGTAGTAGGATGCAGCTCACCCTTCATGCGACTCGCCGAGCATCTCCAGGCGCTTCGCGCTTGGTGCAAGCAACGTCTGCCAGGTCGGTGAAAACCCGACGCGCTCCGTCCCGGTATTGCAGGGATGTGAGGGTCTATGGCCATACGACTACGGCCATGCATGGTATCGAGTACCCCCCTCCCCCTTGGGTCTATGGTCATACGACTACTACGGTCGTGCACGATAATGAGTACACACCCCCCCCCTCCCATATTATATATGGGTTGGGTTGGCGTCGGTTGGCATCGACACTGTAAAACATGCCGCTCACTAGACATCGAGGGTACCGTTTTTTGTTTTTTGTTTTTGGCGGTCGCCCACAGCTGGTCGTCGAGTTAGATCATTTGTGCGAGGTAAAGAACCTTTACTCTGCACAAGGGAATTGATCGTATCACGTAGTGTTCAAGGTAAGGCACCCAAGAGGCAGTTACATAGTAGCTGGAAGTGGCCACACCGGAAATTAAACTAACTCATTGAAGCTGTCATCCATATGCAAGTCCGCCTCACAAGCAGTTCTTAGTAGGATGCAGCTCACCCTTCATGCGACTCGCCCAACACCTCACGGCGCTTCGCGCTTGGTGCAAGCAATGTCTGCCTGGTCGGTGAAACCCGACATGCTCCGTCCCGACATTGTAGGGATGCGAGGGTCTATGGTCATACGACTACGGCCATGCATGATATCGAGTACATCTCTCCTATCGAGTACACACCCCCCCCCCCCCTCCCCGCCATCTTCTCCACACACTCCCGCAACAAGAAACCGCTCAAGGAGTAACATACAGCAACTCAACAAAATGAGGCATGGGGGAGACGCAAGTGCCAAGTCGAGCCGAGCCGAGCCAAGCCTCCTCTCGCCCTCTCCCTCTCCCTTCTCCCCCTCCTCATCTCTTCCTCCGCTTACCCCTCCCTCCCCTCATCTGAACCATGAAATTTCACCTTCTTGTGATAGCGTAGACGCTCGATTGCCAACAGCCTCTTCTTGCTCGCCCCCGTCGTCGACCCCCCTCCAGCTCCAACCTTCCCGTTCCCCTTGCTTTTTCCGCCACCTTTTCCCTTCCCCAACCCGCCACCCGCTGCCCTAGCGACTCCTTTCCGCCCCTCCCCCTCCTCCTCTTCTTCCTCGTCCTCGTCACTGTCGCTGCTGCTAGCATCGCCGTCACCCCTCCCTTCGCCCCCCGCAGTCCCGCCGCCACCGCCCCCGCTGACCAAAGGGTTTCCACTACCCTGGAAGGCCGCCGCGGCCGCCGACGGGAGGGAGAGGCGAACCGGCAGCAGGAACGCGCTGAGGTCCGACTGCTCCTCCACCATCCTCACCACCATCAACACCTGCGCCAGCCGACCACCTATCTCCGCAAGGCCCATCTCCACTCCCCCTCCCCCAGCCCCTCCCTCCTCCTCCGCTACAACACCAAAGCTGCCTCCACCCCCGGTCCCCCCCTCCCCTTCCTCCTCCACATGTCCATCTCCCTCTCCTCCCTTCCCCCTCTTTCTTTTCTTGGGCCTCTTCCCACCCGGAGACGGGGAGGAAGCAGTCTCCTCGCCGCCTACTGTCCCGGTGACAGACCCACCAACGGCTTTTCCGAAACTCCCGCTAGAGCTGGTGAAAGCCGCGGCCGGGCCGGTGTAGTAGCCCCTTAAGGGTGAGCCTGCGGGTAGGCTAGCGTGTTGTTGACGGCCGTCGCTTTTACCCGTGGCAGACGATTGCTGTCGGCGTTGCGGGGTGTTCGAGCTCTTGTGGTCGGCGAGGGCGCGTCTGGCGGTGTCGGCGACGTTGCCGAGGAGGTAGTACCTTTTGTTTTGTCGCGTCGGGCACCAGCAGCAAGCAGGAGAAGAAGAGTAAAACAAAAGGGAACAAAAGAAATACAGGGAGGGCTACGATTAAGAGAGAGGGGTTCCAGGTCTAGCAGAGCTCTCGTCAACCGGCAGTTATCTTAAATTGGTGTTTCTCTTAAACCGGAATGGGTATCATATAGCTTGTAGTATGCCCGTGCCAATCCATTTGGCCTCCTGTCATAGACTCAGTTTTTCTCTTCAACTAACTCTCTTGAATGGTAGCCCCCCTCCTGTACGGAAAGGTTGAGGGTGGAGATATGATAAAACTTAAGGGAGAAGGACGCGACGGAGACGGAGAATGACGATGACAAAAACAGCCACAGCACAGCACCAATACATCGGCAGCACAGCAACAACAGGCACGGCACCATTGGCAGCAGCAAGCGAACGCCAACATCACCCACAACGATATGAACAGCAACAGCACCATCGGCGACCACAACAAAACAATCCTACAGCAGCAACCGCAACAGCAGCGCCATCGTTCAACAAAAAAAAAAAAAAACAAAAAATCATTCATAGCAACTGCGACCGCCAACAAGAAGAACAACACCACCACCGCCACCAAGAACAGCAGCACAGCAGTGCAATGCAGGGCAGTTGAGTCCAGTACAAGTTAGCACGGTTCAGCAGAAGCAAGCAAAAACAAGCAAAAACAACCAAAAAACAAGGCCGCAACAAACACCAACACGAAAATCAGCACGCCGTTACAAAGCATGTCCCATCAACCGGCACCCCGTCGACCAATCACCTGACATCATCGTGAACGTTCACAAAACCCTCTCCCAAGACCTTCAACAGTCTGGGCTCCATAGAGCACGGGCCCAAGACAACCGCGCGAATTATCTCCGCGAAGAGTCCACCCCAGATCGTCCCCTCCCCCGACATCGCCGACGAGGAAACCCCTTCTTCCCCGTCCCCCGCGCCCACAGCGCCTCCTCCTCCTCCTGCTCCGCCACCGCTAGTACCAACCATCTTCCCCAGAGACGAGCGTTTCGCCGCTGTTACGCACAGGGAGGGTTCGATCTCGACGAAGTGCATGAGCGTGCGCAGAGCCGGCCCCTGGTGCGGTCGGACGAGGCAGACCGACGGAAAGATTGACAGAGACCGACGGAAGAGCAGACGTAAGAGGAGACCGACGTAAACATAGACGGAAAGGTCGACGGAAGGCCAGAAAGGTGGGAAGGACAGGCGGACGGAACGACGGACACAGGGGCAGACGGAAAGGTCGACGGAAGGACAAGAAGGGCGGAAGGATACACAACACGACAGGCGGAACCACAGACCGACGGACAGACGGACCGATTGTCCACTCAGTGATCTACGTCTTTCAGGGCAGGCAGACTCCTGGTCTGTACGATCTAGCTCCTATCGCCGGGTGGCGGTCCGCATAGTTCTCATGTTCTACAGTAGAAGATGATCCCTGGGTTGCACCTGTACTGTGCGTATCATGCACAACATCTCACGACGGTGGGTGAGATGATCTAAATGATCTACAGATAGATCGTGATGCGTCCCTGCACAGTGTCTCACGACGGAAGCTTGGGATTTACAGCATCAAGATTGTAGTCTGTCCCCACGCGTGTAAGCACTACAGACACACCCCCCTCGACTCTCCTGCAGTCGCGTCACCCCACACACCTACCTGGCGATGGAAGTCGTCGACTTCGGCTATCCACCCCAGGAGCACCCTCAAAAAGTCAAAATACCGGGCCTCCAGCCAGCCCTGGTACACCCTCGCGGCCCTGTCATCATCGCCGCCACCATTGCCACCCCCTCCCTCCCCGCCCTTCCGTTCAGTTAGCGCCGCGGCCACTGAGGAAACCCCGTCATCACCGTTGCCTTCCTCTACCCGAGCACGCTTCTTCTTATTTTTTTTTGCTTCTCTTCTTCTGGTTGCTCTCCGTCCCCTCCCTCCCGCTTTCTCCAGAGTTTTCCGAAACGCCTCCGGTGTGGGTGGACGGGGCCGGAGCAGGCGGTGGAAGCTGTTCATCGTTCGGCAGAGATACCGTACAGCGGGGAAGGGTGGAAGAAGGGGGGGGGGGGGGGGGGGGGGGGTCACGAAGGCTATATACATAGTAGTACCTTGTTTACGCGACCGTATTCAAGAAATTAGGAGTTCAGAAAATATGGCTCGACTTAACATGCACGAAACATGACAAAACTACGAAGTGTTCTTCATTACATTTTTTGTTTAGGGACACACCAAAAATTGGCTCGACTTATGCACGAAACAGAAGAACTCTAGCAGTACAAGGGTACCTGGTACTGGGGGTACCCTGTACCGGTACTATTTAGGAGCAAAAACCCCAAAACAGGTACACCTTACTCCTTTAGAGCCAATTGAAGGTACACTTACGTATCGCACTCGGGAAAACGCTTCCTGACCCACTCTCATTGGCTAGCGCCCGACCATACCTACCTATTGTTGGCTGAAAGGTTCCAGACACACATCTTCTCGACTCAAGTTTGGCCTTCACCTATTTTTTTCTTCAATTGTACCCAGTATAACGGCTCAACTGAACCCTTTCGTGGCCAAAAAGAATACGGGCGCATGGCCGTCGGGACTGTTAGCCAGGTGGCCCGAGCTGCCAGCGAAAAAAAACCCGAAGATATTGGCATTACAGTAGATAAGAGTTGAATTATCGTTGTTGTTGTCCTCATATCGAGTCATCGCCATAATCTAGTACCAGGCACGTGTGTGGTCATAAGGCCGACAGGCTGAAATAAGTACAACCCATCAGCAATCTGAAATGGGTTGTTCGAGACTCCTGTTGCGGTGAAAGGGTCGAGTAAAACCTTTTGGGAGATTCCTGGTAAGGTCGTTACTCATTGAAGCCTGTCTCGTGGACCACGGGACTAGATGTTGGCGATGAGTTGACGTGGAACAAAACGACAGGAAGTTTGCTAGATTCAGGCCACGAGCTAATGTGAGAGCAACATCGATGTGCCAGATTGTGACCACGAGTTATGATGAGTACGGCGACGACAACGCAGCAACAGCAAAACAAATGTTGGTGGTATGTATCATACCTGGTGGTTCTTGGCAGGGTCCAACAGCTGCGAGAACACCCTCCTGAGGCAGTGAGCGGCGGCCACGGCGACGGGCGTCTCGTTGTCGCGATCGAGCTCCTTGAGCAGGGTCACCACACCGTTCGCGTTCTCCACTTTTGTCAGCACTCCGTGCTCCACCTTCGGTAGAGCAACCACACACGCGAGCAAATGTGTATGTATGTATGTATGTATGTATGTATGTCAGGAGACATGGCCCATCAAGGGGAAACGTGAACCGCAAAGGGCGTAGGGCCGAATGTTCCTCGACTAAAACCTATCGGTACATACGTATATATCGGGTAGTTTCGCGTCCATCAAAAGGCAAACGAAGCGGAATTTGCTGTCCGCCAAGGGGCTGTCTCCTGGTACGTTTTGTTGAGCATGAGAGTCGGCGTGACAAAAAAACAAACAAGCAAATAAAAATAAAAATAGAAAATGTACTCGTGAAGTGGACTGCTGTGCAGAGGGCTGAGTAGGTGTACATACCTTGTGACCCGGCTTCAACACAACGGATGAGGTATACCTTTTACCTGATATAAGCGGAGCACAGCAGCACTTGACATTAACCCCCAACCTTCAGCCTATTGAATATCACTGCACTAAAAGCTGAGAGTTGCGCGGCCGAGGGACCGAGGCCCGAGGCACCGTGAGCAGTGCAGGGCGCGTATATACGACCTGATTGGTCGTTGTACACATCTACTATAATAGTTCACTCGCGCTTTCGTGCTCGTGTTTGTGTGTCGTTTGGAGCGATTGGTCACTGCAGACCAACCAATCACACGAAGGTTAGACACGGCTATATTTGTACCCAGCAGAACCCATGTAGGTCTGCATGTACTCAGCAGGGTTTCATCGGGGAAAACCTTTTATGGCGTTCGATCTGTGATATCATAGCGGGAAAACGCAGTACCAGGGACCAGCCCTGCTAACGGTACGTAGCCTTTACCACATCGCTCTCAGGGACATGAGGGCGGCAGAGGGGCACAGAGAACCGCAAACACTACCACCAAGGACAGCGGTAGCAGCAGCAACGACAACGCCACTGCCCCGAGTTTGAGGCCATCAGCAACCCTGGGCATCAAACCGACCACTCTGACCCTACGTACGTACTAGTGGTACCAGGTACTCGTATATAGAAGGTGGGAGGGATAGGGGGATACAGGAAGTCGACCGCACCGCAGAGCGCAGCAGGTTGAAGCATCATAGACTACGTACTCCTTGGTAATAGTACCAGGTATACCATTATACAGCCGTAGTAGCCGAAGGATCGAGCACATGAGTTATAGTGCGCCCAATGGCAACACCGACGCGTAATCGAAGTTGAACTGCCGTGAAGGGGCTTGCTTCTGCATACAAGCGTAGCGTATGGGTCAAGGCAGTAATGGGTAACACTCGTGTTTATTCTTCTCCAGGCATGTCGCGTGCTTGTGCATATTGTACCTCTCGTGGTACACGAGATGCATGGCACCTATTCGATACCTGGGTGCTGGTATAAAATATATATGGTGCGTGAAGGGCAACAGCAGCAGTTGGCACGGACAACAGCAGCAGTTGGCAGCAGCACGTACTGCTGTAGTTCGAGATAACTCAAAATATCGAGCATCACTACCACGACCGGAAGCACGCACACAGGGAAAAATGAAAGCACACGAAATTCCATCTTGGGATCAATCCACGCTTAGATGACCTTCTCGCAAGCCTGGCAAGACGCAGCAGTCGCAGCAGCGTGAAACCCCGTGAGGACATCGGAGATGCTGCGAGTCTCAGCGGTGGTGCACTAACCTCACAGGGGCGCACGAACCGCCGTTCGCTTGGAATTATAGAGTTCGATGCCACTACTCACCTGCCGCAGAACGCGTACGCGCTGCTTGGACTCAGACATCGATGTCGTGGGTGGTTTGTTTGTGTGGCCGGCGCACAGCAGAGCAGCGAGCCGAGAAACGCAAAATGCGATGCAATATTATCGACATGCAGATGCGGCTATTTGGAACTCCGGTGGATCTTGGATCTTGTGAAACAATGGGAATGGTCAGTCCCATTGTTGTGAAAATACGAAAATACCTACATTAGGACATACGGCAGTAGTATGGGAGTACTGCTGTAGTAAATACCCTGGTAGTAATAAGGACGCCAAGATGTCGGGATGTCAGGAGACAGCATTTTCACCCCTTGACAGACAGCAACTTTGCCTCGACATGCCTCGACTGACACCAAATTACCATTTTATATTGTGGAACACTCCGCCCTACACCCTTGACAGCGCACGTTTTGCCTTGCTTGATATGTTTCCTGACATCTTTGGTAGAATATTGAAGCGAAAATTATACGGGAAATCTGACGAGAAACGTTCCAACCTGTTGTTGGTAAAATGTTTTATGTTAAATGTTGAATTGATCCTTACATTTGCGTCACCAACCACCTGGCACTAATGTTTGCGCCAAGAAATATTGGTATTATACCAATATATAACAGGGCGATCTCGGTGCGGCGATGCGAGCACGCAGATAACTGCTCCTGTGACAGCTCTTGCAACCAGCCCGCTTTCTTCACTGCTATGTAGACGTCGTGTTCGGGAGGGTACACTCTATATACGTACGCGTCGGAAAACCCGTTTGTTTTTACTGCTGTAGTTCTTGGAGTTGGCAGCCACGCTCTGCCGTCTCTGAGATATTCTGAGACAAGACCCCTGATCCGGGCGGTTGGTCTTACAGATACAAGGACGCCGAACAGCATGGTGTGTACATAGTGTGTGAAATTGTTGTATACTTGTACTTGAGTATAGCTTTGTTTTCTCTGTAATTAATTTTTATAAATTTTGAAATACGTCAGCTGTGAGTTCGACTGATTAAATAGTTGATAACTCAACTTTGCAAGCTGCGTAATACGCCTCGTCTATATTCCACTATTTTATAAATTTTGAAATACGTCAGCTGTGAGTTTGACTGATTAAATATTAATTTCTTACAACTTTGATTTGCCGCAAGGCATCATAACGCCCGCCTTGGTTGGCCATACCAACCTGTGCCTGCCTGCTCGAGCTATTAATAGCAATATATTATGTGCAAGCAGCACTACTACTGCTGCTGTGACATATATATATTCGAAGACCGAAGAATAAAATTTAGCAAGAATGAGGCAATATTTGGCTTTGTGATGTTTGAACCGATGGTCGACAATTTATTTGTTTTCAACCGAACGAAGTGTAATTGATCGCGGTCGGCGTACGGTCTAGACTTGCATGACGAAAAAAAATAGACTTACAAGCATCGGGTTTAGAAGACAAAATGAAAAATCGGCAAAATGCGTCTTTCTGTGTTTCTTGTAGTCGGTGCCGACTACGTTTGGGTTAACCGACCTATCTCCTCGAGCATTGACAATATGTAACATTAGTTTGATTTGTTCACAAGAACTGCCTGCCCCATGCAATCAATTCTGCAACGGATCACAACCTCTGAATCGTTGATGATCGGTTCCAAAATCACGAAATACTACTCTCGTACTACTGTTGATTTCTAATTCGTGTCTGCACCCATGCCCACGTACCCACGGCGAGATCCGGAGCCGAAACGCCCCAGGGCGGCGCGCCTGCGAGACCCACACTAATCCGAAGTGATGTGGAGATCGAACCACAACTATAACAACTACAACCACACTATTAATAATGCGATACAAGAACAGGTTTCTGTTTTACTTATTATACATAACTTTTGCATTATTCTTCTTGAGAACTTTCGTTCTTCGTTTTACTGTAAGAATATGTACGGAACTACTAATGTAGATCAGACGTACCTGGCATAGTATAGTATAGGCAGTTGGTACGACCAAACTTGTCACAAGTTGGTCTCTCCCTCTGGGTCCCAAACGGCTTCAGCAGAAGAAGAGTCATGATAATCAAATTTGGCGCGAGCCAACGAGGAGAGAAATGCTGAATCCTTCTCAGGATCAATACGAAAGCATGCATCGCAGTGGGGAGGGGGGTGTACTCACTACCATCCATAGCCGTTGTCGTATGACCATCGACCCTCGCATCGGTACAATGCCGGGACCAAGCACGTCGGGTTTTCACCGGGCAGGCAGACCTTCCTTTGTGCACCAAGCGCGAAGCACCGTGAGGTGTTCGGCGAGTCGCATGAAGGGTGACCTGCATCCTGCTAAGAAACGCTTGTGAGGCGGACTTGCATATGGATGACAACTTCAACGAGTTAAGTTATTTTGGACGCCTGCTTTATGACTCCGCATTTGAGTTCTCGAAAGGGAGGGAGCTGGAGAAAGTAGTGCAAACATAATTACGGATTAATCGGTGGCCTACCAGGGGTTTAGCTCGCGTGTTGGTCGTTAAAAGGATGGAAAAAAAGACCATTTTGTTTTCTAATGAGTCCATCCCAACTACTCCGTGCACGGTGCTATCGATCAATCTTGAGTAATCTGAATCGATTTGATATCCAACAGTAGGGCCGTATCTTACCAGGCATGAACTATTATTTTCTGTAACTTTATTTTTCGTGCCACTGAACCAAGCAGTAATAACGAAAAAATTCCGAGTACCCGGGTGCCCGCCACAGATGCGGAGCGGATACTCGGTCGTCGTCATTACCCGCAAGGTCGGGTCGGGACCGGGCTCTAAACTATGCCGGGTACCCGAAGGGTCAAATCTCCAAGCATCGTCGACGAGGAAAAAACACATTTTATTGATACAGCAGATACAAAGACGCAGCGGTGGTGGGGCGGAGGGGGAAATCTTCTGACGGAGCCGAAGGTTGTCACACCGCCCACCTCTCTCGCCCGCAACGTACCCCGTTCGGCAGCTCTTAGTTGCTCGTCTCCCGACCGGAAACGAAAGAAGAAGCTCGCCCTGATGACCAGACAGCGGCAGCGCAATACCATTGTCAGTACCAAAGGTCTTTCTTTCCGTCAGCAGAAGGCTCGGTACCTAAACGACATTGTCGATGAAATTTTGTTAAATGCCGGCCGACAAAAAAAAAAAACTCGTCCCGACATCAACACAACAGCGGCAGCAGCAACGATGATGATGATGATGATGATGGTGGTGGTGATGATGTTCTCACCCTAGCTCTAAGCCCTAAAATCTAGCGTGTGGTCACAAAAGTATATCATGCCAGGCCCACCGATAAAGCCGCAAGCAGTAGCAGCCCTGGCATGCCGCCTGAGAGGGACGTACATATATATCACGAGGTTTCCTGCTACTGTAAATTCTACCGCTTGCCGCATGCAGCGCCTGTACATGGACGCCCAAAACTGGCTGCACAAGACCATCCAAATGTTCTGCAACAGCAAGGCCCTTCACACGGGCGGGGCGGTCAAGCCTTACCCTTCCGCTCTCCTACTGTAACAACCGCGACACATTCACCGGAAAATCCAAAAACACACTACATACATAGCACAAGACACCTGTATGCCAAAAACACGAGCACAGAGAAATGCAGGCAGAGATTTACTGGAGACAAGAAATTCGGGTCGTCATAATGAATGTATTGTAGAACGCACCCCATTCTCATGTAAGAAACCCAGCCTGGACCAGCTTTCCTGTCTATTTCTACAGCAGGTATCCTGTACTCTACGTATCTGACAGGATTACCTGCTGGAACGCATCCATCTCCCGCTGTCCGCAGTCACGTCGATGCCGTCGTCCCCCCGGGGAGTTGCATCATGCTAACCTCTAGGGCGCAGGGCAGGGGCAGATGCAAACCCCCCCCACCTCCTCGAAAAAGAAAAACTCGGGTAAGGTTCGTCTTCTCCTACTCCTTAATCTCCCCTTCCTCCCTCCCTCCCGGACATGCGCCCGTCTTCGGCAAAACACCCACCAACCACAGCACAACAATTCATCGCCTCGAAGGGAAAGAAAAAAATGGCTACGAAGCAGGGATTCATGCAAGACCGGCCACGCACAAACTCTTCGAGCCTGATGATGACAATAGACGACGTGTGATCATGAAGGCGATGACGATCTTGATGACGATTTTCTAGACAAGCTCACGTTTCCTATTATCTAGCCCATAGTCATAAAAACGAGGCCCAAGCGTCCCGTCCGAACAAAACTGAAACGCAACAACATCACACGTATCATATAGCTATGCTACATGAACCCTACAACTGGTTCACAATCCTCTAATTGATCACTTGAGACCGAAGCCCTCGCACTCCCTGAGGGCCCTCTTCAGGAGCCTCGCCAGCTTGTCCCCTTCTTTGTACTCCGGCAGCATCAGCAAGTTGAAGCACGTTTGAGAGGTCGGCAAGCGGTCGGTGTCGGGGCCCGCCCGCTGGATCTGTTTTTTGTTGGGAAAACAGAGAACATGTTCTCATGATAGTGCCGTTTCATTCAGTTCTGCTTTGTTCTGTGCTATGCTGTTCGACTCGACTCGACTCGACTCGACTCGGTTCGGTGGATTCGACTCGGGTAGGGTTGGGTTGGTTTGGGTTGGGATGGGTTTTGGTTGGGTTCGGTTGGGTCGGGCTGTGTTTTTGTTGAGGTTGAGTTGGGTAGTGTTCACTTCGAAAAAGCCCGGTTTCGGTTCGAACAAGTTTGGTTCCGGCACGAAGATGTCCGATCCGGGGCGTTCGATGCCGGTTCATCAGATCCGACCCGTGAGATGACCAAACGCAGAACGCGAGAAAACTTACGAAGCTGGAGGGGGGAGAAGGGATTTACTATCATGCATAGCAATAGCCGTACGATCATCGACCTCGAGGGGCGGCAATGAGGTTGTGATGGGGGCGAGGACATCCGATACACGGCTCGAGCGTAGGCGAAGTGAACACAAGCCACATCAACAGTGTGACGCCTCCGTCCACCGAGCGGTAGTCTCTACCAGTACATACGACGCATTTCTTCGGCAACGCTGCTCCCACGTGGTGTTGACGGATGCCGCCAACATTCCCCGTCGGCGTGTTCAGTCTGGTATCATACAATCCCACCCTCCTCGCCCTCACCACCGTCGCCTCCGTCTCCACCTCAAATTCTGTATTTTCCGCCACCTCTTCTTTTCAATCCTTCACCCCCCCTCCCCTGTTGACCTTCCTGTACACCGCTCGTCGCGCTCATCCCGCCCCCTCTTTGACCCGCCGCCCCGCTGCGAACTCCCGCCCCCCTTGCCCCCCTACAGATGCTTTCGACACGGAGTAAACATGCAGTTCCTGGGGGTCTCTCCCACCTTACTACGGTATAGCCCTGCCAACAAGACATACATTTTCTGAGCAACGCTGAAATCATACTTGTTGAGACAACAGCAACCTTGCGCGCTTACATGTTACCCACTCTGGCCGAAAATATCACACCTGTTTGGAAAGTAATACTGACTGGTACATGAAAGGTTATTATTTCCCCGGGCGAGAGGTTATTTCCTATGTTGTGGGGTTCAATGTAGCATCCCCCGCTTAGCTTGCTTTCTGAAGGACTTTTTCTTAGCCCCCCCCCCCCCCCCAAAAAAAAGGAACCCTATTAACGTTTATTGCTGGGTTGCTTCTGGCTTGTTGGCCCGTACTGTACAGCAACAGCAGACGCTCTGCCGATTCAAGCCGCATGCCGCGCGCACGTGGGCGTAAAATAAAAGGCCCTTCAAGCCAAGCCAACCGCAAATACTCACACGACGGTGGTATGTACAGAAGTGGAGAACATCAATACACTCTCGCGTCAGGCCATGCTTGTAGCCACCACCGCTATCTTACTCCAACCCATAAATCAGACTCTCACCTGAAACGATAGCTTTCCCAGCCCTCCAAGAGGAGCCTGTCCTCCCTCGCCGAAAACAATTGCAGGGCCGAAGGGGGGTATACACAGAGTGGCCGGTGAGCGGACGTCAGAAAAACCCTGCCTTCAAGAAGCAATATTAATAGTGCGTGGAATAGGCAGCACGGTACTGCGCTTCCGTCTTTTTCCGAGAAACAGAGGCGGTGATTGCTGTTGCGTTCGATGTCGAGGGCGTTTGTTTCCGCCGGGGGGAAGCGCTCCAAAACACACTCACGTTCGCTCACCATTTTGCTTCTCGGAAATGCCCATGAGACGAGCAGGCCGGTTCGGAGTACACATTCGGTAGCTGAAATTCAGCCCGACACGAAATCACATTTTGATTCTTGCATCGCAGATCAACACGGAAAGTACACTCGATTTTCAAGCATCTCAGAGCGACACGTAAAGTGCACTCGTCGTCTTTTTGGCAGAGTAGCCTTCGCACCAGTAATCTACAAAGCCGAAGTCGCGGGAGACCGAACGTGGGAGCGAAGCTCATGCATCGCCTATTAGACAAATTAATGAAATAAATGGAACAAAACCACCACCGCCTACGTCGACACCAACACCACTAACACCACCACCACCACCAACAGCAAACAGGACAGAAACTCGAGAAATCGAAACGTCGACATCGTCAACACCAACATCACCACCATCGAGAACAGCACCAGCGCAAGAAGAAGAAAAAAAAGGCTTCACACGAAACACGCCAAAATAAAAACACGACCTGCTTAGAGCCGGTGACGAACATCAGGAGGCGTCTCTGCTCTTCCTGGGGCATGCCCTTCACAACCCGCCAAAACGCCCTGATGGTGGGGTGACTCCTCCTGTATCCACCAACGTATTTCGTGGCCTTCGCCAGGGCGCTGAAGTCAAGCTTTGGCGTTCCCGTAACGATAACGTCCAGCTCTTCCGCCCTTGGTGGGGGGTGGGAATGTAAGTGAGAGGCAGGAAGGAAAGAACGCAATGTCGGAAAAGGACGGGGGGGGGGTGGAGGGGGCGCGGGGAGAGAGAAGGAGAGGGGTTTACGAGGGGCGATAAAGCACTATGCGACGCTCTGGGATGAGTACAGTACTCGTATATATGTTCGAGCGAGGCAGTCACGCAGGTGTTGACGACGACACTGTGACGGTCGCGTGCGTACAGCAGTACTGTAGAATCTCGTCTTCTTGCTCCCCCCCGGCATTGTAGGGATGCGAGGGTCTATGGTCATACGACTACGGCCATGCATGACATGACCCCCCCCCCCCCCCCCGCCTATTATATCTATTATATATGGGTTGGGTTGGCGTCGGTTGGCACCGACACTGTAAAACATGCCGCTCACTACGTGAGCTAGACATTCAGGATACCGTTTTTTTTTTTTTTTTGGCGGTCGTCCACAGCTGGTCGTCGAGTTAGATCATTTGTGCGAGGTAAAGAACCTTTACTCTGCACAAGGGAATTGATCGTATCGCGTAGTGTTCAAGGTGATGCACCCAAGAGGCAGTTACATAGTACTCCCATTGCTGTCTCTGGAAGTGGCTACACCGGAAATTAAACTAACTCATTGAAGCTGTCATCCATATGTATGCAAGTCCGCCTCACAAGCGGTTCTTAGTAGGATGCAGCTCACCCTTCATGCGACTCGCCGGACACCCACGGCGCTTCGCGCTTGGTGCAAGCAATGTCTGCCTGGTCGGTGAAAACCCGACATGCCCCGTCCCGGCATTGTAGGGATGCGAGGGTCTATGGTCATACGACTACGGCCATGCATGAGATCGAGTACATCTCTCCTATCGAGTACACACACCCCCCCCCCCCCTCCCTACCGCACTGTAGAAGCACGGCTCTCTCCCCTACCATGGCATGACTCTCTCTCCTACAGCATTGAAGTGGCATGAGTACACCCCCCCCCCCCTCTCTGGAAGTGGCTACACCAGAAAAAAAAACATCTCATTGAAGGTTCCATCCATATGCAAGTCCGTCTCACAAGCGGTTCTTAGTAGGATGCAGCTCACTCTTCATACGACACCTCACGGCGCTTCGTGCTTGGTGCAAGCAATGTCTGCCTGGTCGGTGAAAACCCGACGTGATCCGTCCCGGCATTGTAGGGGTGCGAGGGTCTAGGGTCATACGACTACGGTCATGCATGATATCGAGTACACCTCCCCCCGCCACATACGGCCAACTAGCAAGGGGATAAGACTAGCAAAAAGTTTCTATGTAATATATGGAAACAACGTAATGAGCGCCTAAATGTTGGAGGTGTCTCTATAAGGAGTAGGAACGGTACTCAGTCTCGAAAGGGATGCGTGGTCAACGGTCAAATGACTAAGGCAAGCAACAAATGAGTACGCACCCCCCCTGCGGGGGTATATCTTCAGTTGGGCAGCCGCGTCAGTCACAAAATATTCGGGGCCCAAATGCCGCCCCCCCCCTCCCCTCTCCCTACCTGGCCCCGCATCAGTAGCTCTCATCTCCAGCAGTAGAACCTATATCCCTTACCAGGCACCCCTCTGTCCCTAAACATAAGAGTATATTCTTACTTCAAAATTTAATGCAAACGATCCTTACATTTAGGGACATAGTGATATTCGATAGAGGTAGCACTTTCTTTTTTCCCTATGAGGCAATATTTCTGACCGGCGAGCCTCATCAACTGAGGAGGAACTAAGGGGTGTCCCATTTTTGTTGACTCTTGCTACGAGAGGGGCACTAGTAACACTTTCTGGCCATTTTTTTGTTTCTATCTGACCGGATTCCTTAACCCAACATAGTTGAAAATGCCCGTATTATTTTACAATGTTATTCGTGATATACCTACTGCAGATTGCAATATTTTTCGTCCGGCTGCACTTTTCGGCTTTTCTCCCGACTCAAATGTCAGGGTGGGGTATAGAGCTCCTATACTATAATCACGTGAGAAGGGACTCAAGAAACGTTCGGGTGCACCCCGAACGTGGCGTGCGTCTGTTGCACCATAGTTTCGTTAGCACCTAGGCCATGGAATTTGCTCATCGGGTTCAATTTAGCCTGCACACGTTTTCAAAAAGTCAGTTTTCGGGTGGGTATGGAGGCTCCTCTCGAGCGAGAAGCCTCAGAAGGCATGCGTCTAAAGGTGTCACGTGTGATATGAGTAGAGCACTCATGGGCTATAGATATAGATAATGCGTTGCAGTCTTGTAGTCTCACGAATACGAGAATAGACCAAAGAATGGATTAACCCGGCGGATATTCCGTTAGTTGAGAGTAACGTTAGGAATGTTCCCTAGGGCAGAAAACCCCTTGGACGAGAGTAATGTTCCTTAGCGCAGATAGGACCACGAAGTGAGATATTCTTATATTAGCAGAAGAACGATCGGTAGCCACAGGAAAGTTCTGTAGGCGTACATCAGATAAGAGGAATTTAGGAGAGCTTGTGGCGTGGGGTGGGACGAGTATATCTCGGCGTCGAGTCCCGCCCCCCTATCTCTCACTTCTCTACCAGAGCACCTCCTCAGCTCTCGCCATCAATAAGAAGATCTAAATCAGAAGAAGCGAAGCACTGCTTTCCAGCTGCCAGAACAACTTGCGTCCCTTACCACTACCCTTACCACTACCCTAGAGCGGTCTCCGCTTCACACACGCCTATCGCAGCACTCGTCCACTGCTGTGTACCGAGACGAAGAGGGCCAGCCCTAAACATTTGGTTATCAGCCATCGGAGATAGGGTTAGGGATAGGATTTGGGGTTAGGATTTCCAAGAGAACTCGCATATCGCGCACATAAGTGTATGCCAACCATTTCACCGGGCACGTATTCTCTGGACAGGAATACAACGAACGTTTGGTGTTCCCAATGATGTCTGAAAGGTCCTTTTGTTTCCGCCCAAATTGTTTGGGTTCATATTACTGCTGTAGTGTCTAAAAGGTCCTGACATCTCCGCCCAGAGCGGTCAAGCGGCAACGCTGCCCTCCCCTCACCTCAGCAGGGAGAAGGAGGCGGTGCCGGACATGACCCGCATGAACCCCTGGATGAAGTGGGAGAACTGGTGGGACACGGACTTGACCAAGAGAAACCTCGCGTAGCGCTCCACGTACTCCTTCTTGTTATACGCGGTCACCGGAATGTTCGCCCCGTTTTCCTTCAGGTCGTAGGCGCGTTTCACCCCTAGGTAGTCCCACGTAACCTGAGCACGAAAAAAAAAAACACACACACATGAATAAACGCACGTGCTGTCGGCTTTCTGTGGGTTGCCGTCGTGCCTTAATAGCACCCTCATACCCCGTGCAACACAGCAGTAGAGAGGGTGCACCAGGTTACCGCAGCAGGGGCATCGACATAGCATTTTCCTCGAGAAAGGCGTGCAGCTGGGGCCGGAGAGGAGGAGGGTGGCGTACGCGGTGGGCGGAAGAACACTTGAAGAACAACGAAAGGAGACTAGGGAAGCTAGGGGGCGGTCGTGAGTGTGAAAAGATTTTGGGAGGTACAAAAATAAGCGATTCTCGGCATTGTCGGTGGTGTTGTTGCTTGTCGTCATGGTTCTAGCAGATGTTGCCACTACTCGCCACCAAGTCGGAATCGAAAAGAAAATACGCAGGGGGTTCGGGATATTTGTCAGAAGTGTAATAAATACCAGGTGATGTTTGTTTTTCTAGTTTTTTTCAACTCACGCGTGCTTTTCCTCACCCTAAAGTCTACGCCGAAGACGTCCTCCTCGTCCCCTCCATCGTACGCCTCCAGCTTCTGCAAACCCTGAAGAAGACCCGGGTCGATGTCCCCGAGGTCCTGAAACACGCGGCCGAGATGTATTCATTACGCGCAGCTTGGAAAGTATGAGGTTCCAAAACTCGATCTCACAGCTGATTTTTTTTTTTCTTTCTCCTTGGTTTAGTTTATACTGGCGAAATGGGTGTCACGAGAACAAACGCGCGCGCGTGTCGGGTAAGGAGTTCGCTTTTTCGACACAACTACGCAAGGGGGGGGGGGGGGACACCTCCATCATTACCCTTATCCTATGGCCTCGTACAAATTACAAGTAGGTTGTCCCTAAAAAAATGGGTGCAGTTGAAAGCATAGGTTCGTCCGTAGATGAAGTTTCCGCCTCTGTAAAAACGCAATATCGGGCAAACCACGGTTTATTGGTGTAGAGGCAAAGAGGCATGTCCGTCCAGCTGAAAAGGGGTATACCCGTTCCGACTTGATTATAGTGTAGGAAGCGAAAAGAGACGGCTTCAACCATTGACGACTGCAAGGCATCGGCGACACGCGGGAACTCGGTGCTGCCGGGTTAGGAAAACAACAACTTTTTAGTCACCGTATATCCTTCAAGTAAACGGCAGAGGCTCAAATCTGCGTTGTTGTGTGTGCGCGATAATGTGATACCTGGTAGATGTTATAGCAGCCTCTGAGGATCGAAATTGCAATACGTAGTACAAGCACCTGGCATCTGACAAGTAGCTATGGTTCTGGTTTTGCTTCGAAGCGTTTTGTCCTTGCTGAGCGCCGCTGTTGTTCGTGTTGATACTTGTGTATTGCTGAACTACTTTTGTACCGAGTCTATAGCTGGTGGTACATTCACTTAGCACCTACGATACCTGGTTAAGAGCTTCACCCACCGACGTTTTGGGCGATAGATCGCTCGGAGTTGTGAGGTCGATACATCTTGAAGCGAAACATGATGTAACCCTGATCCCAAGCAGGCTGTCCTTCAAGCTTGGTTGAGGTTGTAAAGGGAACTTTGGAACATACCACTGTGTCCCTCAATAAAATGCCGCTTAGATACAAATATAAAATTCAAAGGGTGCTTACATTTAGCAACAGAGTGGTAGGTACAAAGTTGACACGATTTTTCCTTGCTCTCCTTTGCTAGCATTTCTAGCTTGCCTGTCCTGTAAGGTTGTCGAACACACTGGCGGCGTGATACCGCTCGTGGTTTTCAAAGCGTTCACCCTGGAGGGGCGGCGAGACCATGTTTGTTCCTCAGCTTTGCGACTACTGCACCCACGTTTTGGGAGACAAAACTGCTTGGAAAGTAAGAGTGAGGGTCATTGTTCGGGTCAACGTTTACGCTCATCGGAACAGATCATGATCTACGTAGATCGTCTAGATCCAACGTTAACCCTTGCATACATCGGGGCAGATCACGATCTAAAAAACATCTTGGGAATATGTATTGACTATTTATCAAGTACCAGTTTACCGTTACTATGTACTTCTGTTGCACAATAGCCGTAGCCTACAGACAGAGATCCCAACCGGCAACCATGTGTCATACAGATCCCACGCGGTATTTATCAGAGCTCTTCACGGGTCATGATCCGACCCGTGGGGTGGGTCAGGGAGTTTTCGAAATCCCACGAGTAAGGACGGGTCAGGTCAGGTCGGGTCGGGTCGGGTTGGGTCGGGTCGGGAAGTTCTCAAACTCGTACGGATCGGGTCGGGCCACCCTTTCTCGACCCGGCTCGACCCGACCCGACCCGCGAGGTTTGTCCCTATCCCGGAACAACCGTGGTATTCAAATGCCCGGAAAAAAACAATGTGTAAATAGTGAATGGGGATCTGATCTGATCTGATCTGATCTGTCCGACGTGTAAAGCCTTCCACTACAGTAAAGTTCATCCTACACCCGTTCAAACTATTAGTGATTTGTCCCCAAAACCGTGGGACGAGTGAGAAATTGAGACAAGCTTGCAAGGAGTTCCATCATCTCGGTCCACGCGTGCTGGGTGGGCAAGGGGGGGGGGGGGGGTGTATGCTCATTATCGGGGGGGGTGGCATATGAAAACGAACGGGCCGGCGTCAAGGGCAGCACGCAGTGTACGCTGTCCGAGAAAGACCACACCAAAAACTCCGGGTGATACGAGTCCTCAATGCCGCAGACAAGTGGTGAAGAAACAGCGGAGAAGCCGCTCCCATCTATCTGCCAGGAGGAACACCTCACAGATCAATCGGACAAACCGCCGGTCCCCCACTTCATATAGCTGGGTCGGACTAGTTTTTGCCCCACAAGGGTCGCTGCTATTTTTTCTGAGGTTCCTCACTTCGGTGGCTCTCGATCTCACCCAAACACATCTCACAACACAACTATCAATGTGAACAATCCCCTGGCTTGATTGAGTACACAACAAGTAATACAGTATAAACAATGGCGTTCCCATTGACATTGCTTGCGTACCACTTCTTCAGTGCCCTTAAAAATACCCCCCCCTCCCCCCCCCCCCCCCGTAAGTCAGAAACGTTTTTTTTCAGCCAAAAACGTGCTATCACTAGCTACGGCGGCACGGGTCATCGTTCAGGCCACATCGATTCCCGATGTGTAAGATCTGTATGATCTGTAGGTCGGAGCCGTAAAGTCTGCATGATCTAGAACATGTTTCCTGGGTTGGATCTGTACTCTACAGACACATCCTGCGCAACAACTCACAACGATAGGTTAGGATGTAGATGATCTAGATGAGCTATCTGTAGATAGATAGATCGTCATCTGGCCAGTGAGTGGAACACAACTTACGCCTGAACTAAGCTCTGGAGAAAATAATAATTCCGGAGATACCATCGGCGCCTCCAGAGCAACAAGGGCCTGAAGCACCCACGCTTGGCACACGCAAAGAAACATACGATTTTCCTGCTATTACGGGGGACCATAGTAAATAGGACCAAATATCGTTAGAAAAAAGGCAAACATATAGGTTTTTGTGTGTACCGTAGGTCCTATTTACTATGGTCTTTCCGTAATAGCGTTATTTGAAACCCTTCGAGGCTTTTACTTCAAAGGGGGGAAAAAATGAAGAAAGATATAGGATGATGGTAGGGCAGGCCACACAGAGCAGCCCAAGGTTGCTTGGTTGGGGCATGATAAACGCAGTGTGCGAGCTGCTCTAGTACATACAATGGGGCAAGAGTTCGAAGGCGTGCGTGAAGCATGCTTCCGCGAGCGCTGCTGCGTGTGCAAAGATAATGCCCTCCTCTTTTGCGAAAATAATTTATATTTCAACCTAAACACGACATTATTTTAGTCAGGGACATACGACAAAGAGAGAAAACGACACCACCAAAAACGAAACCAGTGAGACAATGATGACGATGATGATAATGATGATGTTCTGACATGAGCTCATTTCCCTGAAACTTAAGACCGTAGCCACAAAAACAGGCTGAACAAAAAAAAGCGTCTCGACGCAAGAACACTAAAAAGTACAACAAAATTACAAGTACATACGCGCACCGCAGTACAAACCCGTGCGCAAGGAAACGGTACTCACGGAGCTGCGGTATACCATCCCGTAGCACTTGCGAGCAAACAACGCCAGGGGAATATCCACGGTACGTACACTCATACTCGAAAAAAGAAGCAAAAATGGGGAGTACACACGAAGAAGGCACGAAAATATAGGAAACTAAAAATGAAACAGAACAGACATGCGCTCAGGGCTAGCCTATTAAGGCAAACTCAGTATAATGTTCGCCATAGCCCCTCCCCCCTTCCCCTCCTCCACCCCTCCCCCCCTTCCCCTCCTCCACCCCCCCCCCCCTCCCTCCCAAGCAACCCGACGTGCTCCGTCCCGGCATTGAAGGGGTGCGAGGGTCTATGGTCATACGACTACGGCCATGCATGCTATCGAGTATCCCCCCTCCCCTCCCCGCCTCCACTCTCCCCCTCCCCCTCACCCTCTCTGCCTGTCCGACTTACCTCCAAACCCACACGTTGGTCCAGCATTTTTTTGAACAACACCAGCGGCAGCGGAACGTCGAGTATCACCCCCGAGTGGACCGCAAGACCGACCAACAGACCGACCAGGCCGTACTCCTCGTCCGCCCACACGCAGTTCTTGTTGAACCAAAGCGACTGGTCCCCGGCGCCCGCTGGCACGAACATGCCAAACGCCTGATCGAACAGCTGGAAACCCATCGAGAGACAAGGACATAAACGGCGTTGGGTTCAGCCAAACGAAACACTCGTTACTTGATAGAACAGCTAGCTGCGAACCGATCGAGAAACAAGAAATAAAAGGTTTCGGTGTTGAGGTTCACTCACGAAAAAAAACGTGTTATAGCTGCAGCAAGTAGTATACGCACACCTATATCCTATATCCGTATATGTTAGGCGTGTCGCTCGATAAAAATGGCGTGTAGTACGTATCGCACAGGGGGGAGGGGTGGGTGGGAGAGCCCTCTACTCTAGAGTCCCCGAATGGGAAGTATATATTGAACAACAATTCGCACGTCGGAAGGACAGAAATCTCGTGCCAACCATGGAAAACTACTAGCAGGCAGTGCGTGTTCGACTGTGAGCCAGGGTTAGGGCTTGGGTTTGTGTTTGCGTTTGGGTCTGCGTTTTGTTTCTAGTTTAGGTTCAGGTTTGGTGTTGGTTCTGCGGGGGTGGTCGTGTGGCGTGTGCCTGGCGAGGGGAGAGAAGCGGGCGAGTGGTATGACCAAGATGGCGATGAACACGATGAGGGGTGGTGTGTTGCCTATGACACTCGCACCTTCCCCCCCACCTTACCTGTGGTGGGCAAGATCCAACGGTTAACTTTTTCTTTTGGAGTTTTACGACGCCGTGCATGCAACAATGGCAGGAAAGAAGAGGAGAACGGACGGAGAAATTATCGGGGTGTTTTGGCGCCGATCAGGCAGAACATACCCGCGATAAATAATTAACGCCACAGTCAACACTCAAGCCATCACCCCCCAAGACGATAAATCGAGGGAGGTGAGATGGTAACAACCGGCGCGCTATCATTGGAGAACATGTTAACGCTGCAATCATCGGACACATCACCGATCCCCACTTCAAAATCCGGATGTTCCGGGACGGATAGATTCCCGATCTGTATGATCTAGCTCATGCTACGTAGTGGGAGCCGTATAATCTCCACGATCTAGCACATACTTTCTGGGTCAAATCTGCACCATAAAGATCGTGCACAGCATTAGGTAGCGGCAGCCTCTTCGGATCTAGAAGATCCTGCACAAAATCTCCAAACGGCAGGAATTCACGATATAATCGGTCTGGATCTGCTCATAGCGGCAGGTTAGGATCTCGAAGATCTAGATCGTGATCTGTTCTGTGTGTGAAACGCTGTGTGTTGATCGCGGGAATGGAGACCCCCTTTTCCACACGAACCTGCACCGTCAGCAGCTGGAAGAACTCCTTGGCCACCCCTCCATGGTCGATGCCTTCTTCCCCCGCGAAAACCACCTTCATCTTCTTTCGGAGGAAACTGTCCGGCACTTGGGATACCTTGGAGAGAGGGTGAAGGAAGGGGGTGGGGGGGGGGGGGGGACTCGATAGGAGAGATGTACTCGATCTCATGCATGGCCGTAGTCGTATGTATGACCATAGACCCTCGCATCCCTACAATGCCGGGACGGAGCATGTCGGGTTTTCACCGACCAGGCAGACATTGCTTGCACCAAGCGCGAAGCGCCGTGGGGTGTCCGGCGAGTCGCATGAAGGGTGAGCTGCATCCTACTAAGAACCGCTTGTGAGGCGGACTTGCATATGGATGACAGCTTCAATGAGTTAGTTTAATTTCCGGTGTGGCCACTTCCAGAGACAGCAATGGGAGTACTATGTAACTGCCTCTTGGGTGCCGTACCTTGAACACTACGTGATACGATCAATTCCCTTGTGCAGAGTAAAGGTTCTTTACTTCGCACAAATGATCTAACTAGACGACCAGCTGTGGGCGACCGCCAAAAAAAAAAAAAAAAAAAACGGTACCCTGAATGTCTAGCTCACGTAGTGAGCGGCATGTTTTACAGTGTCGTTGCCAACCGACGCCAACCCTTTCTGGGGGGGGGGGGGGGGGGGGGTAATAGAGGGGGTGAGGGGGGTGTGTGATAAAGGGGGTGGGGGGGGGGGTGATAGAGGGGGTGAAGGAGTGGACGGGAGGGTGATAGAGGGCGAAGGGGGGGTGGTGGTGATAGAGGGGGTGATGGAGTGAAGTGGGGGGTGATAGCGGGGGTGATGGAGGGTGTGAAAGGGGAGATGGTAGAGGGGGTGAAGGGATAAAAGGGGGGGGCGTGATAGAGGTGAAGGAGTGAAGGGAGGGGTGATAGATGGGGTGAACGGGTGAACGGGGGGCGTGATAGCGGGGGCATGAGAAGGGGGGGGTGATATAGGCGGTCTGGGAGTCGTGCTACTACTTCAAGGGTTGCAAATAAAGGGTTGCAAGTACAGGTTGCAACTAGGGGTTGCACTTTTTGAGCTCAAGGTTTTCCCACCGACGGGGCGCTCTTCGACTTGAGGAGTCACCCAAGCATGTTCTGATCCGGTGTGCACTTCACAATAGCATGCGTTAGAATATCACAATCCACATCAAATGACGTATGATATAGTTTGCCTGGTAGATGGTATAGGTGCACCTGCAATTTTCTTGAGGCCTCCTCCCCTCGAGGAGCCCTGCAGCTCGACCCCAAAAGCGAAAATGTTTTTTCCAAACGTGCATGCTCGGCCCAGTGATCCAAAAAAATACCAGGTGTAGGTCTACATCGAAATTACTTGTGAAAACAAGGCATGCCTTATCGAATAGTCCCTCAGCGCCCCGAAGAAGCCTCATTCGTCAGAAATATTTCGGCCACAAAGCGCTAGAAAGCATTCATCAAGGCATGCCCTATCATAACACGCGTCGAATATTAAGCACCACAATTCTGTCCATTTCGTTTGCGCAATGAGAGGGCGGGCGGGCGGGGGCGGGCGGGTGCGAAGGGCGAGGTGGCGACGGAAAACGATGCCCCGCGAAGGGATGCCCCTAAAATAATGTAGTTTGCATTTTACGCTGCAGTCCGCCATCCAATGTAAGTATTGGGTTGGATAACGACTCCTGCCTCGGCTGGATTTCTTGTCTCTGCCTATTATTATCCTCGTCGCGTGGGTGTCGGTTCGGCAGACAGGACTGACCTCGCCTTCTCAAATATTATTTCACCAGATGTTCCGGCCAAAGAACCTGGAACCAATTTTCCACGAAAAGTTTAAATACGTCTTGTTGTTGGCTTATGTTAATACCTGAGGCTCTTCACTTGACGAGCTCTCCACGTCCCCCAAAATATTGTTTTGAGAAAACAAATGAAAGGGTCGAAAACTGATGAACGACCTCACATGGCCTCTCATAGGTACGCGACGAACAAACGATTTTTGCTGTCTTGGACATGGTAGGTAGTGAGGCTCTGTCTCTTTTGCCTAGACGTTACCGATTCCCTTGCGCGCTACCCTCGGCCGCTGGTTTTAGCAAGTGTCTTTCGTTTCATCTTGTATTCGCTCTCATTGCGCCTCCTGCAGACTTTCTTCCACTCAGGGGATGCTCCTCCTTTGTCCCTGGATTTGGTTCCAAAAATTACAAAAAAAAATCCCTCAGCCGAGGATCTCCGTCGGCGAGAATAAGTTTGGCAAAAAAAGTGCTACGCATATGTCCCTATCGTCTGGGTACGTGAAAAAGCTCGTCACACCTGGGCCAAAGTCTCTTGAAGGAGGTTAGACCGGTTGACCCGCAGCACCAGATAGGGGCTGGTCACCAAACCAATTCCAGGAAGTAAGTGGACCCCGTTCGCGGCCTCCCTCTGCTCCATCGCCACTTCCGCCTGAAGCATACCCTGCGGGCGCATCCAGGCGGGGTTTTGCGAGGAGGATAGGCGAGGAGGGGGGGAGGGGGGCGGGGGGCGTACTCATTTGCTGCTTGCCTTAGTCATTTGACCATTGACCACGCATTCCTTTCGGAACCGGGGGGGGGGGGAGTGTACTCGATATCATGCATGGCCGTAGTCGTATGGCCGTAGTCATATGACAATAGACCCTCGCATCCCTGCAATGCCGGGACGGAGCACGTCGGGCTTTCACCGACCAGGCAGCCATTGCACCGACCACAAAGCGCCGTAAGGTGTTCGGCGAGTCGGCGGGAAAGGGAGGAGGAAGGGGGAGCGGAGGAGGGGATGGGGTGGGATAAGCTATAGAACTTTACGAAACAATTGTGTTTTTGGTCAAAAAGAGAGCGTGACACGTTCACATGTATCAAAAGAGTGATCGTAACTCCTGGTAGGTAGGACCCTATCGATTTTTGTCGATTCTGATGTAGAAGTACGACCAGAGGTCGGAGCGGAGACGCCAGATTGCAGCACGAGCACAAACCTCTACCATAGCTGGCAAACCAACCGCTACGTATAGCGCTGTTTTTTATTTCTACACAAAACAAAAAAATCGGTTAAACATCGCTCTTCATCTCTTTCTCTCTCTCTGCGCGTAGGAAACGAACCTTCTTGGCCACTGTCGGAATCAAAAAGGCGTGTTCGCTCAGATAGAAACGGCTTTTCGTCTCCGCCCATCTCTCTTTTTGCCAGTTTTGAAAGTCGTGCAGGAGGCTTTCACCCTTCATGGATGCCATCGACTCAATGAAGAAGTCTTGATACGGTATCTGGTAAGAGGCGTTACGATTATGCCCCAGGCCGCAAAGCAGGGGGGGGGGGGGGGGGGGGGGGGGGGGGGGGGGGGGGGGGGGGGTACTCGTGTCATGTATGACCGTAGTCGTACGGGGGGGGGGGGGGGTGCGGGCGGTGGAATGTGCTTGAAAAAAACAATCTTCAGGCTTTCTTGTGTATGGATGACAGCGTGGAATTAATTGATGACAGCGTGGAACTGATTGATTGGTTTCCGGTGTGTCCACTTCCGGAGGCAGCAACGAACAGGGGGGGGGGGGGGGGGTTCAAATATTAACACAAGCGGCAGCGCGAAAATCAGACCTAAAACGGAAAGTGGTTCGTTCGTGGTGCCTCACGTGAAACCACGAGGGCAAAAGCTTACCTGGCAGCATACGGCAGCGGCGGTTCTCACCGCGCAGTAGCAGCAGCAACGGCAGCAGCAGCAAGGAGAGCATCATTCCGACTGGTCTATGGGCTAGGGAGTGGCAGGCAAAACAAAATGGGGCGCTAGAGCACAGATTCTCTCTGTCGTTGCTGTTTGACCTGCTGCTGTGAATGATTATGCCAAAACTAGCTTAAATGCTGCTGCGAGTACTGTTGCTGGTGCTGTTACGAGTGCTGTTGCCGTCAGTACAGTATTGTTGCTGTCAATAAGCTTGTGCCATACGCTGCTGCCAATAACAATGCTATCGGTACTGCTGCTGTTCATTCTGATCTCACAACAGCAGTAGTGCTGATGCTAATGCGCGACGGCTCCGGATCCGCTGATCCTCCCGCCAAACAGCTGGCTGCCGGTTGTGTAAACACCCCACCACCAACAACAGCAATGCTAACACCAACAACACCAACACCAACATCAGTACCAGCAACATCAACACCGACACCGACACCGACACCAACACTCACACCAACACCGACACCAACACCCACACCCACACCAACACCCACACACCAACAACGACACCGACACCAACACCAACACCAGCACCAACACCGACACCGACACCAACACCAACACCGACACCGACACCGACACCAACACCGACACTAACACCAACACCGATACCAACACCAACACCGACACCAATGCCAACATCAAAACCGACACCAACACCGCCACCCACACCAACACCCACAACAACAACGGCACCGACACCAACACCAACACCAGCACCAACACCGACACCAACACCAACACCGACACCGATACCAACACCAACACCGACACTAACACCAACACCGATACCAACACCAACACCGACACCAATGCCAACATCAAAACCGACACCAACACCGACACCGACACTAACACCAACACCAATACCAACACCGATACCGATACCGACACCGACACCAACACCAACACCAACACCGATACCGACACGAACACCAACACCGACACTAACACCAACACCGATACCAACACCAACACCGACACCGACACCAATGCCGACATCAAAACCGACACCAACACCGACACCTACACTAACACCAACACCAACACCAACACCGATACCGACACCGACATCGACACCGACACCGACACCGACACCGACACCGAAACCCACACCGAAACCCACACCAACACCGACACCGACACCACTACCAACACTACTGCTACTGCCAACACCAATACACAACGGCCACCACCGATGCCACGATACTTGCTCGTTTTCACTCCCGTGCGCCCGACATCGTTTACTTGCACCACTGCCACTGCCGCTTCCACCGCAGCCGTTGCGGCTGTCACTGTCACTGTTGTTGTTGCTGCTGCTGCAGTTGCTACTGCCGATGTCGATGCTGCTGCATCATTGCTGCCTTTCAATTTGTCACCTAGCCTTGCATGCGGCGGACAGCCAGGCCGCCGGAAGAAGCACGGTGCGACGAATCGATGACCGACGCTTTGTTTACTTACGTTAGGGGTATGAGGCTCCTCTCACTTGAGGAGAGCTCTATACCTTCACCCCCCCAAAACCCCTGCTCTTCACGGGTCATGTCCCGACCCGCAGGTTCGGTCAGCAAGTTTTCCAAATCTCACGGGTCGGGACGGGTCGGGTCAGGGCGGGTCGAGTCAGGAGATTTTAAACTCTCACGGATCGGGTCGGGTCACCATTACTCGACCCGACTCAACCTGACCCGCGAGGTGTGACCCGATCCGTGAACAGCCCCCCCCCCCCCACCCCTCCTCCCCTAGATTTTTTAGAAAAGTAAAAAAAGGGCAAACCAAACGATTGATTCCAAAGCCTTTTAATAGTAGGCATCATATCACGAAGAAAATTGTAACAATACTGGTGGCTACTACCACGAAATTGAGCAAAGGAGCCCGGTCAGTCAGGAATATTATGGCGGGAAAATGCCACCACTATCGTGGCACGCGTCAACTATAGTGCGGGAAAAATCACCCTCACTGATTGCTTGACTGCAGTACGGGCCCGCCAACAAAGAAACGCCTAATCTAAGCAAGCCTTAGAACCCCTTATCGTGACACCATCTTGGTTTAACCGATGCTAGTCGGCGAGGGAAGCAGAAGGGCCGAAGTCTTCTCGCGATAAAAATGCAAGGTAAGAACCACAGTGAGGAGGAGGGAGAAGAGCCTGCTTTGTGACCCCGGATGGATGTGAGTTACGATTGTTAGTAGGAAGGAGGGAGAAAAGAAGGGCGGATATAATAAATGGGATGAGTGGGGGGAAAAAACTTGAGCATGCGCGACTACATAACTGGTAGGGTTCAGTCTAGAGCTCGCCGCTGAACACACTTTCTTTAGTCCAATTTTCTTGACGTCCTTCGAAAAAAAAGTGAAATTTATGTTTTTAGGTTGTTTCTGCATTCGTGGGCCTAAGCTGTATAGCTGTCGCTAGGCACTCGCCCAAGCAAGATATTCGCAACTGTCTTCGACTTGTGTGCGCTGGTGGGCGTGTGTGTAGCTTTCAGCCTTGGCATCAAAACGATATTTCTGTTCAACGACATCCACAGAGTAGTGGTGCACCACCCGTGTTCGTACTGATTCTCCGCCCTGGCGAGATACGACAACGCTGGGCGCGGGTACACTTGATTGCCGGTTCTGTCACCGGTTGATGGCTCCTGCTCCGCTGCGAATCCGCTATGATTATTTTGGTCGCTCGGCTGTGATAATAATTACAACAATCGGAATACGACCAAAACTACCGTCGAGACAAAACTGGATAATCAAGAAACAAAAGGAGCTCGAGCCATCTCAAAAGAAGTTCCTACTTTTTTTGTGCCTTCAGTAATAGAAACTCGCATGCGCTCGTAATAAAACAACGTATGAATATCACCACCCATCGAGAATCGGCAGCACACCTAAGACATCAGTGAGCAACCACCCCCGCGCAAAACTCCCGATAGTTTCCCTGTCCCACTCATCACCTTCGTCGGCGTGTCCATGTCGTTCACAGAGTGCATCCACTAGGAAGCAGCGTACGGGCGCGCGGCCATTTCGTTGTGTTTGTTTTTGTTTCGGGAGGCATGCAGGGGGGGGGGGGGGGGGGGGGGGGGGGGGGAGTAAGGGCGAAGTCGGCGGGGAGTCGTTGACGCCGTAGAGGGGTATTCTGTTAGCCGCGTCTGTTCGCCGGAAAGATAACGCAAGGGAAAACCAGCTAGACCAATCGACGGTAACAGCACCGGCAACACAGCAGCAGCAACAATGTAGACAGTAGCAGCAGCATCGGCAACACAGCAGCAGCAACAGCTTAGACAGTAGCAGCAGCAACAGCAACATTGCTTTCAGTAGAAGCAAACAGCAACAATACCAGCAACAATACAGACAACAGCAGCAACAACATCAGCAACAGCGCTGACAATGGCGCAGCAGGACCAGCAACGCCATCGACAATAGCAGCAGCAGAACCACCACCACCACCGACAATAACAGCAGTAGCAACAACAATGATATCAGCAGCAACATCTCCGACTACAACAGAAACAGTAGCAGCATCGTGGCGGCGGCAACATCACAACAATAACACAAAGGCTGCCTGGCAAGCGACACCTTCAACACCAATAACGTTAACGAAGTCGAAGGAGCTATGTATCGGAGCGAGCGCTATAAACAGGGCTGCACGGCAGAAAAATACACGGGGGGAAACTCATTCATTTTCGTTCGGGAGCCACCGCTCTGCCAAGCTTAAGGACTCACAAAGTGATGCATCGGGCCGCAACAGGCAATCATAGGGTCCAAGCCACGATGTTTGGGTACATAGTGCAGCGGGGGGGGGTGGGGGGTGTACTCGACAAGAGAGACGTACTCGATCTTATGCATGGCCGTAGTCGTATGACCCTAGATCCTCGCATCCCTACAATGCCGGGACGGAGTATGTCGGGTTTTCACCGACCAGACAAACATTGCTTGCACGAAGCGCAGCGGGGGGGGGGGGGGGGGGGGGGGGGTGTAGTGGACAAGAGAGACGTACTCGATCTCATGCATGGCCGTAGTAGTATGACCACAGACCCTCGCATCCCTACAATGCCGGGACGGAGCACGTCGGGTTGTCACCGACCAGGCAGACATCGCTTGCACCAAGCGCGAAGCGCCGTGAGGTGTTGGGCGAGTCGCATGAAGAGTGAGCAGCATCTAACTAAGAACTGCTTATGAGGCGGATTTTCTTGCATATGGATGACAACGTCAATGAATTGATTTAATTTTTGGCGTGGCCAGTTCCAGAGACAACAATGGGGTTACTATGCGACTGCCTCGTGGGTGCCTTACCATACGCACACTACGTGATACGATCACCCCCTTGTGCGGAGGGAAGTTTCTCCCCGCACAAAAATGATCTAACTTGACCGCCAGCCGTGGTGACCGCCAAAACAAAAATGAAAAAAACGGTACCTTGGCTGTCTAGCTCACGTAGTGAGAGGCGTGTTTTACAGCGCCGTCCCCAACTGACGCCAACCCAACCTATATATATACCACGCAGCGGGAGGGGGAGGGGGGGATAATATCACCGGCTCCGATCCCCAACCCTCCCACGGTCCCTCTGGTTGTATATGTTTTGGTACCCCCCTCGCCCCCCTTTGGTTATACCTGTTTGTGTACCCCGCCTCCATTTGGTAGTAACATTCTGGACGGAAACATAAGGACTGTTGGGGTCCATCTACTATGAAGACCAAACGTTTGTGACATTAACGTGCAGGGTGGTACCCATTCATGTACCCCCCCTCCGCTCCCCCCCCTCCTGCACCCCTCTTGCACCCCTCCGTCCCCCCCCCCCCCTCCGCTCTTGCGCTACCGCCTTATTACTCATCGTAAGTAGCACACACCTATATGTATTGCCGCCGGCCCTGAGAGGCATCAAGTGTGCGTGCTCTCTTCACACGTCGGTAAACCGTTGTTTCCATCCATCGATTGTAACACACCCAGTGCCCGTATTAAATTTTCATGCTGGAGAGATACCAGCTCTGTGGGCACAAGCTACGAGACAGAGGAAAACTTATCGCATGACAAACGCACTGGGCACGAAAAGAAGGACAAATACACCCAAACCCTACCATAGGCATGGAAAAAAAACTAGCCAAACAAACAGAATAAGGGGAGGGAAAAAAAAACCCCGAACATATTCTCAAGAAAACAAATTCAAGGTCGAAGAAGCAAAGGGGGGAAAAAATAAAAATGAGGAACGAAGGTATAACACGGATACGTAAAGGAGAAAGCATAAACGTGGGTAGAATACTGAACACGCCTTCACCTTTAGCAGAAGACCAGCGTCGACATAGCCACCCTGGTTGGCCAAGCCCAGGCTAATACATGTGTCCACATGCGCAACCATCGGCTTGATCAATCGCGACGAGAACAAAGCCGAAGAGAAGTCCTTCCTTAAGCTGAGGCAAAAACCGGGGAGTGGAGCGTGAGGTGAATAGAGGACAACGGGCAGCGGCGGGGGGGTCGGTCACCACCTGCTTGGCAGCGTTCTCGAGCGTTACTCTCGGGGGTCCGCACACCACCACCCCCCGCTCCTGGCAGGACCTTTGCTATTGTATTATAGGTCATGCTCTGCTATAGTGAAATACTCATCGTATATCGGCATCACAGTCGTCATCATCATCTCATCACCATCGTAATGCAGTGAACGCAGCAGTACCTGTACATGATAAAATATCACTGTACATACAATTGTGTGAATGACATCAGGGGTGGCGACGGTGGCGACGGAACGGGGGTGTGTGGAAGGGTGTACTCACGTCAGGCATGGGTGTAGCCGTATGATCATAGACCCTTGCATCCCTTCAATGTCGGGACAGAGTACGCCGAGTTTTCTCCGCAACAGGCAGATATTCTACTTGTTGCAGCATGCGTGAAGCGCCGTGAGGTGTTTGGCGAATTGCATGAAGGGAGAGCTGCATTCTCCTGAGAACCGCTTGTGAGGCGGAGTTGCTTGCATACGGATGACAGCGTCGTATGGCTTGATGTGTTTCTGGTGTGGCCACTTCCGGAGACAGCAATGGGTATTTACACTACGTAACTGTCTCGTGGGTGCCTCGCCATATACCTGGTACACAATACCAGGTACGCTGTACGATCGTTCTCCTTGTGCGGAGTACAGGTGCTCCACTCCGCACAAAAGATTCAACTCGACCGCCAGCCATGATGGGCGCCAAAAAAAAAAACATACCCTGGTTGTTTAGCGCACGCAGTGATGGCGTGTATTACAGCGTCGTTGCTAACCGACGCCAACCCAACCTATACCAGTATTTTGTACAGAGAACTGGTGTGGTGTGTGTGTGTGTGTGGGGGGGGGGGGGGGGGGGAGCGTATTCATTTGTTGCTTGGCTTAGTCATTTGACCATCGACCACGCATCCCTTTCGAGACGGAGCACCGTTCCTACTTCTAATAGAGAGATATTTCCCCATCCAGCATCACAGCACTTCTCGCACATTGCGTCATCTTTTTCATCATTCTCCACATCTTTCCCCTGATTCCTATTTCCCACAGTTTTTTCCACAATCCATTTCTCCATACTGTGTCGTAGGCTTTCTGCACATCTAGAAATAAACAGTACGTTGTTAGTCCCGCGTCTTTCCTACCTTGAATAATCTTGCCTAAGGTGTACACATGGTCTTCGCAGCTACGGTTTTGCCTAAACCCTGCTTGCTCTTCGCTTATTTTGTCTTCCTTCTGCATCATCGTTCCCATTCTATCGTTCAAAATCTTACAAAATGTTTTGCCTACTGTGCTTAGTAGCGTTATCCCTCTATAGTTCCCCGGGTCAGCCTTATCTCCTTTCTATAATAAATTTGCTACTACTCCTTCTCTCCACCTCCTAGGTGCGTACTCGTTTTTCCATATCCAGTTATACAACATAACCATCATGGTAAGCATTCCTTTTCCCCCGTACTTTATAAATTCATTCACTATTTGGTCTGCCCCTGCTGCCTTTCTATTCTCAAGTTAGCTAAACACTTCTTTACTTCTTCCCTTGTGAACTCTCTCTGTAACCCTCCCGAACCACTGTCTTCCCTTTCTGATGTATCTACGTTCGCCTTTGCCCACGCGTTGATTTCCTTCTCGAATTCTGCATCGAACGTTTCGTTGGCTGTGGGTGTTCCTAGCTTTCGGTAATGCTCTACTAGTACTCCCCTTTTCCCCTTCGAACTACTAACCATTTTACCGTTCTGTGCTCTTAGAGTAGCTATTCCCGTGTCTGCCTCTCCTGCTTGTTTGCCAAGTATCCCTTTTATTCCTACCCACATCCGCTTCATCCCGCCCTCAAAGTCTTGATTCGTTTTAGTTACTAAGTCTTTCCATATCCCTTTCTTCTCCTCTACCATATATTTTACTTTCTTTCTACATAGCTATAGCATATTCCTCCCACCCTGTCGAAGTGTTACTCGATGTGTACCTTGCGTGTGCCTTTCTCCTTGCTGTTATAGCCTCTTTCACTTATTCATCCCACCACTTTACCGCTCTGTTGCATACTATCAACTTCTTCCCTATTACTTTACTTGCTGTGGTCTTGACCAACTGCTCCCATCCTTCTATTATCCTAGCTTCTGCATCATCCCTTTCTATATCGTTCCTTGTTGTACCTATTATTTCCAACAGCTCGGAAAATGTCTCTGCATTTTTGGCCATCTCTTCTTGGAACTCTTCCCGTTTCTCTTTTACTTCTAGTTTATCTATTCTCCATCGATACAATTTCCTACCTCTTCTATGTTTGATAACTCTCGTCTGTTGACTGTCCATATTAGACAGTGATCCGTAGTTCCTATGTCCGCTGCGCATACATGTAGTTCCGTTTCCTTGCCACTTCCATTTTCTACAGCTATAAAGTCAAGGATAGAGCTTTCTCCTCTTCGTATGCACCGTCTAGTCCATTCCGGTTCTGCCTTTTTTACTCTGTCGTTCAACGTTTTCATCTCCTTGTGCTTGAGGAACTTCAACATCTCTTCCCCATTCTTACTCTTTGTTACTTCCCCATGTTGTCCAATGTTCTCATTCAGTTTGCTTGCCTTCCCAATTCTTGGGGGGGGGGGGGAGTTTCCAAGAGGTTTATCCCCTCAGATGGAAAACTTGGCGACAAATAATGACGATGACAGCATCGCCCTCTGATTGGTTGCTTGATGATATGAATAGCAAACGAAGTACCATAATGCAAGTGATTTGCGCAAAGCACGGTAAGCGCAGAAGGATACTACTTGTCCCTCATCTCACTCGCATTCGCACAGGGAAGATTGAATTTACCGGTAGCCGCCCGCGCCTCTCATTACCCCCGCTCGCTTCCTTTTTTTGTTTTCTGGGTTGCAAACGTTGTGGGAGCCTAGCCATAAGGCAACCAAAAAACGCGACAAGCGCAGTGTTATCAGTTCTTGTATATAGTACGGGGAGCATACAGTAGTAATCAGACCCAATATGGTGCGTAAACGTAGGGGAATACGTGATTTTCGGGTCCATCGTGGGTTCAGATCATAACAGTAGCCCCCCCCAATATGGCAAGGAGAGCGCGCAACGAAACACGCATCGAAACACTGCGCGCGTTTCGCTGCCTCCCCTTCCATTTGCGCTTCGGACACATCCCTCGCCTCACCAGCCCCGGGCTGCTTGCTGTGGCCTATTATGCTGTGACGAGTGATGCCACGGTAGGGGGTGGTGCCTCATAGGGGCGGTGGCTTATTGCTTTCTGAGCACCTCACACGATAGCTCAATTTTACCACCCGAAACAAGACTCGAGGAACGCTTCGACACGCAACCCGACCAACATTTCCCTTCGCTAGTCTCAAAACGCAAGTGCTGCTAAAAGCATCATACTAGCCGGTATACCAATAGCTGCTCACTTCGGGAGCTCAACCCGTCAGATAACACTGAGCCAAAAAAGTGCGAACCCGACGGTGGGATGAGTCTAGTCATCACGTTTTTTCGACTACTTGTGTTCCCCTCTCAAGTCCCAAAGGGAGTCGTGAAACGAGTTGAGTCCGCATCGGGGTTCGACCGTTTTTCTGCTGCGCTCATTTTCTCGACACGAACCGGAATATAAGGGAGCTAAAACGCCGAACATCGTATTTTCGGAAAATTCTCGCCCAGATCTTTCCGAAAACGCCTTGGGTTGTTCGGTGTTGACAACCTCCCCGTTTTGGGAATGCCGAACGCTGAGGGAAAAAAAAAAACACGCCTGTCCCTGTGCCAACTCAATGCTCCGTGCGGTAAACCCGACAAAAACTGAAGTTCGAGTCCTTCGTGCGTTGTAAAAAAATCACGACACCGCCGCAGGGTGAAATGACCCCTTTTCACTGACGACGCAGCCTCAAATCAGTGCGCTACCGGTATAACAGTACAGTGCACCCAAAAAAAAAATCCGCATCCACCCGATGTTTCCACAATACCGCCCCCCCCCCCCCCCCCCCCCCTTCGACTACGGCCGTGCATGACATGAGTGCACCCCGCCCCATCCCCCCTCGCACCCCCTAAGCGCTAACCGCCAGCAGCGCGGGGCAACTCCTCGGCGATCAAACGGACGGAAACAATGCCCACCACAACCACTATCATCCTCGCACCCATCACACAATAATCGGCCATGCGTGATATCGAGTACACCCCCCCCCCCCCCCCCCTCCCCTCCGACACGCCTTCAAAGGCTAACTACGCACAAATTGCCTACGGGATAAAAAAATATCGCTATCACCACAATCATCATCGCACCATGCACACAATAATCCCTTCTCCTCCTTCCCCCTCCGCCCACCCCTCCCCTTCCCCCGCCCCCCTCCACTCCCCCCCGCCCCCACCCCCCTCTCCCTCCTTCTCCCCTTCCCCCTTTCCAAGAAGCCTTCCAAGCTCACCTGCGCAGCAACCTCCACCGCACGGGGGTCTTGAGGCAAAGCATCGCCACACATATTCTCGACATGATGCGGACCGGAGCCATGGCGAAGGGGTCGGAAGCCGACGACCTCCCAGAGGGAAGCACGGAGGCTGCGTGCCAGTACTTCAGGAGGCAGGAAACGCCATCGGCTTCAATGGGTGGGACGGGTGCGGAGGGGGGTGGGAGGAGGAAGCGAAGGGGCAGGAGGAGGGTGGGGAGGAGGATGGTGCGCCGGCGATCGTCGCGATACCCTGTGTCCCGGCAGCGGTTGTGACGGAGGGGGGGGGTGAGGGAGGGAAGGTCGGGAGGGGGGGGGGTTACTCATGTCATGCATGGCCGCAGTCGTATGACCATAAACCTTCGCATCCCTACAATGCCGGGCGGGAGCACGTCGGATTTTCACCGACCAGACAGACGTTGTTTGTGTCAAGGACAAAGTGCCGTGAGGTGTTGGGCGAGTCGCATGGAGGGTGAGCTGCATTCGCATGGAGGGTGAGCTGTTTTCGCATGGAGGGTGAGCTGCATCCTACTAAGAACCGCCTGCGAGGCGGACTTGCATATGGATGACAGCTCCGAATGAATAAATTTTTATTTTCTGGTGTATCTTCTAGAGACAGCAATGGGTATACCATGTATCTGCCTCGTGGGTGCCCTACCATATGCACACTGCGTGATACGATGATTCTCCTTGTGGTGAGTTAAGGTTCTTCATTCCGCACAAATGATCTACAGTAGCTCGACCGCCAGCCGTGGTGACCGCAATAAAAAAAAAGGTACCCTGGTTGTCTAGCTCACGCAGTGAGAGACGTCGTCGCCAACCGACGCCAACCCAACCTATGTATATATAATATGGGGGAGGCGCCGGGAGATGTTTGCCGTGTCGCATGAAGGGTGACTTGCATCTTACTAAGAATCGCTTGTGAGGCGGACTCTCTCGCATGTGGATGACAGCGTCAATGAATAGATTGAATTTCTGGTGTGGCCACTTCCAGAGACAGCAATGAGTTAACTATGTACCTGCCTCGTGGGTGCCTTGCCATATACACACTACGCGATATGATCATCCCCCTTGTGCGGAGTTAAGGTTCTGCCCGCACAAAAATGATCTAATTCGACCGCCAGTCGTGGTGACCGCCAAAAAAAAAAACAAAAAAGGTAACCTGGCTGTCGAGCTCACGCAGTGAGAGGCGTCTTTTACGGCGTCGTCGCTAACCGTCGCTAACCCAACGAATATATACAAGTATATATAAACAGGTAAAAATATCGGGGGGGGGGGGGGGTGGAGGAGGGGGAAGGGGAAGGGGGGAAGCAAGAGACTGAGAGATCGGTCTCAGCGTGCCCAAAAGCAACAAGACTATGATACGTACAGGACGTTCATGGAAAATATTACTCAAGGAGAGGTCGAATTTCGTCTGCGCCTTTAGCCGCCATCGGCATCGCCTCCCCCCATGCAGTGAACGGTGGGGAGAACACGAGTCTGGGCCGACGCGCTCGCCACAGCCGGGTGAGAATAGCAGAGTACTTCCTGTATCTCCCGTGCTTTCCAGCAGCAACTCAAGTACTTTCCCGTGCCTTCTATACTTTTCAGTACATCCACGACTTTCCAGTACCTCCCAGTACTTTTCAATACCTCGAGTATTTTCCAGTACCTCCAGTACTTTTCAGTACCTCCAGTACTTTTCAGTACTTCCACTGATTTCCAGCACTTCCCAGTACTCTTCAGTACCTCCAGTATTTTCCAGTGCCTCCGGAACCTCCCCAGTACCCGAAGTACCTCCAATACCTCCCGCATATTCAGCATTTTCCAGTACCTCCTGTAACTTCAGTATCTCCGGCATCGCTAGGACTTGCAGGCCAGAGGTCCTGCCAGGCTTGCCGCCAGGCAGTAACGCACCTCTTTTTCCGTCCGTGTACAACACTACCCGTCCACCTGAACAGACACCTACAGCTATCATATTTGATTGCGATGCTACCGATGACGATAATGATGATATGAGAATGGCGAGGATAATGATTATGAGGACGGTGGTGATGGTGATGACGATGGTGATAACGATGGTGATGGTTATGATGATTTTTCTCACATTAGCTCGTTTCTAACATCTATAGCCCGGTGGTCACAAACTCAGGCCAGATCGACCCGTTGTAAGAACAATACAACGCAATATTACGTTCCACACTAAGGAAAACATGTTTCTACGGGCGGCAGTATACCAACCCCTGCACCATCTGCAGACAAAAAATTACAAGACGTGCCATCCCGCACCACTTACAGACCAAACTAATTCAAGAATATACCCGTCAGATACAGTACCTACACCCGAAGAATCAAGAGGAGTATGAAAATAAAACTTACGAAAAATGAAAATAAAAATAAATAGGAAGCATGCGCTTAGGGCGCCGAGAGCGGAGAGTTACGGTTACTGCTACATGTACAGCAGTTTTAAAGCAGTATCGCTTCCGTGCGTACCTCTTCCATGGCCGACCAGACCACGGTAACCATGTTGGGCCCCATGCCCACCAGCCTCGCGAGCACCGCCTCAAGTCCCTTGGAGTCGACCGGGGGAAGCCCCGGGATGCCCCTTCCCGCCTTCCACCCGGGAGCAGCAGCAGCAGCAGCGGTAGCAGCAGCAGCAGGTCGGTGGTGACCGCACTTGTGAACAGACGTGTATCCGGCCACTATTGGGTCGCGGTTGAAGCTACCGCTCATAAGAGAAGGGGAGCTAAAGGTTTTCCTTACGGTCTTGAAGGCGCACACACGGAGGGGGGGGGTAGGGGGGGGGGGGGGGTAGGGGAGGCACACGCGGTTATGGAGGTAAGGGTCTTGACCCTTTTGGGACCTGGGTATTGCTATTACGGCGAAGCCTAGTAATCAGACCCAAAATGTGGTGGAAAACATTCGAGAACATACGCTTTTTGGTTCCATTGTGGGTTCTGACTACTAGAGCCCCTCGTAGTACCACAAGCAAAGATAAGTGCCGGAAAATATCGTCTTCTATATTGGGAGCATACAGCACAGCACGAATAGTAAGCACTGCGTTGAGCGCGTGTCGAAAAAAATAGTTTGCGCATAGCTCGGGGCCCTATTTTTATCATCCCTTAACCCAGCCGTCCGTTGTGTGGCCGACGCTCTAACCACCAGTGTTGTAATTTTTCCTCCCTCCCTGAAGTCCTAAATGGGTTAAGCTCCCCGCCGCTGTCGAGGAAGGGGGGGGGGGGGGATGGACCGAGAAAGAACGCACGATATAAACCCCCAAGGTTTCTCGAACGGATTCAGTAGGGGGAATAATACAGCACGTTTGTCTCAGCCCCAAAAGAGGGGAACGGCTGACGCACCTCCTCCTCTTCTTGACGCTCGCAATACCAGCGGAGCCTGGAGCGAGTTCCCGCCTACTGCTATGACAGTAAGGGCTACATATAAACCTTGCTCCATCTTCGACTTAGCGGTAACACATATTCTTGACTTCAATCCCTAACCTCAACTCCAGCCCTAACTCCAACCCTAACCCCCGACCACCTGAGAAACTTCTCGGGAAAAAATATGTACTGAAGAGTTAGAAACTGTGCTGAGGAGTTGGTGTAGACTGTCAACCATCTGGCCGGAGCTGGTACAAAGGGCACACACCGCTGGTGACCATCGTAGTCGGTGCTGCCGACCACGTGGGGCTGGGCCAGCATGCATGGTGGGCTGGAGGGGGCAGCGGTCGCCGTCTCTTGAATATTTGCCACGTACATGCTCGTTGTTTGTCCTGCTCGTAAAAAGAGTAACGCTACAACACTGTGGTGTGCTCGTGTGTATAAGCAGAGTGGCGACGTTTCCCGCGCGAAACACTCCTGCGGGAAGAAAAACTGCCACTACCCTCGCGTTTCCATGCCCGCAGGTACGAACTCCCACGAGCCACGAAGGAAGTAGTGCCGACAAAACGACATCCCAGTATGTCTGTCTTTCTGCCTGCCGGTTTGTCTGTAGTCATGCATGCGTGCCAAAATTATGGCAATAGTGACTACGCCGGCCACAAAATGGACCGCCCCATACCCAGCCCAAAACACATGAAACCCACCTCGATCAAGCGAGCTTCTAACCAGTCCCCAGAAAGGTTCCCTGCTCCCTGACCCTCAAACCCGTCCGCTTTCGCTCTACGGCCCCGTGGCGGCATCATCGACGAAGTCTTCGACAAAAACGATTCAGACGTCTCGAATGTCAGGCGAGGTGGTAGCCTAAAACGCATGTCCGTGAACCACGCCCTGCGCCCTTGTCTCGCCAACATATCCGCCGTGGACACCTCCTGCCCACCACCCCGTCTTCTCCCTACCCCCACTTCCGGAACCGTTGCCGCCGCCGCTGCCGCCGCCGTGCCCGTGGCCCACGAAGGAACCTCCTCCTCGCGCCGCGTAGACAGTCCCTCGGTCTTTCCATACAAAGGAGCGCTCGAGCGCATTGGTGGAGTGAACACGGGTGCGGTCGAAAACGTGTGCGCGGGAAGAGGTACGGGCGCGGGTGGTGATGGCTCTGGCGTCACCACTATTGCAAAACTCTGCTCGCCGCCGGCCGACACCGACCCTACCCATTTCCCCTCGAGGCCCGCTATCTCTCTGGGTCTCCAGTGCCAGGAAGGGGTGGCACCAGCGCCGGACACCGCCTCCCCGCCCCTCCCTCCCCCTACCGTCTCCACGACCTCCGCGCCGCTAACTTTTTCTTTACCTTTTCCGTCATTGCGGCCACCGCCGCTGCAGACGCCGCCGCGGCTGCCGATGCCGGTGCCATCAGCACCCCCACCACCTCCGCCACTTTTGCCACTTCCACCATTGCTGCCGATCGCAGCGGTGTCCGGCTCGGCGTGCGAAGGAGAGGGGGAGACTCCAAGCGCTCCGAACTCGTCGCTTCCGAAGCCGAGAAGGCGCCCGTCGGAGAGTAGCAGCAACGTGTGCGCCCTGCCCGCGGCCGCCTGTACCACGCCCGCCGCACCTGCAGATTCCGCCGCTGTGACCGTCGCCGCCGTTGACGTAGAACCGTTTCCGTTTCGGTTTCGACATCGGTTTCGGTTTCGGTTTCCGTTCCGTTCCCGTTCCCGTTCCCGTTCTCATTCCCGCTTCCGTTCCCGTTCCCGTTTCTGTTCCCGTTTCCGCGTCCGTTTCCGTCTCCACCGCTGACCCTGTCGGTGTAACTGCCGTCGCCGGCCGGCGGGAAGAATTGCACTCGCATCGGGATCGACGTCTCGGAGACCTCATCCGGATTCAGCCCCAGCTGTCCGGAGCGGTTGCGGCCGCACACCCACGCCTCCCCGTCCGTCGACACGAGGACTGTATGGCTCTGTCCGCAGGCCGCGCGAATCGCGAGAAAGGAGGCAGGAATCACTCTTGCCGCGCCTACGCCGCCGACGCCGTCACCCCATCCCCGTCTTCTGCAGCCACCATTCCTCTTGATTGCCGCCGCTGCTGCCGCCGTTGCCGCACATGCTGCTACTTCTGCTGCTGCTCTTCCTGCTTCAGCGACACGATCACACCCGACTGCTGCTGCTGCTGCTCCTGCTGCTCGAGCATCACCACGCCTCCCGATTCCTCGTGCTGCTGCTGTTCCTGCCATTGCTCCTGCTACTGCTTCTGATGCTTGTGCGCTACCACCAACTCGGACGAATGCAGCAGCTGCTGCTGCTGCTGCTGCTGCTCTTGCTTCCGCGTCGCCGCCACCCCCGTATGGTGCTGCAGCTGTTGCTCTTGCTCCTGCTGCTGCTTCAGTTGCTTGTGCGCCAACACCCGACCGTATTGCTGCAGCGATTGCTGATGATGCTTCTCTTGCTGCTTCTGCGTTGCCATCAGCCTCGTGCGCTTCTACTGCTGCTGCTGCTGCTACTGCTGCTGTTACTGAGTCGCCACCATCCCCCGCTGGTGCTGCTACTGTTGGTGCTTTTGTTGCCGCTGTTGTTGATCTTGCTGCTGCTGCTTCTGTTCGCATTGTTCTTGCTGTTCTTAGTGCTGCTGCTGTTGTTGCTGCTGTTGCTGCTGAACCTGTAGCAGTTGCCGAGGCGGGCGGTTCCGAGCCTCGCGGTGTGGGACCTTCTCTCATCTTGTCGCTCGATGAACCCTTGCTACAGTACGGCGCGAACGTACCGACGACCGGCCGGGGCAGGAGGACCGTTCGCTCTTCCTTTCCATGTGCTATAGGCCCTACCCCGAGCTTGCGGTTTTCGTTTCGTTTCGTTTCGTTTCGTTTCGTTGTTCGGTTCGGTGCGGCGTGGTCGGGGGGATCACGTGGGGTGGGGCGGGGCGTGCCGGGGCGGGGCGGGGTGGTGGGTAGGGGGGGACGTCGCGTCATTGATGCTTACGATGGGGTTTAGTTGTGTGTCTCACAGGCATTACTGAAGCTTTTGATCACCCTCGCGAAGACCTGAGAGATTCCGCTAGCGGGCCCCCTTCTGCCCGCATGCTATTAACCAGCAAGGCTCAGCTTGGCTTGGCTTGGCTTGGCTCAGATCGACCCACCTCTACTACGCCGTATTACTGCCTTCCGGTTTGCCTCTAATATCCGATTCCTGCGTACCGGTACGTACACATTAGCGTACATAGCAAACCAAAACGAAACCGAGCAGAACCTGGCTGTGGGTGTTGAGCCCGAATGCCATGGCGCCCCCGGTGGCCCCTATCACCACTGAATGGCTGTTTCCGCACGCTATCCAGGCGGCAGGAAACCCCACAAGAGACTGCACCAGCTCTGCCTGCTCACCGCCATCGGTGTGAACGAGGCAGAGACGACGGGAGAGAGAGAAGGTTTGGGGGGGGGGGGGGCGTACTCATGTTTTTGCTTGCCTTAGTCATTTGATCATTGACCACGCATCCCTTTCGAAGACTCAGAGTGGGACAAGACAAGAGTTAACATTTACTGCGGCAGCATGAACGAAAGGAGGCGTGAAGCGAAACAAACGCATCTGCCCTCGAGACACGTTCACAGACGCTCCTTTGTGTATAGTGCTCCCGACTTCACCCCGCTGCACCACAATACATTGCACATTACACTAAACTACACCAAACTACACTGTACTGCACTGCACCGCACTACATACACTACACAACACCACACTGGCTACCAGGTACACCACACCACACCAGGTGGGGGGCGCGTCTAGGTGCGCGTCCAGACAACAGGCCCCGAGCACCAACGCAGGAGGTCCGTCGCAGACAAAAGGTCTGCCTGCGCCGCAGCAGGCACGTTTCATAGATGGCTCGCGCGCAAGCGGCCGGGGAATGGGAGAGAGGGGCCATCGTGATGCTGCTCGTGCGGGTGCCGTAGGTAGGGTTGAACGAGTTCTGCATAGAGAGATGAAATCCAAGCAGAGTAGAGTACTGTAGAGTAGAGCAGGGTAGGGTAGAGAGTAGGAGTAGCGTGCAGTAGGGTAGGGTAGAGTAGAGTAAAGCAGAGTGAAGTAGAGTGGCGCAGAATGTAGTCGAGTAAGAGTGGAGTAGAGCAGAGTAGATTACCGTAGAGTACAGTACAGTAGGGTAGAGAGTTGAAGTAGCGTACAGTAGGGTAAAGTAGTATAGTTCAGAGTAGAGTAGTGTAGAGTAGAGTAGAGTAGAGTAGAGTAGTGTAGTGTAGAGTATTGTAGTGTAGAGTATAGTATAGTAGTGTAGAGTAGAGTAGAGTAGAGCAGAGCAGAGTAGAGTAGAGTAGAGTAGAGTAGAGTAGAGTAGAGTAGAGTAGAGTAGAATATAGTGGAGTAGAATATAGTGGAGTAGAATATAGTAGAGTAGAGTAGAGTAGAGTAGAGTAGAGTAGAGTAGGGTACGGTAGAGTAGGGTAGAGTAGAATAGAGTAGAATATAATAGAGTATAGCAGAGTACAGCACAGCACAGCAGCGAACAACAGCCGTAGAGCTAACCTTCTTCCTGTCGGTGCCGTCGCCGCCAACACAGTCTCCGACCCCGCACGACATCACCTGGAAACGAAACCACACGAAATGAAACGGAACGCAGCGAAACGAAGCGAAAAACATAAACACCCAACGAAATGAACCGAATAAACCCCAAACGAAGCAAATAGCAACTACAGCAGTACGTGACACGTATAGCATATTCTATTCCGCATCCTTGCTGCTCCTGCCTTATTATCGCTACTCCTACCGTATTCTTCCTAATCTTAACGATCCCCTTGATACTCCCACTACTGTACCCTTGCCACCCCCACCGAATCCTTGCTACTCGCAACTCTACCATATCCTGGCCACAGTACGAGTAGGCGGCACTGCTTGAGAATATATATATTTGTCGGGCCAGGCTGAAATGATTGTACAAGGCAGGGTGGTATCCTACGTACGTCCGACAACCATTCCAGCATTTCATTATTTTTTTTCTTACATGTTTCGTGCAATAAATCGACCAAAATTGGATCGTACAACTTCGTTTTGCCGTCGCAATAAACTGCAGTAGGGGTGGTCCCTCTCTAGTGCCGGTACATATGCGCCAACCAACAATACCGGCACTAGGTATAACGGCAGCCAACCGGCACTAATTACTCCGCACACTGCCACTCTGGTTAATCTCATCTTTGCCAAGCCATTTCACAGGCACTATAGCGGGCAGCCGGCACTACCCCAGTATCACCATAAAGGGACTGCTACCGTACCTCTCAAAAATTCGAAGAAGTCTGTGCCCGAATCGTGCGTGCAGTTAGTCCTGAAGGGGTTATAACCCCTTCGAGACTCGGGAGACAAAGAAACAGGGCCCTTTACGGGTCATGACCCCAGCCCGCGGGTGGGGTCAGGGAGGTTTCGAAATCTCACGGGTCGGGCCGGATCGGGTCGGGTCGGGTCGGGTCCGGTCAGGAGGTGTTTGAATTCTCATAGATCGGGCCCGGTCACCGTCACCCGATCCGATCCAACCTGACCCGCGACGTTTTATCCGACCTGTGAACAGTCCTGGACTAAAAACTGTCGAAAAATAATGAAACGTACAGCAGCGGCCACGCCAAGCAATGAATCCGAGCAGTACTAGCGCATGAGGTGATGCGTGTGAAGTGCAACTGATGATACTTGCAATGTTATACGCTCTTCATAAAAGGTTTCCACTGTCTGTAAGGTCTTTTGCTATCGAAGATTTTTTTTTTCCAAATCCGTGAAAAAAAAATCCAAATCTGTGAAACTCAACTTTTCGGATACGTGTTGCCCGGTTTCACTTTTTTTTTGTCAAATTTCACAAAATTGGAATTTACTTGAAAAAAATGGAATTTCAGCGAAAAAAAGTCCCCGATAACAACAGCTCTAACGCCGCATTTGTCGCTGTTTAAGTCATTTTGTCGTCATACAGGGGCCCCCGAAGGGATTTTGGGGAACCCCTTGGGACTTGAGAGGGGAAACTGTACAAGTGTCGGAAAAAAAAAACAGTGACCATCACAACTTCAGTAATACAAAGCAACCCTGGCTGCTGAGGTGGGGTGTCCATGATGATGGAGAACAGTGTTATATCCATTTCAAGACCACCCGGTGACAGTCCAAAAAAAAACGTGATATTTATCTCTACTACGGTCATGTCTTCTATTAATAGTACAGTATTCTTCTACGCTGCCGGTGATTATTCAACGCAAGTACTGGATTGGATGAGGCAACCCATAGTGATTCCAAGTATTTTTTTTTTTTTTTTTCTCGTGACTAAACCGATTGACTTGGTACCGTCTCTACACTATGGCCTTACACCGGACGGTCTTAAAACGGGTACACGGTTGTGCCCGAACTTCAATGCAATGACTTGCACGACACGGCCACGCCGCATGATGTGCGTTAGAAGGCGCTACCTGTTTGTTGAGCTATTCGAGCCACGTGACCTAAACAGCTCAACACAGCAGGTAGTAGATTTCTAGCGATAAACAAAATGTTGCGCGAGGTTCGAACTCCCGTCGGCAACGCTTTATCGCCCTTGATACTACACCGAACACATGATGAAACGGCGCGCTCATGTCATAGAGGCCGGGCGACAAGGCCATTCTTGTCCTTTGTTTATTTCCTCTATACTCCCAAGCATCTGGGCCCCAAAGGGATACCAGGTATTTGTGGTGTCGAGAGCCGTACCTCAGCCCTAGACGTGAGGATAAGCGTGAAGAGATCACCGCAAGCCACCATGGACGCCTCGCACCTCGAAGCCTCCTGTCCCGACCCTTCCACCTGATGGCGCAAGCACGGCAAGAAACATTTCTAAAAAAGTGGTTACGGACAAGAGCGCGCAGCGGGCATAAACGCACAAATGTGCAAAAACATCTGACAAGTTGGGGGTAAAGAAGTTTGGCATAGACCGGTGCTCCGCCCTCTCGCCCCCTCCCCCTTCCCCCCTGCCGGTACTCCGTCTCGAAAGAGATGCGTGGTCAATGGTCAAATTACTAAGGCAAGCAACAAATGAGTACCCCCCCCGATTCTTGGTAGGATGCAGCTCACCCTTAATGCTACTCGCTCAACACCCCAGGGCGCTTCGCGCTTGGTGCAAACAATGTCTACCTGGTCGGTGAAAACCCGACGTGCTCCGTCCCAGCATTGTAGGGATGCGAGGGTCTATGGTCATAGGACTACGGCCATCCATGATAATGAGTACACCCCTCCCCCCTGGCGGTCAAGTTAGATCATTTTTGTGCGAGGAGAACCTTTACTCCGCACAAGGGGGATGATCGAATCACGTAGTGTGTATATGGTGAGGCACCCACGAGGCAGGTACATGTAAACCTTTTGCTGTCTCTGGAAGTTGCCACACCAGAAATTAAATCAATTCATTGGTGCTATCATCCATATTCAAGAAAATCCGCCTCTAAAGCGTTTCTTAGTAAGATACAGCTCATCCTTCATGCGACTCGCCCAACACCTCACGGCGCTTCGCGCTTGGTGCAAGCAATGTCTGCCTGGTCGGTGAAAACCCGACGCGCTCCGTCCCGGTATTGTAGGGATGCGAGGGTCTATGGTCATACGACTACGGCCATGCATGGTAAAGAGTACACCCCCCCCCCCCCCCCGCCCCTCGAATAACCCCCCCCCTCCCCTCGTACCCACCTTCCCTACCCCCCCGCTTCTCACCCCCTTCTCCCACCCCCGCTACCCCCCCGGCCCCAGTCCCAACCCCCTCTCTATCCCCCTCCCTCCAAGTCGCGACAGGGAGCCCCAGCCCCTGCTGGTTGTCTTACCTCAATTTTCCTAGCGCGCGCTGCCCGCGCCTCGCTCGGGCTGTGCCCAAGCTGTAAACATGTACGAACGTGTAGCGGTGGTGAAGGGACACGTCATGGGCAGGGCAAGGCAGGGGATGCGGACTGGAGCCAGGGAAACTTAAGAGGATAGGTGCAGCCCTCGTTAGCGCAAAAGGTGCTCCTACGGGGCCACGGGGTATATAGTAGTGATGTGAGTCGGCTTATACATAGGTCGCCGACTTTAGTTATAAATTGAATTTTAATAGGATCGGTTACATGTTATTGGTTGCGCGCGGTGATTTTGAGGAACGTATGCATGGCTTGACGTGTGTGCGCTCATTGTCTAACAAAAAGAAATACTGAGCCTGTTAGTTGGTATACTTCGCAGTCCAACACAGTTAGTTAACCGTGATAGCTAGCCATGAAGTTCACCCAACTCACAACTCCGTCCTGGGGGCGAGGCAAACCGGCGACGAGCGGCGCGAAACTTGGGGTGGGGGGGAGGGGCGTACCCACTTTTTGCCAGCATCTGGCCATTGACCAGACATCCCTTTCGAGATGGAGCACCGTTCTTACTCCTAACAGAGACAGCTCCAACATTTGGGCGCTCATTAGGGCGCTCATGACGTTTTTAATTCTCATGTATATTCGAAATACGTCATTTGGTTTCTGGGAGGGGGTGTTTCGGGGATTGCGCGGGAGCAGCAACGAACGGCAGCTTCGCCAAAGGGTGAGAAGAAGATATGCCGGGAATACCTGTACTTCCGGTCGCGCCAAGGGTTCTTTTGGTTACTATACTAGCTCAAGTGTAAGGGGCGGCCAGGCCCGGTCAATCAAGGGACCAAACCGAGGCCTCCTCGCGTCTTTGGTGAGAAGAGTAGCCTTATATAGGTCTCTCTCGCTTTCTCCCTACCGCCCTCTCTTTCGCTCTTTCTCTGTCTCTGTCGTTTCGCGTTCTCCTTCGCTTTCTCTCTTTTCCTCCGTCGTTGCCTCCCTTCTCCCTTATCCTTCTGGCTTTCTCTGTATTTCTCTTCAGACGCGGGCTACGTTAGGGGCAGAACTTTATGGTCGAAACATGAATCATTGACGGAGCTCCTCCACTGAGGGACTGCCCCGTATCCCATTGTGTTACACAACGTTCTTCGTCATACGCCTAGGCCATAAGATTACGGCATCGTGTTAAGCCTAACACGTTTTTCTCAAAGTCAGGTTTGACATACTAGTAGCATGGGCTTCCTTAAGTGAGGACGCTCAGAAAAATTAGGTACTACCCCTATAGGGCAAGCACGAGTTTTCATCTGCTTCGGGACGTCTCCGTCCCCCCCCTATCTGAGGGCTGCCGGGGCTGGTAGTGATTTCCTCCCCCGAAAGCAAGGAAGACGGTGACAAGGGGAGATAGAATGAAGCGTGGAACATGCCTCCACCCAAATACAAACTATCGCTTGCGCTGCGCGGGAGTTGCAACAATATCATACGCCATCCTGCCCGCCCGACACACCTGACCCGAATCGTTCCTCCCCCACGAGAAAGCTTGGCCTGCGGTGGTAACACAGGCAGTGTGATACAGCCCGCATGCTACCTGCAAAGCAAGCAAGCATGTACGCAATTCGAGCGGGCAAGGTAGCAAAGCTAGAAGGTTACGGAAGCGAGCATTTACGTCAAGCAAAACAAACGAGCAAATTAGAGAAAGCGAGCAAAGCAAACAAGCGAACGAAGTAAGCAACGTGGCGCCAGCAAGACTACACTATTAATAGTTGCAGGGCAAGCAATCAAAGCGAAGCAAAGCCAGCAAGCGAGCAAGCAAAGCAAATGAGTCATTGCCAGCACACCAAGCTAGGGGACGAGGAAGCGAGACGGCGACGCAAGCGGGTCTTTAAACAGGCCAAGTAAGTAACTCAAGCAAGCAAGTACAGCAAAGCAAATAAAGATTCTGCTGCAGCTGCTATAGAGGATTCGCATCGATCCCACGGAGACACGGCATTGGCACTCTACCGTGCTGCTTCCTTGTCGCAAAACAGCTTCCTAGTGAGCGAAATAGCGAGCGAGTATCAGCGCTACCTGTCAGGCAGCTGCCAAGCCAGCTTCCTGTACTCTGCCGGGTGCCACGCTTCTCGCGCACCCTGGTTTCCCTCCTGAGTTCCACCTCAACCATTCTCGCTCTCTACCCAATACATCTGTATCCTCTGTTCCCTACCCCGAGCACGCCTCCTAAAAACCATGTTTTGGAGACAACCACGTTTTGGGAACAACCTACTCCGAATTTGAGTAGGATCGATTCTGCGGGAGGGACAGAGTTTCGATTAATTTCTTTTTTTAAACCCCAGGTCTCTTTGTTCGATCGTCCACACTATACTCGAATATAGACAATTAGCATATTTCCCCCATCCCCGACCCAATCATGCCTCCTATAATGAACCCCTTCGGAGAACCAAAACAACGTTTCGGGGACACTGCGTACTGTGTAACTAAAGCATTTTCGCAGTATGAATGCAAGGGGTACTATTCCTTACCGCTGCACGAAACCTGAACCGTCGCCCAGAGGGGGCACCGAGCTACAGTAGTACATGCTTCATGAGTTCACATACAACCGGAAGCATCTTGGTGGGTACATGTATCACACGCAGCTTGCAAATATGAGCTTCGATAAGATCCTCGATCTGACAGCTGGAGTATCTGTTTTAAATAGATTCACAAAAAAACAGCTTCTCCTTCGCCCAATCCCGCATACCACGAGTATCACGTTCAGGTCGCGAACACGTGTTGCGACGAAATTTCCTCGATCTTACAGCTGAGGTCAGAGGCTTTTAATTTCACTGATGTAACATCGCATCGTAGGATAATTCATATATAGTTTGGGATCGATGAGGCCTTCTGCTGCGACCAGCCGGAGACTCTCACCCAGGGTTACTACTCCCGCATTAATTGTCTAGCAACCAATGCGGCACCTTGTCGCAGAGAGTAGGTACCCCGGTAAAATAAATGCTAACAAAACTGATGTTGTCGACGGTACACCTCAGCGCGTATCACCGTCGGAGGGGTCTGGAAAATCGTACACGACGTTCCCACGGGACAACCAACGGTGGCAGAACCCCTAATCAACTAGGCTACAAGTTTGGGGACAATAAGGAATAGAAGGCACCCGCAAAAAGGATACGCATCAAACGAGCGACGACATTGGGATAAGAGAAGGGTCAACAAGTATGGGTGTGATCTCATGTCGCAGCAGAGAGAGGCCTCATTGATCCCAAACTATATACGAATTGATGCACGACGCGATGTTACAACAGTAATCTGGACCAGAAAAGAGGGGATGCCAGCATAGTGGATCCCTTTTCGGGAAAGCCTCCTTGTTGTATGGGGAGACAGTGATTGAGTATCACTCCGTGAGCGATATCGCAGCTCTACAACAGCACGACAAAGTCGAAAGAGGCTAGGAAAAAACAGACCATCCCGCCCGCCCATCGTTGGTAGCGAGGTGTACCGTCGACAACGACATCAGTTTTGTTAGTGTTTATTTTACCGGGGTACCTACTCTCTGCGACGAGGTGCCGCGTTGATTGCCAGACAACCAACGCGGGAGTAGTAACCCTGGGTGAGAGTCTCCGGCTGGTCGCAGCAGGAGGCCTCATTGATCCCAAACTATATACGAATTAACGTACGACGTGATGTTACAACAGTAAAATAAATGCTAACAAAACTGATGTTGTCGACTGTACACCTCGCTGCCAACGATGGGCAGGCGGGATGGCCTTTTTTTTTTTTCCTAGCCTCTTTCTACTTTGTCGTGCTGTTGTAGAGCTGCGATATCGCTCACGGAGTGATACTCAATCACTGTCTCTCCATACGACAATGAGGCTTTCCCGAAAAGGGATCCACCATGCTGGCGTCCCCTCTTTTCTGTTCAAGCATACTGTTGTAACATCGCGTCGTACGTTAATTCGTATATAGTTTGGGACCAATGAGGCCTCTCTCTGCTGCGGCATGAGATCACACCCATACTTGTTGACCCTTCTCTTATCTCAATGTCATCGATCGTTTGATTTGCATCCTCTTGGCGGGTTTCTTGTCTTCCGCGTTGTCCCCAAACTTGTAGCGGGGTTCTGCTACCGTTGGTTGTGCCGTGGGAACGTCGTGTATGAAAGAACAAAAACCAAAGTTCCTCTATTCTATATATGCTACACTATTAGCGTCCCGTGACCTGGAGAGGCGGAGAAATTGCACATGCGTGCAAGGCTCATCAGATTTGCACGTAGATTCAACGGTTGTATGTACAGCAGGAGTTGTTGTAGATGTGCTGGGCATGCATGGTACAAAATGGGACCAGGGTGTCAGGTGGGCCTCCGGCGGCTCCTGTGGAGGGCTGAATACATTTCTACATCACTGAGCGGGAGCAGGGTGCCAAATGGGATGGGGCCACTGCGGGGTCAAAGTACCGAATGGGAATAGGATTCCACGTGGTATAAACAACACTAGGTACCACAATTCTAAGAACCTTGCACGTACATGCAATTTCTCGGGTTGTGTGCGACCTGCGGCGAACGGCATGATTGCACCACGGATAGAAGCAACCCCGCAAGGTTGACCCTGCTGAGTGTGGTCGTCCAACTGGACCATACGTCCAGCCTGCTTCCCAACAGCGAGCATTTGTATCCGTTTCACCAGCAAGATCCATATCCAACGAGGGTCTTGAAGAACTCGCCTGAGTGACTCGTTGGCACAAAACCGGTCTCATGGAGGATGGTCGGGGAAAAAAAAACTCCCCAAACGAATCGGGGCGGACTTGCCCCTCGTCATTCTGCCCGCAGCCGATAATGTCGCTGGAGGACATGACCGCCACAGTGTGGAACAGTGCCGTGGCCACCTGGAACAAAGAACATAACAAAGCAGTTAGACTATTCACAGAGTTTATTTACCACATATCCATGCTTCCATGTTTTGACATTTCCATGATTTTATACTGCGTCCCCCTTTTGCGAAAGTAACTCATTACATACAACCCCCCCCTTGTGCCTGAAAAAAAAGACAATTCATTCGGAGCTGCCATCCATATGCAAGTCCGCCCCACAGGCGGTGCTCAAGAGGATGCAGCTCACCCTTCATGCGACTCGCTCAACACCTCAGGGAGCTTCGCGCTTGCTGCAAGCGATGTCTGCCTGGTCGGTAAACCCGACGTGCTCTGTCCCGGCATTATAGGGATGCGAGGGTCTATGGTCATACGAGTACGACCATGCACGACATGAGTACCCCCCCCCCCCCCCCCCCCCCCCCCCCCCCCCCCCCCCCCCCTTCCCACCCCTCGCTGCACCTGGCATCGTCTCCAAAACTCACGCGCGAAAAACACAGGTCAGCTCGTGCCCACTCCATCTGCACGACATTTGTGAAGGGCTATGACAGTAACAAAAAATGACATACAGCCCATAAGGCACACGTGTCTCTCCCCCCCCATGCATGACTGACTCATTGACTATTTCCACATCTCCATTACCTCCCTACATTTTTTACGTTCAATGACTTTAGGTTCCACCGCATTTGTGCATCGTTTTTACCGGGGTATCCGATAATTACCGTACGAAGCTGGGTTAGATTTAGTGATATTTTTATCTTGTTTCATCTCCGCCTGCTTTCCCCTGTCAGCGACCAACCCCCCCCGACTCCCCCCAACCCCCACCCCCTTCCGCAAATGCACTAGAAAACCGGTCTTTTTTGGGTGGGTCAGGGCATATGTTGGCTTTAGGTCTTAACATATAAGTTATAGTCTAGGAGGACGACCAGTCAAGGGGTCAAACCGCGGTGTCCTAGTCCTAGCATATGTGGTCCTGCGCGCTCACCTGTACCACCGACCCACCCTCCTCGAGGGTGACAGGCCCGTCCTCGGGGAGTGGTCCGAGTCATCCGCTTGCAGCAGGGTGCCGAGATCGCCGCGGCCGAAAGAGTAGACCTGCACCGCGCGTTTCTCTTCGACCATCGTGACCGTGTCGAGTGCCACGGTCTTCGTTTGGCTATCTCGGTACCCTTTCGGGAAACAGGCATGGAAGGGGCAGGTGGGGGGGGGGACGGGAAGCGGGACCGGTTGAGGGACTCGTGCCAGTATAATGAGTACATAATATTTGCATTTCTGTACTTTGCTCGCAGCATTTAACAAACGTCAGCAGCTGCAACTGCTGCTGCTGCCGCTGTCTTGTGACCCTGCTGCTGATGCTCCTGCCGCTGCTGCTTCAACTGCATGCTGTGCCGGTGCTACTGCTGCTGCTGCCACTGCTGCTGTCACTGCTGCTGCTGCTGCCACTGCTGCTGTCACTGCTGCTGCTGCTGCCGCCGTTGCTACTGCCACTGCTACAGCCACTGCTACTGCCACTGCTACTGCCACTGCTGGGTTGCGTCACGTGACGAAAAAGTTCAAAAAATGGGTGGCGCATAACCAAGAGAGAGATGGAACTGGGGCGGGGAGGGGAGCTCGTCCCCAGACCTGGAGCGGGCGGGCGAACGAGAATAAGGAAACACGCCATCCTGGGGAGATTCAATCTTTCCGTCCCTTCGACGCACGCCCCCCCCCGTATGGCCGAAAGCGATGAAGGAAGAAATAAGGGAGCCTGGGTATTTGATCGTGGAGCGGCGCGGGGGGGGGGCACGAGGACTTTGCGATAGAGGCATGGTCGCGCGCGTGGCTGCTCCCCCCCCCCCCCCCCCCAACCCCACGCTTATTCTCATCCGGGCGAAAGAAACGCTGGAAATACGCTCGTGCGCGTTCAGCCAGTCTTCCGTTCCCCCTTCGTCCCTTCCTCGCCACCGCTCCAAAGGTTAAGGTTTGGGGTTAGACACTAAACAAACTCTCAGCGAGAAAATGTGGGCGCCCATACCTGGTCCCCTCGGTGCCGGCCATGATGGTATTACTGGAAACCCCGAACACGACAGACAGTTCGAGCGTGACACCCTGATTCTACAATAATCCACTCCCCACCACCACCACCACCACCGCCCTACCCCCGCCGCACACACGCCCCGGCCCTCTCTTCTTCTGCGCGAAGATTGAGTAGTGGCCCCGTGCTGAGGAGACCATCCTGCCCGCTTCAACTTGGTCTTCGAAGAGCGCGCGAATGTCCACCGCAACTCGACCCAGGTTTCCGAGGAAATGGGGGAACACACGCAAAGCTGACGTCACCCAACCCCCCCCCCCCTCACTACTGGCTCTGGAAGTGGCCACGCCGGAAAAAAAAAATCCGTTCGATGCTGACGTCCGTATGCAAGAACGTCCGCCTCACGGATGCAGCTCACCCTTCATGCGACTCGCCCAGCACCCCACGGCGCTTCGCGCTTGGTGCAAACAGTGTCTGCCTGGTCCGTGAACAAACTCGACGCGCTCTATCCCTGCGCTGTGGGGATGCGAAGGTCTTTGGCCATACGAGTACGGCCATGCATGATAATGAGTGCATCTCCCCTACACACAGCCGCGACCACCGCCCCACAGGCGCTTGTCCAGAATCGACCCCAACGAACACAAATTACCCTGGTACAAAATAGCACCATCACGGTGGCCCCTAATATACAGGCTCAAAACGGGGGCAGAAAGGCTCCCCCGTGTATGTATGAAGAATACAAATGTGGCGCCGCCGGAAAGCCTATCAACCGCGTATTTTACACAGACGACATTTTCGATTCGCGCAATACTTCTTGGGATTAACGCACCAAAATGCCCTTGGGCCTGTTTACTATGGGGCTTCACGATACGACCTTAGGCCATTTCGTGCATACAGCAGCATAAACTATTTGGGGTCTTCACAGAAAAAGAAACCCGACGAAAACGAATGACGATATTCATAGCAGCATCGACCACAAGAAGCCATCCTTGGAAAAATGCACGGAAAACTTACGAACCACGCTGTAGCATGAGCACTCGTCGTACCGCCGCGCGATCAGACTAGACAGCTTGTAATATCGCAGTCCTCACAGCTTTGGTCGATACATCTGAGTCCCAAAGACGACAATAAGCCTAACCCGGATTCGGTTCCGTAAAACGCAAAGGTGTGGGGCGATGGGGAGGCGACCGACTTCCTATCATAGGCATCCACGAGAAAACAAAAGGTCTTACCTATGATGTGATACAGACGGCCCAGGGTACCCAGGGACGCGCGATATATAGCGCACCCTATGTGCTGTATCATGCCGTATCGTAATGCACAGTAGTCTGCCGTACCGTGCTGCACCATGCCGTACCGTATCGTACAGTATCGTTCCATACCGTACCGCGCGTGTTATGGCGTACCGCATCGCAACATACTTCACTGTGAGGGATGGAAATGGGTTCGTTTTAGACGTAAACAAACTGTCCAGACTATTCGACAAACCGTTAAAGAAAGCATTTTTTTTCTAAATTGCCCGCCACCACCCTAATTACTTGGTTTTAGAATGCATTGACGGCACCAGAAAAATACCTGATTACTCGACACAGGAAACGAAGTAGATGATGGCGTTCGACAGGCACATCCAACCAATGGAGAAAGAGGGGATGGTTGGATATGAACTTGTCTGCAGACTTTTGTTTTCGTCTATATCCGACTGGAAATATGCGGGAAATTCGTTTTTTTCAGGTTATATTCGTACTTTCTCTCTAGGGAAATCTACGTGACATTACTAAAAAATCGATACGTGCTACCCCCTCCGCTAGGACTTTATGCACACAACAACGCAACCCGCGGTTGAATTCGATAAGTATCCGACAAGAAATTCGCTCCAAAAGCTGAACCTCTTGAGTCACTTCTTGATGGAAATTCGAGAAAAAATATCCCGAGATGAAAAAGGAAAAACGTAAGGACGTCCAGTCTTCATTTTATCGGGCAAACGGTGCCAGACATGAACGCGGCCGCACGCCGAGCGATTGCCATCGCGCACGGTGCCATCGCCGCAGCGAAGACCATTTGTGATCGGGCCTTGATGCAGCGGGAAGCGAGTCACCCCTAGCGTTCAGATGCGAACGCATCACTGCTGTCTCACGTGAGAAAACGATCGAGTAAAAATGCTGGTAGGTACGTACGATTACATAGAGCAACACCATGCAGAACTTCAGGCACGTAGTGAATGCAGCCTTGGCCGCAAGGCTCAAACCCCCAGATGCATACACAGCAACAACTTGCCCGTGAGCTAGAGGTGGGGCGCGCTTCCACGGAGGTGCGGGCCGTCGAAATCCCGGTCTCGGCGAAGTGCAGTATAGCAAAACACAGCCGATTCGGATGACTGTGTGTGGGTATGTTCTTCTTGTTGTTTACACGTCGTGCCCAACAGCAGTAAACCAGGACCACATAGCCTGCGACTTGATCTGTGCAAGATATGTTTCACAGGGGGGGGGCAGCGTTCTCGTGTTGCCGGCCGCCGATCCCAAGAGGCCACCACAAACGTGCGATTCGCTCACGCTCGCGCGTCCGTGTCTACGCTGGAGCTCCCTAGCGCTCTGGGCTCGGTGGTGCGCTGTCCAGCAGCACGTTTTGCGCAAAAAGCAAGGCTCAATTTTTTCAGCTCGTAGCTCAACACCGCGACTTCGATCCCCCCACAGCCTTTTAAGTGGCTAAGGGTTTCTTTCCATATCACGGATTGGTTGATTTCCTAAAGATCTTTTTTCCCAGACCTCGACCATGCGGCATCGTTTTCTTTAAACGTACTGAAACGTATCCTTTCCAAGCCCTAACTGTACCGTACCGTGCCGCATTATACCGTATCGTGCCGAGCTGTACCGTACCTCATTTGCACCGTGTTGTACCGTGGTACATTGTACTGTGCTGCACGTACCATGTTTTACCGTGCCACATCATACCGTACCGTTCGTACCTCTTTTATGGCGAAAACAATCGCTCACCTTCGTCAACGAAAGTGCTCTTGTCCTCTCCCTCCGCACCCCCCAACTTCTCCTCGTACTTCCGCTTGGCTTCCTTCTCAGCAGCCTCAACCATTACAACGAGCTCCTCAAGCGTAGGTCGTCGAGCGAACGGCGACGTGCGCTCCGCGCCCTCTGCGAATCTGGTCGCAGTCCGGGAGAAGCCACCCCATGCCCTATCGGTAGTAGCTTTGACAGCAGTAGCGGTAGCGGCAGAAGCGTCAGCGTCAGCAGCAACAGAGCTCGCCCCGGTTGTGGTGGTGGTGGTGGCACATGGGTTGATGGTGGTGGCGGGCGTAGCGGTGGTGTACGGGTAGGTGTTGGCCGTATCGGTGGCGGTGGCGGTGGCGGGATTGGAGAAGTTGGCCAGAAAGTCGACCCCTCTCTCGGCGGCGGTGACACCAGCGGCAGGGGCTGGCCTGAGTGCACGCTGCTCTTGCGGAGGACAGCGCGCCCTGTGAGCGATAGAAACCCGCTGCAGACGAGACGCTAGCCGGGAGCTGTGCTCAAAGAATATTTGAGGCAGCAGCTGGGTCCGGTCGTTGAGTCTCTATGTTAATCATTTACCGACAGGAACAGGACAGGACAGGACAGGACAGGACACAGGACAGGACAGGACAGGACAGGACAGGACAGGACAGGACAGGACAGGACAGGACAGGACAGGACAGGACAGGACAGGACAGGACAGGACAGGACAGGACAGGACAGGACAGGACAGGACAGGACAGGACAGGACAGGACAGGACAGGACAGGACGGGACAGGACAGGACAGGACAGGACAGGACAGGACAAGACAGGACAGGACAGGACAGGACAGGACAGGACAGGACAGGACAGGACAGGACAGGACAGGACAGGACAGGACAGGACAGGACAGGACAGGACAGGACAGGACAGGACAGGACAGGACAGGACAGGACAAGACAGGACAAGACAGAACATGACAGAAGAGGACAGGACAGGGCGGGACAGAGGGCGGGACAAGACAGGACAGGGTAGGCGCGGAGATCGGCAGCTAGGAGTGGATGCAATGATGCATCGCATGAGTAGCAGGCGAGAAAATGCACCACGAGTTTAATTTTAGAAATAGAGATCCGGCCCCGCTGTTTTACCGTCCGTATCTTGCCATCCGTCTCTTGCAGCTCGTGTATTTTATGCGCGCATCTTCCTGTTCATAACTTGCAGCTCATGTATTTCTGGACGTATGTCGCTGCTCGTATCCTGCAATTATGTATATACTCGAGCGTTACCCAGAGCTGTTGCCAAAGGCCATCACATACAAACAAAGCGACCAGAACGCCAGCACTACGGTGTAACACCATAGTACAGCGACACTACCAGCATACGCAACATATTCACACTCACCCTAGCCAGCAGCGACACCATGCGGTAGTAGCAGCACTAACAGCACCGCCGCTAGCAGTAGCACTAGCAGCACTACCGCTAGCAGTAGCAATAGTATCAGCAGCATTGCCACTAGTAGCAGCAGCAGCCATAACAGCACTGCGACTAGCAGTCAGCACTGCCACTAGCAACTTTAGCAGCAGCAGCAGCACTAGCAGCACAAGCAAACACTCGCAGCACTCGCAGAACTAGCAGCTGAAGCACACACACCATTCCTGCTTTGTCAAACACACATCGGACGAAAAGTCATGATCTGCTGAAATATCCCCATATATACCGTTATGCGAAGCGGACCCATATTCCCCGAAATAGTTCAAGATAATGAAAGGGAGGTCTGATCTGCCCGATGTATTCACCATTCGCAACACGCGCACCACTAGCAGCACCACCAGCGAGGGAAGATTACCACTTATTCACACCTGGGACAGATCATGATCTATCTATCTACAGATAGATCATCTGCGTAGTTCCTCACCTGCCGTTGTGAGAGGTTGCGCAGGATCTGTACAGTGCAGATCCAACCCGGGATACATGTGCTAGATCATGCAGATTAGACAGCCCTCACCCGGCAACATGAGCTGGTCATACAGATCATACAGAGCATGCAGACTACCCTCAAACTTCTAGATCATCCAGTGGGAATCGATGATCTGTGGGAGGTGTGAACTGATTCGACCCAATTTTTTGCTGGCTGTTGCCGACCGCCGATGCTGGTCGGCGTGGAATCAGGCTGCTTGGTGGGCTCTGCCGGCGGCTATTAATATCCCCAGGCGCAGTTTGGAGAGCTCGGGTCCGGGTGGCATCAGGCCGGTGTGGGATCAAGGTATCCAGCGGGAGCAGGGCACAACCACTGTGTGCGTTTGTGCTGGTGTGTGCTGACCAATGAAACATCCCGCATCGTCACTATTGGACCAAATGACGCTAGTTGTCGAATACGTGGTAAGCTCCACGCCACTGGCAGCAAGCAGCACGCCAGCAGCAGCAGCAACCGCAGCAATAGCGACGACAACAGCGACAACCACGGCCCCCGCGTACCTGAAGCCTGCCCTCCAGCTCCGAGGACGCCGTCTGAGCCTGCTGCACCAAAAGGGTCATAAAATTATAACCTAGGCGATCGTACGCCTCGTCAGACTCGCCGGCCCTGACGGTCCTGCCTCGCCTAAAATTCATGTCCGATTCGAGCGACCTCACGTAAGACTCGGTGGTCGAGAACGAGCAGATCAGGTCGGGGATGTCATCTTCACCTTCGAGGAGCTCGTCGGCTTCTTGGAGGGCGCTCTGTTGTCGTAACGTGGGTGGGAGAGCGGGCCAGCAGGGGGGGGGGGGGGGGGGGGGGGGGTTCGGGTCGCCGCAGCGGCCGTCATGGAGGGGTCGATTCCTTCCGATACTAAGAAGCAATGGTGGTAGTAGTGGAGGTGCTTGTGGTAGAAGCAGAGTGATTGAGGTGGTGGTAGTAGTACTACTACTAGTAATATAGCACTGTATTAGTAGTAGTAGTAGTAGTAGTAAAGTAATAGAGCAAGGCAGGCGAGAGCCAAAATATAAGTCGAGCACCGTACGGGGACCGTGCCATGCCGACCCCAAAAACAACGCTCCACTCCCGAGGGTGATCTCTGTTCAACACTGGCACGAAGGAGGTTGGGTTGTTCTTCTTTCTGCGGCAGAATAGAGACGTGTATGCCCTACCATGATAGGCCGGAACACGCAATAGCATTACTCCGTATGCATAAATGGTAGTACGAGCAAGGTACGAGGACTCAGAAGTCGTGTACCTGGTACGACAATATCCCAGTGGTACATGCCATAGCCTATCTATAATATGCACTCCTGCTGTACGCGCGACACCGTTCGTCACGCGATTACAAGTATTTGTGTGCACAGCAGTATATCTAGAGCAGGGACGGAGCACGTGTCGAGCCACCCGCAAGGGCGCCCCAAGGGCCCTCGCAGGGCCACCGGAGGCTCCCCGGAGGGCCGCTTACAGCAGTCGTAATGATGATGGTGTTCTCACTTCCCTGAAATCCAGGGCTTTTCGCGGGTCATGACCCGACCCGCGGGTCGGGTCATGGGGTGTTTAAAATGTCACGGGTCGGGTCGGGTCGGGTCAGGAAGTGTTCAAAATCTCATGGGTCGGGTCGGGTCGGGTCGGGTCAAGAGTTTTTCAAATATCACGGGTCGGGTCGGGTCGGGTCAAGAGGTGATGAAAAGCTCACGGGTCAGGTCAGGTCATGACCCGCGAGAAACGGGTCATCCGGCCCGCGGATCCGACACTCGAAAAACATCCCGCTCTCTTACCCAAAGGCTTTTCTCGTATAAATACTCAGTACTACTCTTTGGTATCTTATGCAAACATTAAAACACTGCCAAATCTATATACACATGCCCGCATCCATTTATACCCACTACAGCCAGGCCACATATCGTTTGTACCAAAAATGAATAATAAATTGTTTTTGAAGTGTCGACCCACGGGCCGGATCCGCAGGTCGGACCTGCGGGTCAAGCTAAATAGTCTCGCGGGTCAAGGTGACCCGACCCGCATGAGACCCGTGTCTCACGGGTCAACACGAAGGTGGCGGGTCGGGTCGGGTCGGGTCAGGAGGTTTTGAAATCTCGCGGGTCGGGTCGGGTCGGGTCGGGTCGGGTCGGGTCAGGCTATTTTCAAATCTCACGGGTCGGGTCGGGTCGGGTCAACAATTTTTTTAATCTCGCGGGTCGGGTCGGGTCGGGTCAAGAGGCTTTCAAAATCTCGCGGGTCGGGTCGGATCAGCTGACCCGACCCGACCCGACCCGTGAGACTTGACCTGACCCGCGAAAAGCCCTGCTGAAATCCTGCTTGTGGTCACAAAACTGGCTAATTTACAAAATGCATCTCGATGGGGGAGAAAACACACAAGCACGAAGCAGTGCGCACGGCTGCAGTATCATACCAGTCCGTAAGGGAAACGGTACTAACGAGCTGTGGTATACCATCCTGTATCACCTGCAACTTGCAACCAAAGGAACACATCCATGGTATTATATTTACACTCAGATCTTACGCATTTTTTTTAGGTGATTATATGGCTGTTTACGGAGGCTTCGGGGTATCTGGTCCCGTTTCTGATCAGATTTTATCAAAATCACGTCTTATGGGGCCTGTTTGGTGGAAAAAAATGTTCCTCCGAGATTTTATCACTCATGAAATTCCAGGAAGTGATTTCTTTTTACAGCCTTTTCTGATCAACTCTGAAAGTGATAAAATTTGCTTTTGCACAAGACCTCGGAGGCATTGTACAATTTTGTATAGGTTACAGACTAGGCTCATGATGGGTCACGACGCTACATGCTTGGTTACTCTTGTACACAGCTGGGCTCCAGCACTTATGCATCGGCCACTACGGAGAGAGAAGGCATCGATACCGTGGCCACCACCGCGTCCCTTGCGGCCGCCCAACTGCAGCTGCTCTAGGCAAAACAACTTTGGAGACGAATAGGACGAGACTATAGCAGTATCAAAACAATCTGACGTTTTTTTTTTTCTGATTACGACGGCCGCAAGCAGCTCATGCTCCGCGAGAGCGAGAGCTCCTTGCTGGTCCAGCGACTAGCAAACCCCTTACGCAGCTCCCCAGGAGGTTCCACGTTCCGTTCCTTCCTTCGAGGAGTTGGTGGTGAAGGTTGATCGCCCAACCCGGCGTGAACGACTCGTTCGTGTCGTGGTCCACGTACGTGGAGTTCAAGGAAACTTCAAGATCTCGGTTCTGTTCTTTTTTTTTTAATTCTCCCGTGAAATAAAACCAAAAACACCATAAGACGGCACATGGCGCACTGATCTGGTGTGGGTTTTTTGCCGCTGGAAAATTCGACTTACTGCCTCTTTCAATCACTAAAAAAAAATGCATAAGATCCGGCCTCACTCGAAAAAAAGAAACCGAAAAAGAAAAACGAAAAACACGAAGAGGGAACGGCAAGAAGATAGGAAGAAAAAGTAAAAGAAAGCCAAACGAAGCAAACATGCGCTCAGGGCGCAGGCCGAGTCCCGAGGACAAGGTTGCTGTTTGCTGGCACCATCAGTCCATTGGCAAGTCCAGCTGATGGGCCAACACAAGGACGCCACAAGAAGACCAGACGGAAGACAAGAAGCCAACGAGAGGGTGGAGACACAGAGCTGACAACAAATAGAAAACGAGTAGTCGCATGCATGTATGTCCAGTTGGTGGCTCAAGCACGACACAACCGACACAAAGAGGACACAGAGACAGACGGACCAAGGGGGCGGGAGGGGGGCTAAACAAATAGTACCTGGTACGAGAGTACGAATGGTACAGCAGCATTCCGTACAAGCCTGACCGAAACATTGTCTCTGAGATGCGACCCAAAATCAACGTACTCATTACTGCTGTAGCTCTAGTGAACCCATATCGCTTAAAAACGCGCCCCCGGCAGGGCGCCTCCAGCGGGGCCCTCCGGGGGCTATGTATGGGCGTAAGGGGGCTAAGAGTCAAAGCCCATACGGGGGCGCCTCCGTCGGGGGCTGCCTCACCAGCCGGGGGGGGGGGGGGGGGGGGGGTGGGCGATGGTTGCGGCTTCGCCAAGACCAAGACCAGAAAGAATCCTGGTCAAATCCAAGGTTCCTGGCTATTAATAGTTGTAATAGTTGGCTGGAGCTACCAGTACCTACAACCCTCACGATACCGGTGCGATGCTTGAAAAATAGTCAGCCCATGAGGCACAGCCAGTAATAAAATAGTACCGTATGGGATGCAACTAAAAAACGAGAGCGGAATACGTGCTGGGGATCTGGGGATCCAGGCATGAAATTACTTGCGCAATAACGTGAGACAGGCGCACATGATTCGCACCAGTGGTGCAACCAGAGGTGAAATAATGAAATAATCAGCGAGCGAGAGCTCGCTAACTACAGCGATGGATTGGAACTACGGGCAGAGTATTGTGCTCTTTGCTTCACCGACACAGCTCGCACACTACAGGGCACCGGGCGCGACGCATTGATGTCGTTCGTTGGTGTCGATATGCATTGTCTCGAGACGGTACAGCAGGTATATACATGAAAACGTATCATATCTTACGTGTTTCCGCGTTTTTTTCGCAGTTTTCACCTGAAACCTGGCGGAGGCCATTGCTCTTGGTGAGGAAACATCTTGCATCCAGGTGTAATCTTGTCTATCAATGGGTCCACCATTGCCTTCAGAACCGTGTGTACCGCCAGACATGGCTCCTGCGCTCGCTGTATCGTAAACAAGAAGGCTAGACCAAGAGATCTACAACAGTAGTACCTGACATCTATTGTAATCTGATGCGATTTCCAAGTTTCCAGCCAACATTTTGTTTTAAGTCTTGGAAGGCGGTTACGGTAGGGATAAGGGGACGTTCGAAGACCATTCTGGATAACGATTTTCGACGTCTAGAATTCGCCACCCACCACCTGCACCCACCACCTTCACAATTCAGCGCCACATACACCCGTAAATCAACAATCCCTCAACAGGGCCAACGAACAACAAGCTCTACCCCACCGCGCGACACCTAGACTAAGACAACATGGAAGTGAGTGAAGACTTTCGCATGAATCCTGTGTTGAAGCGCGACGCGATCCCCGTGCGTTCGCCTGCGAGAGATAGTTGTGGCTTCGTTCTCCGGGTCCCGGGTCTCAGACCTCGGATGTGATGTGTGATGACGCAAAGTTTTGTAGTCTGAATCTGACTTGGCTTGCTTCGTTCTTCCGATCAGTTCGTTTTGTAGCTGGTATCGAGAGCGGCGCAGCGTTCCGGTGAGCCCCGAAGTGACCTTTATGTGGGATCCTCGCCACGGCCGAGAGCAAGGCAGTAGTGTAACCTAGTCGGCGTCGGACTTGTTGCTGTGTACCTCGCGGAATGCAGCCAGAATGATCCCCCGGATGAGTGTGCTTGAAGTTTGCTTCGAAATTTTTGTTGCGTTTTGCCTCGTTGGTCTTTCGTCGCTTTTGTTGTTGGGTGTCCGCTTGCCTCGCTATCTAAGCTCCCTAGCTCGCCAGCTTCCGCGATCACGGCCGATCTGCCGTTCCGCTGCTCGCCTAGCGGCGTTACCAACACGCGGTGCTGTTTGATGTTTTCAGCCAGCGAGCGAGTCCGAACGTGGAGAGGTTTTATCGAACGTTAGAACGGATGGCTGATGGAGCTATCATAAAACATAACAAGTTGCACTCTGTGTGCTACTCTGTCGTGTGTGCCAGTTTGCTTTCCCTTTTTGCCCGCCTTGTCTCCCATCTTGAATCAGCACATGGAGTTCGTTTTTCTCTTTCGCGAGAGGTAGTCCTGAGTCATATCCATGTCCGGGCCTTTGTAGCGCAGCGCAGCTCGTCTGACCATGAGCGTTTCCGAAGTTGAAGCTTCACGTGTAGCGTCGTTCTATTCACAGCTCTTCTTGCGTGTGTTCGTGGTACGAATCCTCCCCCCAGAATCTCAAATATCGATTACACTCCGGCTTTTTTACGAACAAATTGCGATCTCGCTGCTATAAGTCGGCGGGTACACACACACGAACACGACATTCCGAACCGGATGACGATCTCATGAAGCCTTTGTGGTTTCGCGCACGCGTAACCCGGTCTCCGGCTCACACCGAGTGCTGAGTTGAGCCCCTCCCACCGTTCGATTTTGAAGTTGTGAGTATTTTTTTGTTGCGTTCTTATTGAACTGACGAATCTTGTTGGAATATTGGAATGAGGCGTCGCTCAGCTCTGTTTTGTTGTGGAGACTCGACACGAACGTTAGCGCTTCGCCACAATCGATGATCGATGTACGGTCGCTCCCCCCCCCCCCCCCACCATCGGTCAAGCCCATCCTGTAGAGGTTGTCCTCGCTGTTTATCGCTCCTTTGATCGAAACTCAATATCGGGTTTGGTGAGTTCCTTCGTCCACGTGTCCAAATGTCCTCTGAAAGTACTCGAATTAATGGGATGCCCATCAGTCGTTCGAATACCGAACATCTCGAAGGACGGTCTTGGAGGCGACACACTTCAGAGTGTCCGAGCACGCGTTTTGGGTCCTCTTACTTGTCCACGTACGGTTTTTTATATGAAACTAAGAAAGCACGTCAGCTGTGAGTTCAACCGATCGGCAGATCGGTCGATACTCAACTTTGCAAGCTGCGTGAACCGCGCGCGTTTTCCATTATTTCCCTCGCGATTGACTACTGGCCAGAGACTCCCCTGGATGCCACCAGGGTCGACGAGACGATAATACTTTTATAAAATTATGAAACACGTCGGTTTGTACAATTTCTTAGTTTTTTATAAAATTACACAGAATACCTGTGTTGGGTTTATCACAATACTTGTAAAATTCGGTAAAAATGGAGTATAGACGAGACGTATCACGCAGTTTGCAAAGTTGAGTATCAACTGTTTAATCAGTCGAACTCACAGCTGACGTATTTCAAAATTTATAAAAAAAAATCTACAGCAGTGTGTATATACCCTGCAACATCGCAGCAGGGCCGATGTCCAGCTGTGGCATGAAAGCTTTCGCAGAAAACGCGCGGACAAATTGCCGGTTGTTTCCTCGGGTCATTTTTTTCTTTTTTCCTGCCTATTCTTCCTTCTGGACAAGACCCGGCAATCCTGGAATTTTCCAAATTTCAAATTCAAATTATATATACCAGGACTCCCAGCTGACGTATTTCAAAATTTATAAAATATACCAGGAGTACCAAAGTCGTGTTCAAAACCTAAATCTGGCCCTCTGTTCACACATTTTGCCACATTTTCCCGTGTCCCACGTATCGTTATTGTCTTCCTCGTATACAGACTGTATACCCTGCATGAGGCCATGTAACACGTAGTACACAGCTTGCAAAGATGATTTTCGACGAAATCCTCGATCTGAGAGCTGTTTGTCAATTGTGTTGCGCAGCTTGCTGTTGATAAATTGAGTATCAACTGCTGTGCAGGTCAATCAGTCGAACTCACAACGGACGTATTCAATAGTTGTACCTGGTATAAAATAAGCTTTTGATAAATGTGTTATTGACCGGCTTGACCGGTAGTGTTTTGCTTCACTTAAGAGTGAAATGCTTCCTTTATGCGCGATGCGGCTGTAGCCGCTGATGCTGCACGATCCCTCCTTACGTGTCGGCCGAATTTTCGTACGAGTACAGCAGTACAGCAACTTCCTTTGGAGGCTACACGATTCCCCAGCGAAACATGCTTGTTCTGCAGTGCGGCACTCGCCGGTTTTCGCCGCGGATAGTTTTGTTAGAATATCCCCATGACGGAAGGTCCGCAATCCGTCGTTGTGCACAAGGTACCTACCTGGTCTAGAATATTGTACTTGACGTAAACATTACCTCTGGTGTTATGCACCTACAGCAGTATCTGGTACGTGGAATGTACTTTATTTTTAGAAAGCGTGGTAACGCAGATACTGAAACCCACTATGCCAACCGTTGCCTCTAGTAATAATAGGAAGATTTGCGGAATACTTGGTAGTTGGTAGACTCGCGATAACAATTGATTAATTTGTCTGCGTATCCGGTATACCTGGTACGTACTTGTCGCGTGCTTGATTTTTATGTATATGCATATGTATTCGTCACCTAAAAACTGTCCTTTTCCTTATGTACGTCGAAAAAAATGTCAATGTTGGTGTTTGAATTGCTTTAACCTTTTTTATTTCTTCATGCTCGTTCTGCCATTCCGTCTGCAGTCCCGAACTATCACGCCAGTACTTCGCCTGTTGGGAGGCATGCAGATATTCGTCAAGACCCTCACGGGTAAGACGATCACCCTGGACGTTGAACCCTCGGACACGATCGATGGCGTGAAGCAGAAGATCCAGGACAAGGAGGGCATCCCACCCGATCAGCAGCGATTGATCTTCGCCGGCAAGCAGCTGGAGGACGGCCGCACCCTGTCGGACTACAACATCCAGAAGGAATCCACCCTCCACCTGGTGCTTCGATTGCGAGGAGGCATGCAGATCTTCGTCAAGACCCTCACGGGTAAGACGATCACCCTGGACGTGGAACCCTCGGACACTATCGACGGCGTGAAGCAGAAGATCCAGGACAAGGAGGGTATCCCCCCCGACCAGCAGCGCTTGATCTTCGCCGGCAAGCAGCTGGAGGACGGCCGCACCCTGTCGGACTACAACATCCAGAAAGAGTCGACCCTCCACCTAGTGCTTCGCCTTCGCGGCGGCATGCAGATCTTCGTCAAGACCCTCACGGGTAAGACGATCACCCTGGATGTGGAACCCTCGGACACGATCGACGGCGTGAAGCAGAAGATCCAGGACAAGGAGGGTATCCCCCCTGACCAGCAGCGATTGATCTTCGCCGGCAAGCAGCTGGAGGACGGCCGCACCCTGTCGGACTACAACATCCAGAAGGAATCGACCCTGCACCTCGTCCTCCGATTGCGAGGAGGCATGCAGATCTTCGTCAAGACCCTCACGGGTAAGACGATCACCCTGGATGTGGAGCCCTCCGACACTATCGACGGCGTGAAGCAAAAGATCCAGGACAAGGAGGGTATCCCCCCCGACCAGCAGCGATTGATCTTCGCCGGCAAGCAGCTGGAGGACGGCCGTACGCTGTCGGACTACAACATCCAGAAGGTGTGTCGGTATTTGAATCCCTATTTGTTGTTTTTCTTGGAATTGTTGACGAGAGGGCAATGACATGCAACACGAACAGCTATTACGGGGGACCATAATTAATGGGACCAAATATTGTTGGTAAAAATAGGGAAATGTATAGGTTTTTGTCTGGACCGTCCCCCGTAACATTAATAAACGCCAAAATATAGCCCCTCCGATTACGCCATTTCTCGGTTTCGTTTTTCTCCTTGTGCTGTACCCTGCGTCACCGGCGCTGGTTTTGCCGGCCTTTGCACGCACTCGACGTGGAGTCTCTGCAAGGCGAGAGGTCCGCCTGCCTCGGAGCGGGATAGCCCCATCCAACCCAGTACTTTGAAGGAATGATGGGCAGCAGAGTGAACTATAATGTTGTCAGTATACGTGCCAGGTACAGTAGTAAAATATGACTGGTACCAGGTACCTGGTACGCACTTTCCGGTTCGAGATGCCGTATCGTGAAGCTTTGCGGGCGATCGGCTAAAAATGATTTGAGGTATTAATATTAATAGTTGGCTTTACGTCGACGCCCGCGGTTGTGCTTGTTTCGTGCTGCTGTTTTCCTTCGCCTTTCGTCTCGCCCTGAATAATCTCCTACTTGGCTAAATGTGTCGGGCTATTCGATGTTGTGGTTCCGGGCCTGTCCCACTTGATCAGCACTTTTATTTGCAGTCATGAACAAGAGTGATACCCGCGAATTGCATGCTACTGCTGTATGGGCAGTTTTCTCGAAAAACTTCTCGATCGTGTGATTTCGGGCTCATGTCCAAGTGCTTGTTGCAAGTGTGAAATACTTACGCGGAGATCTCGATACAAATTGAGCACTGCGCAATGTATCCGTTTGTGTCCCTGACCTCGTGCCCCTTTTTGCGGCGCCGTTTGTTTTGCCGTGCACTTGCAGGAGTCTACCCTTCACCTGGTGCTTCGCCTGCGCGGCGGCATGCAGATCTTTGTCAAGACCCTCACGGGTAAGACGATCACCCTGGACGTCGAACCCTCGGACACGATCGACGGCGTGAAGCAGAAGATCCAGGACAAGGAGGGCATCCCCCCCGACCAGCAGCGCTTGATCTTCGCCGGCAAGCAGCTGGAGGACGGCCGCACCCTGTCGGACTACAACATCCAAAAGGTTCGATTAATTCCTACATGTGTGTGAAAAATTAAGGACATTTCGTTTTCGTTTTGTGCTTACTGTACCTTTTACTGAAAACTTGCTTACGTCTTGACGTTATTTCCGATTGCTTTTTATTTGTTGGGGTCCCCGTCAACTCGGAAAGTCTATCGTAATTGTAATATGTACAAGTTCTGTGGTCACACAGCTACGCCACAGAGATACTACGTTGCCACGTATGCAATGCAATGCCATGTCATCATACTGCGTACGACAGGCACGGCACCATGACCTAGAGAAACGAGACGAAACAAAAGAGAAATAAAACGAAGACAGTTCGAATTAGAAATAGCAACAAGAAAGAAAAAAAAAATATATATATATAAATACAACTATTTTTACAATTTTAGAGGTCGGTGTCACTTGCTAGCTCTTGGCTAACAGACCAACTGATAGACAGCAAACTGCCAACCAATAGACAGCTCTTCGCAAACAGCCCAATCGAGCCCAACTGACAACTGACTGAGGCACACGCCAGCTAAGGACTTTCAAGAAGCTTCTATTGTTTGACCCGCTTTGACCCGGTCTTCTCCGCTTTGACCCGTTTGACCAATTTGAAGCGCGTTTGACTCAAGCTGTCTCAGCATGTCAAGCCGCCACACATCATTAACGACCTCTCTCTCGTTTCTATAGCCCCCGCGTCTCCACCCACGACCGATCCACGTCATGAACACCATGACCGCCGCCGCCATGAAGTCTACCGGAAACTCTCGTGCCTCGACGACTTCCGCCGGCGGCGGTTCGGCTCGCCGCACGGCGCCTAAAAGAGGCGTCTCGTCTTCGACGAACGGCATAGGTGCAGCTGTCGGTGGCGATCCTGCTGGTGCTGCAACCCCGGCCTCTCCCTTCTCCACGCCCCCTAGGCTCACCCCCCCCTCGTCGAGGGGCGCGTGGTCCTCGCCCTCTGGCAAAAAAAAAAACAGCGGCAACGACAAAGACCGACCTGGTGCCGGCTGTTGTTTGCGACCGGTGCACGGACCAGCACTTGGGTCAAGAACTCCGCGCCTGGTGGCAAAAACGTGGCCTTCGCCACCCACAAGGATCTCACGTGCACTGGTGGCGGGATCATCATGTACTGGGCAACCGACTGCGAGTTCTGTGCTCGCCCGATCAAGGAAGGGACTGTCTCGTACCCCCTCGAGACTGCTGACGGTGCCCCAGTACGAGACAGTCCCTTCCTTGATAGGGCGAGCACAGAACTCGCAGTCGGTTGCCCAGTACAGGATGATCCCGACACCAGCGCACGTGAGATCCTTCCAGGTGGCGAAAATCACGTTTTTGCCACCAGGCGCGGAGTTCTTGACCAAGTGCTGGTCCGTGCACCGGTCGCAAACAACAGCCGGCACCAGGTCGGTCTTTGTCGTTGCCGCTCTCTTGCCGGAGGGCGAGGGCCACGCGCCTCTCGACGAGGGGGAGGTGAGCTTAGGGGGCGTGGAGAAGGGAGAGGCGAGAGTTGCAGCAACAGCAGGTTCGCCACCGACAGCAGCAGCTTGGCCGCCGACAGCTGCACCTATGCCGTTCGTCGAAGACGAGACGCCTCTTTTAAGCGCCGTGCGGCGAGCCGAACCGCCGCCGGCGGAAGTCGTCGAGGCACGAGAGTTTCCGGTAGACTTCATGGCGGCGGTGGTCGTGGTGTTCATGACGTAGATCGGTCGTGGGTGGAGACGGGGGCTGTAGAGACGAGAGAGAGGTCGTTAATGATGTGTGAGGGCTTGACATGCTGAGACAGCTTGAGTCAAATGCGCTTCAAAGCGGGTCAAACAATAGAAGCTTCTAGAAAGTCCTTAGCTGGCGTGTGCCTCAGTCAGTTGTCAGTTGGGTGTGTCAAAGCAGGGCTGTTTGGGAAGAGCTATCTGTCAGTTGGTCTGTTTGCCAAGAGCTAGTAAGTGACACCGACCTAAAATTGTAAAAGTAATTGTATTCATATATTTGTCGCGCGTGGGGTCAGCAGTTTAAATATTCGTGGGACACTGGTATCGCTTCGCACTCGCGCTGGCCTTTTTCGGCAGTTGAATGCCTAAAACGCCGACTCGTCGCCTGTACTTGTGTTGGAAGCAGGTTATCAAAAGTATTACTACTGCTGTAATATTGTTCCTGTGTACCCGGTTTTGTGTGGAATTTTTGTTTCTCGGCGTCTAGACCGTTGAATCTCGTCACCCTTATCCCCTTGATTTTTTTTTCGTTCTGCAGGAGTCGACCCTCCACCTGGTGCTTCGCCTGCGCGGGGGCATGCAAATCTTTGTCAAGACCCTCACGGGTAAGACGATCACCCTGGACGTCGAACCCTCGGATACGATCGACGGTGTGAAGCAGAAGATCCAGGACAAGGAGGGTATCCCCCCCGACCAGCAGCGTTTGATCTTCGCCGGCAAGCAGCTGGAGGGACGGTCGCACCCTGTCGGACTACAACATCCAGAAGGAGTCGACCCTTCACCTGGTGCTTCGCCTTCGCGGCGGCATGCAGATCTTCGTCAAGACCCTCACGGGTAAGACGATCACCCTGGATGTGGAGCCCTCGGACACGATCGACGGCGTGAAGCAGAAGATCCAGGACAAGGAGGGTATCCCCCCCGACCAGCAGCGTTTGATCTTCGCCGGCAAGCAGCTGGAGGACGGCCGCACCCTGTCGGACTACAACATCCAGAAGGAGTCCACCCTGCACCTAGTGCTTCGCCTTCGAGGCGGCATGCAAATCTTTGTCAAGACCCTCACGGGTAAGACGATCACCCTGGATGTGGAGCCCTCGGACACGATCGACGGCGTGAAGCAGAAGATCCAGGACAAGGAGGGCATCCCACCCGACCAGCAGCGTTTGATCTTCGCCGGCAAGCAGCTGGAGGACGGCCGTACGCTGTCGGACTACAACATCCAGAAGGAGTCTACCCTTCACCTGGTGCTTCGCCTTCGCGGCGGCATGCAGATCTTCGTCAAGACCCTCACGGGTAAGACGATCACCCTGGATGTGGAGCCCTCGGACACGATCGACGGCGTGAAGCAGAAGATCCAGGACAAGGAGGGTATCCCCCCCGACCAGCAGCGTTTGATCTTCGCCGGCAAGCAGCTGGAGGACGGCCGCACCCTGTCGGACTACAACATCCAGAAAGAGTCGACCCTCCACCTAGTGCTTCGCCTTCGCGGTGGCATGCAGATCTTCGTCAAGACCCTCACGGGTAAGACGATCACCCTGGATGTGGAGCCCTCGGACACGATCGACGGCGTGAAGCAGAAGATCCAGGACAAGGAGGGTATCCCCCCCGACCAGCAGCGTTTGATCTTCGCCGGCAAGCAGCTGGAGGACGGCCGCACCCTGTCGGACTACAACATCCAGAAGGAGTCCACCCTGCACCTGGTGCTTCGCCTTCGAGGCGGCATGCAAATCTTTGTCAAGACTCTCACGGGTAAGACGATCACCCTGGATGTGGAGCCCTCGGACACGATCGACGGCGTGAAGCAGAAGATCCAGGACAAGGAGGGCATCCCCCCCGACCAGCAGCGTTTGATCTTCGCCGGCAAGCAGCTGGAGGACGGCCGTACGCTGTCGGACTACAACATCCAGAAAGAGTCTACCCTTCACCTGGTGCTTCGCCTTCGCGGCGGAGTGTAGGTTTCCACCGTTCGGTGGAAAGAGCACACAAATGTAGCTTCAAAGTCTTCGCCGATGTTCGGTTAGGCGAGTGTTGGCGACTCGGATGACATCACCGTGTTCGAAGTTGCGGCGGCTTTTTCGGTCACTAATAAACGAGACCCAGATTTCCGTTTTTTTTTCTTCGCGTCGATGGGCACAAACAAGAGTAGCTTCGGTAGACTGTAGTTTGCCAGTCAAATCAGTCATTTGAGTGCCGTTTGGTTGTGCCGTGGTTGGAAGTTGAGAGTGGTGGAGACGTTTGCAGAGTGAGTGGTGGGGGAGAATGTGCCTGTTGTTGTTGGTGTTTAGCCTCGAGATCGGTGGGGACGCGCTTTCAGCGGACGCGTGGGGCAGCCTCAGTTGTAGCGATAGGAGGTGGTACACATCGCGGCGCGTGTGAGTGACGATCGCTGTAGGTAATATACATACCGGTTTGGAAGTAGGAGGGATCATGCATCAAGGCACGTCTGAGTGACGATAGCTACGTAAATATATATGGAAGCCATATTTACTACAGGGTATTGTTGTCACGTCATTTTTTTTTTTTGAATTTTCGCACGCGCGCATGATGCGAAGCGGATGCGGTGCTCTTTTTGGTATGAAGCGATACACGAAACGCGGCAGAATCGCCCGTTATTGTCGTGTTTATGCAGGGCAGAGAGCGTGTTTTTCCCGCGACCAATATCATGAGTTCGTGTGATGCCCCACCGCAGTGGGAGATGCTGAGCGCCCTCGCTGTTGTCATCGTTAGGCGGTGTAGCCTTTTGGGTGAAATTCATTTGCAGTTTCTTGCGTTTAAGTGCAAAAAGCCCACAGGCTCGTCGACCCGGAGTTTCTGCCATATCGTTTCGCCTATTATACTGCTATTATTAATAGTAGTCACTGCTAGTCGTGGTATGCATCTCTATCACCGACCGTATGATGAATCGGCGTGTTTTTTTCCCGAATATTTCTGTTTTATTCTCTCGAGCTGATTTCTACCGAAACGCATGACATTGCCGCCGTTTAAAAAAAACCCCTTTAGAACAGCACCCACCCGGCACGAGTTCGGCGACCCAACTACTTGAAATTGGTGTGGGATCCTTTTTACAGGTAGTAGGCAGTGTTTCGAACCGAAAACGAAACCGAAAAAAAAAAATGCTCGGTTTTAACCGAGAAGTCGATCGAGTTTCGGCCGGGTTTTTTTTCAAGCAAACCGAAACCCCAATAAAACGAAAATGCCGGTCGGTTTCGATCGTTTTTTTGCAAATTTACCGAAAATAACAAAATAAATGCCGCTTTTGGGTCGGTCAAGAACGAAAAAATACGAGTTTTGGTTTTCGGTCCACACTACACTGGTAGTGGGTAAAAAATTGCTGTCGGGCAATTTTACACGGTGCTCGATAGTCGCCTTCCACCGAAAACCAAACGAATAATCTGCTCAGCAGCAGCAGTAGTGGTGGTAGCTTTTACAAACCGTTGGAATAGGATACGTGGCACGTCGCAGCTCTTTTTATTAGCCAAGGGTCATGCCGGCGGGCAGGGAGGGATAAGAACAGACAAATACATGTGGTACATGTAAGTACGATATTGTTGTCCCTGTGCTCTCAGCGCTCCTCAGCGTTTCTTGACGTATTTTTTTGCGTTGGTTGTTCGTGCTAGGGCAAGATGAGGTTCACATCACGGGACGAAACTGTCTCATTGTGATCCCCGACCCCGACTGTGTCGGGGGCGGCCTCAGGCGTGCTTGTGCCGTGCCCTGGCTGCAGGCTGGCCGTGTATGGATACGTCAGCTGTGAGTTGGACCAGTTGAGTGGTCGATACTTGATTTATAACAGCCTCGTGGCCAACGAATTTGGTTGTCGGCTATCTTTGCCCCGTCAGGCCTACTCTTGGCCCGTCAAACCCTCTACCAAAATATTATAGTTTTTACCATTAGGATGTCTTCGACAGCTATGGCCGGGTGTGCTGTGCTCGTTTCTTGCAGAAGCTTTTTATACAAACATCAGCTGTGAGTGGGGCAAGTTGAGTGGTCGATACTTGATTTATCACAGTCTCGTGGCCGAAGAGAGGCCTACATTTGACCCGTCAAACCCTCTCCTGAAATACACTAGTTTTGAGCATTGGGATCTCCTTGACGGCTGCTTGTCAGGGGGGCGCGTGTGCCGTCAACCGACATCTATGCTGGCTCGTGACGGTAAAAAATTCACACCTCGGATAACGTAACACTCGGGTAACACTTATCTACGTTTTGGGGCCTAACACAGGAACGTGGTAACGTAATAACATAATGTTATAACACTAGAGGAGCGATCACGGTAACGCAGTAACACAGTGTTAACTGGAAACCCCACGAACGTGCACGAGCCTTAACGTTAAGTTGCTGCTCGATATCGTCCAGATCTGGTACAGTAACATTATGTTACGCCGTGATCAGTCCTTGAACTGACACCGTAACACAGTGTTAGGCTTTTTCACCAAACGCGTACGTTATCACTCTAACATTCCCAGATCGATATCCGCATGTTTACTAACACGATAACATAATGTTATTGTCGACGCAGCGTTAGACGTAACACAATAACATTATGTTACCCTTAGGAGGAGTGTTACACATAACACCCTAACACAACGTTACCATGTTCGCCAGCACTACAAACGCATAACATTGTGTTACAGATAACACACTAACGTAACATAACGCAATGACGAGCATTACTAACACTACGTTATCTAGACCCCCCATCTGATTGCCTTAGGGTCGGATAACGTAACACTTAACGTACGTTAGATACGTTACAGTCTTAGCCGGCCCATACGTAACATTATGTTAGTAGGATGTTGGCCTAAATGCGGAAGTCCCTGTAACATCATGTTACGGTGTTACCGTCAGTAAAGATTTGATAGTAACATTCCGTTACCGTGTTACCATAAAAACCAATCCGGGTCTAACTTTATGTTACTGAGTTACCGTTGGGGCCGAATAACGTAATGCTACTACGTTACCCTTTGGATCTTCCCGAGATCTAACATGTGTTACCTGTGTTAGTGGTAAAGCGGGCGTGTGGGAGTAACATAGCGTAGCCGTGTTATCCAATTTCGCCGACATCCCAGTAGGGGATATCTACAAAAATATCCCCGGGGGGGGAGGATAGCATGGCATCCCCGGTAAAAAACGCCTCCATATTTTAAAACCCCAAAACAGGGGATATTTAGGATGGATCCCCGGAAAAAAACGCCTCATTTGTTTTTGTGGAAACCTCGCTAATACGTTATCCATCTATCAGGGGTGTGGACAAACCTTGATAGTAGATCTTTATGGGGGTTTTGTGTTAACATTGGGCGCCTGAAGCCGACCCTCCGACCCGAACCCTAACCCTAACCCGAACCCGAACCCTAATGCCAGTGGTCAGTGCTGGGATGCTGTGCTTGTTAAGACCCTAGGTTGGCTCGGCCGGCGTGGATGCTGAGCTTGGGAAGACTCTAGGTTGACTCGGGACGGTTCGGGATGCTGTGGCTGGGAAAGACTCCAAAGTTGATTAAGCCGCGTAAAACATGCCCCTAGCCAATCAGAGTGCCTAATTAGCTACCCCAGGAAGATCTACTATCAAGGTTTGTCCACTACTGCCATCTATAACACATTACGTTATCCATCTATAACGTAATCTGCACACTCGCACGTACGAGTTAACACGGCAGTAACATATTGTTGAGTTTAGATTGGGGGTGTACGTTATCTACTAACTTGTGTCACTACAAACATTGCATACGAGTTAACAACATTAACATGAAGCTATTAATATAGTGTTTTATCGATCATATACGTTAGTTATCCGTTTGACGTACGTTATTATGTTGTTATGGTAGCAAGACTTCCGTAATACCCTCACATAACGTCGCTCGAAACGGACTGCTGCTGCGGCTGATACAGTAACATAATGTTAACGTTGTATTGACCATGCACCCACGTCATCTCTCTAACGTGTGTCACGATAGTCCCTAGGAATTTCACCAACACACTAACATAGTGTGTTATGTACGCGTTTATTCGGCCGTGTACGTTATCCGTCGAAAGGGTGTTACGGTAGCACGAAGAATCCCGCTGACACACTAACACAACGTTACTCGCTACGGGCTGCTGCCGCTAACACGGTAACATAATGTTAACGTTTAGTTGACCGTGTACGTTATCCCTTCAACGTGTGTTACGGTAACCACCAGGAATTCCGCTAACACGCTAACATAGTGTTACTCGCTATGGGATGCATACCCTAACACCGTAACACATATACTGCGGTCAGTACGAGATCAAGGTAACACTCTAACATAATGTTACGCGATCGCCCGCCAATATCATAACGCACTTAACACTATGTTATTACAAAATCCAGAAAGTAGTTAACGTAGTAACGTAATGTTACGTGTTTTTTTTTCGCCGACGCCTAACATTAACATAAAACGTTAAGTGTTAAGTTATCCGAGGTGTGAAAAATTTCCTTTTTCGATGCCAGTACCCAGATTGGACCTCTTCTCCTTTGGCCGAAACGGGAGAGGCCGAATCTTCCGCGGCTTTCGACAGCTCATGGCGGCAAGAGTGTGGGGAATATGGGCTGGGGTGGCCGGTCTTATATGCTGCCGTTGCTTGTGCGTTGAGGGCTGGGCGTTCCAGAAAAGAGTGTCGAAATTTCGATTCGGGCTATTTTACGTGTGAAAGCACGAGTTTTTGCGCAAAAATGTTGTGATTCGTGGGCTATTACGGGGGACCACAGTAAATAGGACCAAATATTGTTAGTAATAATATATAAATATATAGGTTTTTGTGTGTACCGTAGGTCCTATTTACTATGCTCCCCCGTAGGAGCATATATATGGTCGGGAAACGAGCGTCACGAGCCTCTTCGGCTGCCGTGCACGCCGGGCGACCAGGCTCCGTAAGGCATAGAAGACGGGGTCTTTGGTTTGGAACGAATCGGATGAGTCTACGCCGCGGGAGGGGCGGTACAACTGTAGTGGTCTGGTGGAGGTACAAACGGTGTCTACACTTAATTGTGTAGCGGTACAAGAAGTATACAGTACGGACGCCGAGCGTCTCGTACGCAGTACATTTTTGGTGCTGCTTGCTGCTGGATACTGTACAAACGAGAAATAATGTGCGTTTTTGGGCTGGATGGCGGATGGCATTGTTTGTTTTTCTTGTTTATCTCGGCGTTTTCTTCTCTGCACTCAAAATTGTTTTTTTAATGCACACCCCTTTGCAGTAAGTACTAATCCGGGGGATCATAGTAAATAGGACCTATGGTACACACAAAAAACCTATGTATTTCCTATTTTTGCTAACAATACTGGGACCTGTTTACTATGGTCCCCCCTAATACTGCTGACGCATGAACAGCCTCGAGTTGCATACCGGTACGCCCTTAGCCATTACGGGCATGCGCGGAGGCACAGGCGGGCGTCAGCCCGCTGCGGCGAAGCCCCACCTGTATTCAGATATATTATTGCATTTTCTTCCCTCATATTTGCTATTACGGGGGTCCATAGTTAATAGGACCTATGGTATACATTAAAACCTATATATTTACCTATGTTTACTATCAAAATTTGGTCCTGTTAACTATGGACCCCCGTAATAGCGCACAACACGTTGTTGTACAGCAGTAGTATAGTGGGCACCTAAGCCCTCCAACCCTGGGTGCCGTGACTGATGATTGTTTCTCCGCAGGGGTTAGAACGGATCGACGGGTCGGTGACGGTCGGCCACCAAAAGGAGCAAATATTCGAGACAACATCGCTCCAAAATCGAGGCCTAGCAGCAACGCAAGAACCAAAGTTATTGACGAACAACAGCTCAGACCTCTTCGTACACTGCTATTCGCCAGTTTACTGAGTGGGGTGTCTTCTGTTGTTGTCGAGAAACACATTCCAAACGTGTACGTAACCCGACCCGTGATATGTTGCAGCCTCCTCACCCGGCCCGCGGATCGGGTCATACGACATGCTCCGTGAACAGCCCATGATAAACACCAGACTGATCTCGAACTATAAGGTACAACACTTCGATTTCCACAATAACTATTACATATCAATATCCCTTGTTCGGGTTATATATATATACATCACTGCGCAGAATGATTGTTTAAAATTGTCCTGTTGACCCGGGCAGCATCCAGGGGAGCCGCTGGCCTATATCTTTGGGGTGACAAGGAATCACATAAAGAATATGCGCGCTCGGTTTATCACAATACTTGTAAAATTCGGTAAAAATGGAATATAGACGAGGCGTATTACGCAGCTTGCAAAGTTGAGTATCAACTATTTAATCAGTCGAACTCACAGCTGACGTATTTCAAAATTTATAAAATAACTACGACGCAGCTTGCAAAGTTGAGTATCAACTATTTAATCAGTCGAACTCACACAGCTGACGTATTTCGAAAATTATTTTAAAAAAAATAACTGCAGTTCAACTACTTAATTAATCAGTCGAACTCAAAGCTGACGAATTTCATAATTTTATAAAATACCTGCAAAAGTTCCTTATATTTCCGATCGGACTGATACATTTATTTTCGAGTGTCAAGTCTCCCTTTTGTCACGGTGTAGACGCCACGCTCTCCGTCTCGACTTTGCTTTGAAATGTGTCCCATCGTTTTTTTTCGCGTGAGGCGCGGAACGCGGAAAATACGTTTCTGGGTAACCCCTCCTGTGGTACAGTAGATACCGTTGTAACATCGCGTCGTAGGTTAATTCGTACACAGTTTGAGATCAATGAGGCCTCCTGCTGCGACCAGTCGAAGACTGTCACCCAGGATTACTACTCCCGTCTTGACTGTCTGGCAATCAGCGCGGCAACTCGTCGCAGAGAGTAGGTAGCCTGGTAAAACAAACACTAAAAAAACTGATGTTGTCGACGGTACACCTCGCTACCAACGATGGGCGGGCGGGATGGTCTGTATTTTCCTATTAATAGCCTCTTTCTACTTTGTCGTGCTGTTGTAGAGCTGCGATATCGCTCTCGAAGTGATACTCAATCACTGCTGTCTCCCCGTACAACAATGAGGCTTTCCCGAAAAGGGATCCACCCTGCTGGCGTCCCCTCTTTTATGTTCCAGATTACTTACAGTAGTGGACAAACCTTGATAGTGGATCTTCCTGGGGTAGCTAATTAGGCACTCTGATTGGTTAGGGGTATGTTTTACGCATCTCAATCAATATTCGAGTCTTTCCGCCACAGCATCCCGAGTCATCCCGAGTCAACCTATTAATAGAGTCTTCCCATGCTCAGCATCCACGCCGGCCGAGCCAACCTAGAGTCTTAACAAGCACAGCATCCCAGCACTGACCACTGGCATAGGGTTCGGGTTAGGGTTCGGGTCGGAGGTTCGGCTTCAGGCGTCCAACACAGAACCCCCATAAAGATATACTATCAAGGTCTGTCCACCCCTCTTACTCTAACATCGTCTCGTAGGTTAATTCGTATATAGTTTGGGATCAATGAGGCCTCTCTGCTGCGGCATGAGATCACACCCATACTTGTTGACCCTTCTCTTATCTCAATGTCATCGCTCGTTTGTTTTGTATGCCTTTTGCGGGTTCCTTGTTTTCCTGATTGTCCCCAAACTTGTAGCCTATTTTAATAGTTGATTACGGGTTCTGCTACCGTTGGTTGTCTCGTGGGAACGTCGCCTACGATTTTCCATACCCCTCTGACGGTGATACGGCGCTGAGGTATGCGAATGCGGTGAGAGGCACCCGGAACGCGTTTACCTTGTAGTCGGCACGCAGTGTTGTGGCATGTCTCCATGGCATTGCGGTTCTTCCTGGAACTACTGTAACATACGCTCACTTCGCAATCCAGTTGGAACTGTTGACAGTTTACAGCTCTTCTTAATATGTTGCCGTCGGTAAAATAACAACCAAAATGCAGCTATACTTCGGGCTGAGCAAAGACGAGAAGGCGGAGACTACAACATAAAATAATACATTATTCATTGATGGGTGCGCTTTATTTCCGAGGGCAACATATGGTTGCTGCTGCCGCTGCTGCGCCTCCGCGCTTGCGCATGCTGAGCGTTCCTGGTCCCGATTTCCCCCCGTGGGGGATGGAGGGGGGGGGCGGAGGGTGTACTCATGCCATGCATGGCCGTTTTCGTATGACCATAAACCCTTGCATCCCTACAACGCCGGGACGGAGCAGTCGGGTTTTCACCGACCAGCCAGACATTGCTTGCAGGGAGGGGGGGGGGGGGGGGGGGGGGGGGGGGGGGGGGGGGTACCCTCACGAGCCCATGTTTTTTTTCGGCATTTGGATCGCACGAAAGAATACGCCAGTTTAAACGCATACCTTATATGAGCTCGTATTGGTGCAAGTGGAGATTGTGGGCACTTCCTGTATACCTTGAAGCTTACGACACATTTTTGTTCTGTTTCTGGAATGCCGTAAAAAACATACCTGTTTCATGGAATGACGCAAGTGCTAGCATCGCCCTGAGGCTACTATAGCCGTTCACCGGAGCGCAACAACGGAACGGTCGCCCCCATCCCTGCCCCCCACCACAAAGGCAATATGACGCTGTCCCCGCGGGGCACGGTTCCTGTGGCGTCTAGGAAAAGCGACCGAATTCCGTTGTGAAAAAAATCTACCCGGTGGCGGTATGAGGGCGGAAGAGGGAGCACTAAGGCTTTTCTTTCCTCTGTCTCGTGCGGCTGCGAGGGCGAGCGCGTGACGAGGTTCTAGTAACATTCTGACGGCCAAGGCGCGCCTGTAAACAGGCCTCCCCCCCCCCCCCCCATCCCCACCTCAACCCAGGCTTCCTCGGCCGTGAAAGCCAATATTGCGGTAAAACCCCCTACAACCTCTCGGGCGCTAGCGAGTTGAGGTAACGCGAAACAACACGGAAAACTGTGGTCGGCGAGTTCTCTTTTGAGACAACGCGTTGACAAGCCTGGGGCAAAAAACCGCGGCGGTGGCGGCGGCATTTCCTGGGCCGACTTGTCCTCGCAAGTTCTCATGTGCTGGGACCGAGAGATCCGTCTGTCATCCTCGCCTCCAACTTCTCCTGCAGTTGGAGGCGTGGCCGGGTGTGGGGGGGTGAGGCAAGGGTCAGGACGCGGTTGGGTCGCCGAAAAAACAAGCGAATTCAATTTTGACAAACAAAAGGAAGGAGTCCAGGAGCCCTTGTGTTCACAACCACGGCGAGCACAGCATAGGGCGAAACCAGCAGCAAGACGTGGGTGCACAGGAAAGTTCAGGGAAACCCTGGTGCCCGCCGGCATGCCCGACACGACGGATCGACAGGCAAAACCAAACCCGAGCTCAAGCACAAAACGTTTCGTGAAAATTCAGGCGGTAAAGTCCGGGTATGATGGCGGTGGCGGCGGTGGCGGGGGTGTGGGGCAGGGGGGGGGGGGAGGTAGATAGGCTGCTTGGTTGAGCCGGCGCCCTTCATTCTTTGGTCCAGTATCAGGCGAAATCAGGACCTTTCATGGACACGAAAATAAGCACCAAACGAAGCAAAACACGCGAACGCTATTGCAGCAGCAGGGGATACACCCCTTTCCCTTTACCCTCACAGCAGTATCATGCCAGAAACGAAACGCTGCTCGGGCGATCCTTCCCTTGGCACGACCCGGAGCACGATCTCACTTAAAATTGCGGGGATTCAAAGCTACTCACAAAAGCCGTGGAAGCAGTGGAAAAATCATGTCCCTCCTTCACTTTCCTCAAGCACGAGCCCGACCAACAGACATGAAAAAAAAACAGAGCATGCTTTCAGTGATCCTGTCAAGTCACCTGCACGACCCGGAGCATCATTTCCGAGTACCGCTGCAGCATGCCTGACATCTCTGGGGGCATTTCCACCCCGCCAGCGCCACCCGCCCCGTCCCCTCTCCCCGGCCCCGTTCCTGCAGCTGCCGTCGCTGCTGTCGCCGCCACCGTGAACGTCTCCTCTCGCCCCGGCGATTCTGTCGCGCTGCTACCGAGCGCTAGCCCCGACGAAAAAGCCGTGTCCGTCTCACCAGCCGCCGCCGACAGGCTGCCGCTCTCGGACTCTCCCCGCCGACCTCGCTTGGACGAGAAAGGGGGCGAGAAGCGCAAGGAGAGGGGGGCGGGGGACGCGGGAGACGCGGACTCCGCCGACGAGGAATACGCCGTTCCTCGTGTCTCGGGTCTCCCTGCTTGTGGCGTCGGTCTCATCGTTGTTGTTGTTGCCGCTGTTGTCGTGGTGGTAGGACTTCTTCTTGCGTGCCCGCTAAGTACATGGTTTAATACGCTGGTGGGGATGCCGTCCTTCACCGAAGATGCCGATGCTGACGCTAATGCTGAAGCGGTGTTTCTTCCCGCGATCGCGGACAAAACGTCGTTAACCGACGCGAAGCTTTCGCGGAAAGACCTCTCCAGGGACGAGGGTCCTCCTCCTCTCTCCCCCCCCCCCCCTCCCCCCCCCCCCTCTTCCTACACCAGCACCGACGGATTGGGCCCCACCTTCTCCATCCTCTTCCTCCCCCTCCCAGTCGTGATCGTCTTCGTAGTCGTCGTCGTCCTCGTCGTCGTGTTCTTCCTCGGTTTTTTCTCCAGGTGCTTTGTCGCCTGCAGCAGCCCCACTGCGGCGATCCCCTTCGCCACCCCCGCGAAAGAAATCGTTAGCGAGACACGGCACAGCATGGGGCAGGATACAAGTTAATAGTATGTGTCACAACACCCCTGCGTTCGTAACATGGTGTACATGTAAAAGACCTCGTTGAGTAAAAAAGTGTGTGCTAAAAGCGTCACCACAAACGAGCGTTCTCCTCCCGCATTTCCGTATTTTTGCCCTTCCATGTTGCGAACTCTTCTTCGTAGGAATCGAACTTTGAAACCCGTAAGTTTCCGCGTCGGCAAGGAGCTAGTCACGCTCCGAGCCCGGAAATTTCCGTTTGTTGGTTTTGGGGCCAGGAGGGCACAAAGGATGCTGTCTGCTTTTTTTTTCCTGAAATTCTCGGAAAGCGGAAAGAGGGCTGCGTTTCGTACAACCCTAAAATATAACCTTCATATTTCGAGAACACGCAAAACATTATGTTTGTACTTAAGGAAGGCGGCTGGCAGGAAAAGCAAAAAGTCGCAAAATGAGGATATAACACGAGAAGACAATATCGCCTCCAGAGTGCCCACCTCATATGGTACGATCACTGCCCAAAAACAACACCGCCCATCCCCTTTCCTGAGCAAGAAGCGCAACAAATGATAAAACAAACAGTTTATAGAGTCGGTTACCCCTGTCCACCTCCGCGCCTACGACCCCCCCCCCCCCCCCCCCAACGTACAAACTGCCCTGCTCACCCGCAGCCGGTTCAGTTTCGGACTCTCGGAACCCCGGAATTCCGCTCGCCAGCCTCGCCGGCAGCATCGACTCGAAAGACTCCGCTCCCGGCCCCTTGGTCCCTGTTCCTGTCCCGGTCCCCGTCCCCCTGATTGCGGCGGAGGAGGCAGATGCCTCCGCGAGTTCCCTGTACAACTCCGCCGCGTGCGCCGCGGCCGCGGTTAGGCGAATAAGAGCCTCCTCGTACTCCTCATCAGGGCGCGGCAGGACTGCCTGCTCCCGCCACCCGGGCTCCCGTCCTCCTCCACCTCCACCTCCACCTCCTCGGTCGATTCCCTCTCCCCCTTGCCCCCGGGGGGGAGTGGGGAGGCCGCGGCGGCGACGGCGAGGGCGGCGGGGGCGGCCGTCCGAACCTTTCTCGGGCGTTCCTCCTCCTCGGCTAGACAAGCTACCGCCGCCGTTCTCGCCCCCGTCCCCGACGGGGGAAACATCTACCGACAAAGGCTCGCTCGTTGGTGTGCCAACGTCAACTCCATCACCCAGCGCGCCCTGCTCGCAGGTGGCTGGCGGCCCTCGGGGGGAGTGGGTTAACCCGCTCAAAGCCTTCAAGCTTGCCCCCCCCGCACCGCCGTGCAGGGCGAAACGGGTTATCGGGGTTGCCGCGGGTTTCGTTGGGGAGAACGACCCGGGTACCACCGCCGCCGCCGCCGCCACCGCTCTTGATCCTTCTCCTCGGTCCTGCCGCCCCCCGCAATCTTCCTTTCCTGCCACTTTCGTTGAGGCTTCCGCTTCCGCCCCTTTCTCCTCGAGGGAAGGGCGGGAGGCACCTGGGCTATGTTTCGCCTCGGCACGCTCGTCATCACCACCACGCCGCGACGAAAACGACGACAACGAGGACGACGATGACCGCGGCGGTGCCCAGCTTTCTCGGTCCGCTGAAGGCCTCCAAGAGTTCTCTTCCCGCGCAGAGGGCGGGGACGGGGACGGGGTAACCGTGTCAAGGGTAACTCGGCGTGTTTCATCACCGGCGCCTGCCTCAGCGTTGCTCGGGACTGATCCCCGCCTTTTCACTTGTCCTTCCCCCGCCAGGGGAGGGGAAGCGGCACCAGAGCAACCCGCAAACGTCGTCGCCGCCTCTCGACAAGCGTTGCGATCGGCTGCACCGCCCCTCTCCGTTACCTTTGGGTGCGCGCTCCCGGTCAGTGGAGGCTTATCCCCGCTGCTTTCTACTCCCCCTTTGGCTCCACTGACTCCACCCCCCGGTCGTCGTCGCATCGATATCGCTATTTCTGTGACCGATCTCCGTGCTCGTCGATACGCCTCTGCCGAAGATGAATCTTCCTTGACAGGCGACGCGGCGCTCTGAGGACGGGCGGCGGTGTCGCCGGGTGTGCGTGTGGCGTCACCCCCCCCCCCTCGCCAACGGCAACGGTTTCGCTCCGACCCTGCCCTACGGCCAGCGAAGCCGTCAAATCCGCGGCCGCCTGACCACTGTCACACTTCTCGACACCGCCGGCGCTGCCGGCGCTGCCGCCGCCACCACTACCGCTACCACCTCCATTGCCGCCGCCACTACCGCCGCCGCTCTGGCCATCAGTCTCCAGGAATCCCATAGCCGACAGTCGTCTTCTCATGTTTTCCACGGCGCCTTCCGTTTCCAAGATTCGGCGGCCTCTAGTCACCGCCTCGCCCCGTTGCTCGGCAGCGCCTTCGCTCATCTCCACCACTACCAACGGAGACCCCCCCCCCGCAGCAGCAGCAGCAGCAGCACCGATACTACTGCTGCTGCTGCCGCTTATGTTCTTCCCACGGAAGCTACCCCCCCCTGCCGACAACGACGCTACCTCCCGACGCCCTCCTGCAAACCTCTGCCATGGGTGCAGCGGCGGCGGTGACAACTGCCGCCGAGAAACTGTGGCGTGTTCCGGCTGCGGCGGGCGGCGTTAACCTTGGTGGAGCACCGACAAGCGGCGACGACACCCGCGCACCGTCGGCGTTTCCATCACCAGCTCTACTCTCTCCGCGGCGGCCGACTATTTTATCCTCCTCGTTGCTCAGCGATTTCCGCCGTTCCATCGGCACCACCGCCGCCGCCGCCTCCGCCGTCACAGTCGCCACTGCCACCATCGCTACCGCCTCCTCTTCCCCTACGCGTCGTCCCACCCTTTTGTCGCCGCCGGTCGCCTCTTCCGGCCGCGGTCGAGGCGGCGGCGGCGGCAGCGCGGGAGGAACCTGCTGGCCCGACGCCATCCTCATCATCAACGGTGAGATATCGTCGACGTCGTCATCGTCATCACCAAGCAGCCGCGGACTGTCCGCTATTACCGGTCCGGGGTGCCGCCGATCCAAAGCCGGGACGGGAGCGGAGTCCGCCTCCTCTCCAGAAGCCGGGGACAAAGATATATCGTTCTCTATGGTTGAAGGGCGGCGCGGCGGCGGCGTGACGATTGCCGGCTCATCGCGGCGGAATTTCTGCCATAAAAAAAAGCGTTGTTTTTTGTGTTCGAACGATTCGATTCGTATGTACATACAGCCGGTGGGACGAAGGAGAGTTCGAGGGGTTTATTAAAAAGGCCGAGAGCGGGGTGGGGGGGTGGGAGACAAGAGGGGGGGGGGGTGGGGTGAGCCTCCTGCAGACCACCCGTTCCAATAGTGTCCGCTACGCACCCGGCCGTTCCGCGTGCGCGTTTTTTTCATGGACGCCGCTGGGGACGGAGAGGATTGAGATGATGCGTGGTACCGCTACTCGTGTTTGGCGCGCGCGCGACGGATGGCATGGATGAGTGGACAAGCATATAGCCTACAAGCGCCAGGCCAACGCAAGGCCAACGCAAGGCCAACGAAGGGCTGACGCAAGGCTAACGAGACGATACATCACGTGGCGCGAACCCCCAAGGCCATGTCGCAGCTAACCGTCGACACACAATCAGCGTCCAAGGAAAGGGAGCACACGAGGCGACTCTTACGTAGTCCTGCTGGGACAAGGGCTTACGGGTTCTGGGATATCAGACATACAATATGGTACATGTAATCGGGGAGGGGCGGGGCTGAGCAAGGCTGGGCCTCACGTTCGAAGCCAGAGTTGGCGCTCTCAAAGAGAAGCATTCTTCCTTCCTCCCACCTCCTGGTTGCTGTTTTCGCTGTTGTCAACAGCACCCTGGCGGGGTGGATAGCCAAACCCGTGGCGGCTGCACCGTCGTTTTGTTGGAGGGGGGAAAAGCTGCGTGCACTACCTTCCGGCAGTGTTTGCAGCATTGGAAAAAAAAAGAGCTGAGCTGCGTACCGGCACCCTTTCACCCGTCCAAGCGAAGGTAGCGTACTTCTTCACCAGATACTACTCACGAGGGGGCCGAGGCCGGTCAAGCCACAGAGGGTAAGAGGTGGTACTTACCGAGCGGTGACATGACCACTATCACGGGGGGGACATAATAGTCAAACCCAGATGCGATAGGTAACCACAGGGGGGATGTATGGCTTTTGGGCTAGTTGCGGGTTCTCAAAAATATGGCCCAAGAGTGTGGCAAACTCTATTACAGGGGAGCATAATAAATGGGACCAAATATTGTTAGTAAAAACAGGGAAATATATAGGTTTATGTGTGTACCGTAGGTCCTATTTTCTTTGGTCCTCGGTAGTGTTCGCTTTGTCGGTTTGCACCTCAAGAAGAAGAAAAAAAAGATATGTATGCGACGCGTTCTGTTCCCACCATGACCCTGCAAAGACGCAAGAATGCAAAAACTGCTATAATAGCAGTATCTGACAAAAAAAAAACACTCTTGGAGCAGTCCCTTGATTCTCTCGAAAACGAACCTTCTCTTCGCCGCCGCCGCTGCCATTTGCAACATATGGCGACCCGGGTTTCCTAGCGGGGGGCGGCGTGCTCCCAGGAAGGTCCGGAGAGCGGCCCGGGCCTTCGAAGTCGTCGTCTAGGGAGTAGCTCTGCTCGTCACCGTCGTCGTCGTCGTGATTGTTGTTGCCGTTCGTGTTGCTGTTGTTGTCGCTATTGTTGACGGGGTCATCTGAGCAGAGAAAAGTGAACGCCATCATCAGTTTCGCCAATTTCTTGAAGAAACGGATGTGTTGTGTCATCTGGCGAGAGGCTCTTGCTTGTTTGTTTCTAGGCAAGAGTTTTTTATGTCGATCTCGCGCGCGTGTGACTATATAGAGGGTCTTGAGGCGGCGCGATCGGGCGGCGGGCTACATCGTGGCCGTGGAGTGAGACCGTCTGCTGAACGGTGAGGCGCACCGTGTGATCGGGTTTAGGTCCTGTAGGTAGTTGGCTGGACTCCCATGCGGCCGCTGTCACCGCCCGAAAAGAACCAAAACCAAAACGGGTACAGGTACAGGACACAAAACATCAAACCAATGACAACATCATGATAACATCGAACCAATCAGACCTAAGAAACCGAACAAACCAAACCAAACCAGACCAAGGCCCTGACCAACAACCCAACCGAGACCCGAACAACAGTCATTCCGTTCAAACGCCACCCCCTACACCGTGACCCTAAGCATGCCGCAGCTGCTTGCACTAAACCCTCGAAAACTACTGAATACCTGGTACCTGGCACCAAATACCAAATTCAATAAAACAACATGTCAATGAAAGGCAAGGGTCGGCGACATGTGGGAATGCCGCTCCCTAGGTGTGCACGACATAAACCAAGGCAGCTACCTGGTATCACTGAGTGTCAAAAGGGGGGAGGGGTAGGCGCAGGGGGGAGGGGGGGCAGTCAGGCAGACACCCATGACCATGGTTTGTTCTCAGACTGCCGCCGAGCGTTGCAAGCTCCTGCAAGCTGAACTGAAAACGCAAGAGCGACAAGAGCACAAAACAAAAGAACACATAAGAAAACAAGAAATGTGCGCTTCGTTTTTCGTTCAGCCTCACAGTCGTCATCTCCCGAGCCGCCAAGCACAACGCCGTCCTCGTCCTCACGCCACTGCACCAAGTCAGCCACTGCCATACTGCCGCCGCCGCCGCCGCCGCCGCCGCCGCCACCATCACCACCACCACCACCACCACCACCACCACCACCACCACCGCCGACACCCACCGAACACTTGTATGTATCCTTATCCTTGTCCTTCCGTTGCGATATCGATTCAGGGCGTTCCCGCAACGGCTTTCCCGCTCGGCGTCCCAGGATTTGGAGAGGTCCCTTTATTGTATCCAGCGAAAAAGAGAACAAAATGCAAAAAAGAGGGAAAAAGAAAGGATAACATGAAAACTACCGTGGGTGAAGGAAAAAAAAAAATGAAAAAGAGAACAAAATTAAGCGAACTTTGAAAGAGAGGCTGGACATAACATGCACACCGCATGTCATATTGTTGCTATATTACAATGGTGCAATCTCGTAGCGAAGGCGTGAGCGGTAAAAGTTGGGGGAAACCCATAACAAAAAAAGATGGGACGTGGAATTTGTATCTGTCATCTGTCTGGGTGCGCATTCGAAGTATTTGTTGTTGCTCGTCGAAACAGCATGGCATACGGCGAGCGTCAGAACACGGGGAGACGGGACAGAGGGGATTCCGAACACTTGGTACACGTTTTGCTTGGTCATGGTTAAATACCCCGGCCGTGGAAATGCTATTCATAGCGCTCTTCCCCTTTTGACGTTTTCAGGAGCGCTTCGCATTTGTTCCGGTGAAACTCCGAAAAATAATCAAAACATATGGGGCCGAGTCGGTACATCGCACCCCCGAGACAAAAAAAAAAGCAAAAATGCGTCCGTTTCGACCCTCAACATTTGTACCACGCTTTGCGAAGCGTACCAAGACAAGAAAAACGAACGAAAAGCACAAAACACAAAAAAAGGTCGAACCCACCTCCGCCTCCTCCTCCTCCTTCTCCTGCTCCCCCCCCTGAACATGCTCCCCTCTGTCCCTTCCCCAACGTCGCCGCCGCCCTCCCCCTGCCAGAGCCCCTCTCTCCCTCGATGCCACCCCCGCTGTCGTTGGCGCTGGAGCTGCTGCCGCCGCCGCCGTCTCCCCTTCCCGGCGCACCCCGCCCCCCCCACCTTCCCCTATTTTTTACCACCGCGGCTTGAACGCCGCCGCCACTGAACTTCCGTTGCCGCGCCGGCCACGCCGCGCTGCCCGAACTTACCCTCAAGATTGCGGTGGCAGGTTCTTCTCGGCCTTCCCCTCTTACTCCCTGTTCCTGTCTTTCGGGGCCCCCTCGGTCGTCTTCTTCGGCGGGCGTCGGTGGTGCCGGTGGCAACAGCAGCGGCGGCGGTGGCGGGGGCGACGCGGGCGATATTCCTCCACGGTTGTCCCCGCTCTCGCTCCCCCCGCCGATACCGTTACTGTTGCCGTTACCGTTACCGTTACCGTTACCGTTACCGTTACCGTTCCCGTGACCGTTCCCGCGACCGTTCCCGTGACCGTTCCCGTGACCGTTCTCGTTACTGTTACCGCTGCCGCTACCGTCATCGTTTCCGTTACCGTCACCACGGCCGCAACTGCTGTCATGACCGTCACCGTCACCGTCACCGTCACCGCCAACGTTACCAACAATACCGTTACCGCCGTAATCGTTGCCCTGCTCTTCGCGGCGGCCGGCCACAGCCGCCGCCGGCATCCCAACGTCTACTGCGGCAAGCACTATTTCACCACCATCGTCGGCATCGTCAACAAGACCCGATTCTCCCGCATCGCCCGAGGCGGCTGGTCGGTCAGAAGCTTGAGCGCTGCTCCCAGCCTCTTCTGCCATCGGCTTCGTGTGCGCCCACGCCGGGAGCTGGTATCGCTGAAACCTGGGCCAGCATAAAAATGTAACCAGAACACGTCGAGCGGGTTTAGGTGTAGGGGTGTAAGAGGCGTAGGGGGGGGGGGGGGGGGACTCATGTCATGCATGGCCGTAGTCGTATGACTATGGGTGGGAATGGGGGAGAGTAGGTACATAGGGGGGGGGTGGGTGGTGGGGGCTGTCTCTTAATACGCACGGGCGTGAAATAATAACAAGAGAAAAATGAGAGGACATCATGCTCGTCTCCGCAAAAGAGCGTTCGTCGATCCTAACGTGCATCGTCGGTGCAAAACAGCCTCATCAGGGTGGGGGGGGGGGGGGGGGGCGTGAGTGGTACCAACAACCACCGGGGCAGTTTCACAAAAAGGTGGACGGAAAAAAAAAAAAGGACGCCAGGAGGTGCGGCCAGCAGTAGACGCAACAAAACTACCATCCACAGAGCACGCGCGATTAGGGAGGGGGCGAGGGGTGTACTCATATCGTGCATGGGTGTAGTCTTATTACCATAGACCCTCGCATCCCTACAGTGCCGGGACGGAGCACGGAGGGAGGGGGGGGGGGGCGGTGATCGCAACGACGCCGGTGAAATAGATGAAAAATGTGCCCTGATATATTTATCTCTCTCCCCATTCCCGCAACAATGACACGGAACAAAAGGCGTCACGTCGCACGCGCTCTTTCGCGCCGCAAAACAAATGTGCGCTGTTGTTTTCGGCGGCGGCAGGTGAAGGTGACGGAAGTAGTGCTCCCAAACTGGTGCTGCGAATCGCGGCCCTTCGTACGGTAAAGCGCTCTTTGCTGCCTCCACGCCCCCCTCCTAACCCCATGAGCACACCATCCCCCCCTCCCCTACAAGCCGGCTGCCAAGTTACGGGACCCGCCCGTCCCCGGAATGCCACCGTCCTCGGAATGCCACCTCAACCCGCGTCTTACATACCGAAAATAAAATGTATTTACTTTTTTAGGGAGCAGCGACCTGTTAACCCTAGGCTTGTGCCGTGCCACCTCCGACCCTCTGGACCCTCTGGTCCTTACCGTACCCCATACACCCTTAACTCCCCATCCCCCCCCGGTATACGACTACGGCCATGCATGATATCGAGTACACCTCCCCCCCGGCATTGTGGGGGCTGCGAGGGTCTATAGTCATACGACTACGGCTATGCACTGCATTAGTACATCGAGTACACCCCCCCACCCCCACCGGGCCCAACCCACCCAAGTACAAAATACAAAAATCGCCAAACTTGTTGCAGGTGCGTGCTTCGCGTGAGAAATTCCGTCCCCCCCCCCCCCCCCCCCTCCCCCCCCTCAAACCCGCCTCCCGTACATACCCCCCCCCTCCGAATAATGCTTTTGAGTGCTGACCGTTTCTCACCTGAGGCGCGCTTTCGCGTCCGCTTTCGCTTTCGCTTTCGCCTCGGTGGCGCCCTTAACATTCGAGGAGTTCGTAGTGGCATCCGTCAGTGCGGGAAGATGGCGGGAGGAGAGGGGGGGGGAAGGGGAGCGAGCACGAGAGTGGCGAGGCGTGTTAGGGTGATTGTTTTCCAATTCGAGGAGTTCTTAGCGATATGCGCCAGAGGGGGTAGAGGGGGGAGGGGGGGTACACATGTCATGCATGGCCGTAGTCGTGTGAACATAAACCCTTGCATCTCTGGAGGGGGGGGGGGGCACGAGGTCAAGCGGCGTGTTTCGTTTGCCTCTTGTCCTTTGACAGGGGAAAGAGGGATGGGCACCACCCTCGTGCTTCTACCGTGGCGGCGGTAGAAAGCAAGAAGTCGCGGATCGTCTTATATTTCTTATAAGGGTCGACCATGATCAAACCTTGCCCCCGGCAGCCACCCCCCCCCCCCCCCCCCCCCCCCCCCCCCCCCGGCCCCCCCCCCTGTCCCTCATCCCGTCCAACACTTCTGCAGTACCCAAAACCACACGTAACCGAACCAAACCTTGGCAGGCGCCCGGACTCCATCACCACCAGCGTTCTCGCCACCACCACCGCCTCCACCGCCGACACCCCTGCTCTCGTCCAAAGCGTTGCTAACCTGGGTGACCGGGTGCCCTCTGTCAGCTGAAGCGAGCTTCTCCGTCGTTGTCGCCTGCTTCCACCCAACAATACAAAACGACAAAAGAAAAGCTGAAACAGGAATAGAAACAACTGTAAGGCATTCCTGAGATGGCCGGGTTTTTTTTTTTTTTTTCATTCAGCGTACCATTCGCACCCTACACCCTCAGCATCAAAGTTGGCAACAGAGCAAACATACCGAATCAAAATCGAAATTTGAACGTTGAAAATCTCGAACTTGAAGAAGTTGATGATTTTGACAGAAGCTGAAAGCTCCCAACCGAAAAAACGAAAATTGAAAAAAAAAGAAGAAAAAAAAAAAAAAAGAAAAAAAAAAGAAAAAAGATTTGGATAATTCTTCGTTTTCTGGAAAGACACATCGCGTGCGCGGACGTCGCTGTCGCCGCAATGACCGCGACTACCCTAAATGTGTTTTATCGGCCTTTGGGACTCACCACATCTATCGCAGAACTCGGCGAGCCAAGAATGCCGTCGCCACCAACACCAACACCACCAACACCACCACCAACACCAACACCACCACCAACACCACCACCGCCACCGCCACCGCTGCCATCACCACCACCACCGCCACCACCAACACCAACACTTCCAACGCTTCCAACAGGAGCGCTGCCAACGCTTGCGCTAACGCTGCCGCCAGCAACGTTGTCGCTGACGCCCGCCCTTCCTCCCCTTCCGGCCCTCAGCTCGCACATGCGATCGCGCATGGATTGCTGCAGCTCCGAAGACAGCCGCCACACGAACATCACCCCATCGCCTTCATGCAATGATCAGAGAAGGTCGGGATGGGTGGGGATGGGGATGGTGAGGGGGGAAGAGGAGGGGGGGGGGTTCACTCATGCCATGCATGGCCGTAGTCGTATGACCATAGACCCTCGCATTCTTAGAATGACAGGACGGAGAACGTCGGATTTCCACGGGGGGGGGGGGGGGGGGGGGGGGGGGAGGGGGCAGAGATAAGCTAGCCGTAAGTCACACAGTACATATGGCGAAAACAGCGCCGGGTACTTCTATCATGATATTTTAACCGAGAAAAAAAAAGCACCTCGCGGGACCCGCGGCACAAACAACATTATAGCAGAAAACTTGCTAAGTGGACCTAACCAATCCCGTGTCACGCACCCAGCAACGTCCTTCAACCCTCTTGACGACTACGGCCATGCATGGCAACGAGTACACCCCCCCCCCCCCCCCCCCCCCCCCCCCCCCCCCCCGTTCCCCCCGCCCCCCCCCCCCTGCCTTCCCTCCTTCCCATCCCCTCAAAATCTCGATTGCAGCTCGAACAAAGCGACGCTCTCCTTCAACCCCCCCGTTCCCCCCCCCCCACCCCGTCTCTGCTCCCCCCCTCCCGTCGTCTTCTCTGGAAGTGGCCACACCAGAAATTAAATCAATTCATTGATGCTGTCATCCATATGCAAGAAAATCCGCCTCAAAAGCGGTTCTTAGTGGGATGCAGCTCACCCTTCATGCGGCTCGCTCAACACCTCACGGCGCTTCGCGCTTGGTGCAGGCAATGTCCGCCTGGTCGGTGAAAACCCGACGTGCTCCGTTCCGGCATTGTAGAGATGCGAGGGTCTATGGTCATACGACTACGGCCATGCATGATAATCACTACACACCACCCCCCCCCCCCCCCCCCCCCCCCCCCCCCCCCCCCCCCCCCCCCCCCGCTCCCGTCTTCTTCCCAATCCTTCAACTCCTCTAGAACGGCATCCATGACTTTGGTGGGGGAACTACTGGGAATTAGGTGGGGATAATATGAGCAGGATCTAGCGAAAGGATTCACACCTCAGATAGATCGTCCGTTGCCACAGTTAATGATCTAGATCTTTGATGGAAGATAGATCCCTGATCTGCATGATCTATACGATCTGGCTCACGTGGCTGGGTGGGAGCCGTAAAATCCATGATCTCGGACTTTCTTTCTGGATTGGATCTGTACTATACACATCCTTCGCAGTACCTCAGAACGGCATGTGGTATCTAGATGATCTAGATGACCTATCTGTAGATGATATAGATGGTCTAGATATCTATCATTAGATGATCTAGATCATCTATGTGTAGATGATCTATTACGGGGGGATAGTTAATAGGGCCTATGGTGTATATAAAAACCTATATATGTACCTATTTTTAGTAACAATATTTGGTCCTATTTACTATGGTCCCCCGCAATAGATATCTATCCGTAGATAATCTATCCGTCCGAGGTGCGAAAGCGTTACTGCGGGCGAGCGATCACCTCCGGTTGAGACGAGCCGGCGGCCGTCCGGCGTGAACCTCACGCCCGTTGCAAGCTCGCTGTGGCCCGCCACCTTCGCAAGGCATGTTCCGGAGTAGAAGTCGAACAGCCGGATCCACTGCATCGTCATCGAAATTAGTTGCTCGTTGTCGTTAAATTCGCCATCGATATCGTTACCATTGTCATCATCTTCGTCAGCATCAGCATAATAATCAGCACAATCATGTATTTATTTATTTATTTTTCATCGATATCGCTTTCGCCGTCGATATCGTTACCATCATCATAATCTTCGTCAGCATCAGCATTATAATCAACACAATCATATGCACCATATATACAGTAGTCGTCATCGATACCATCATCGTCATCAGCATCGCCATAATCACCAGATTTTGTTTTAAGACACATCACTATCACCACAGTCGTCATACACATCATCACCATCACCATTGTAGTTCAAGACACGTCATTATCATTATCGTGATCATCACCATACTCGTCATCTATATCATCATCACAATCGCCATCATGATGATCATCAGAGTTTGAGACCAGATACGAGGAGGCGAGCGAAAACAGTACGAGCACACACACATAAATATATATATCTACGAAAACGTCATCTAACCTTATCAAAGCTACAGGCCGCCGCATACATCCCGGTGGGGTCCAGATCGACCTTGAACAGCTCTCCCCCGGCGTCCCCTCTCCCCCCCCCTCTCCCACCGCCTCGTCCCACATGAACAGCGCCGCCACCACCGTCGCCACCTACCCCTACCGCGCGTCCTACGACGTGGTCTTTCGAAGCTGTCGCTGCCTGTGCCGTGTTCGTTGTCGTGGTCGTTGCATCTGTCGATGGCGGCGACGGCGGCAGCGGCATCGAATCCTCCACCTTGTATGCCCTGACTGGTTTTCCGGAGGCGATGCTCCAGATGTTGAGACGCTTGTCCTTGGGATCGGTTGGAAGACGGGGAGTTTTAAAGGCTGTTTCTTATGCGGTTCGATTTCGAGCTTCAGATTTTGTATTGTTCGATCTCAACAACGATGAATGACCCTGCTTGTACAGTCCGAATATGCAAAATCCGACCGTATTTTTTTCGGCGGGCGGCGCGTCCCTCCGTGGCCAGACTACAGTCGGCTGGGGCGGGCTCGGGCCTAGAGACCAAGAGTTGCGCACTCGGCGCGCACCTCTCCGTGGATACGCACTCGTAGACTACTAGACTACTGAGCATTTTGGATTTTTTTAGCTGCTGTCATCTGTGCAGTTTCCAAACAGTTTTCGCGTTTCCTTCCCATACTTCTTCTGCATATTCTAACTTTGGTACCATCACATTCATCACGATACATCTCTTAATCCTTGCGTCAATGCGCGAGCCTGTTAGGATCGCATCCATCTTGCCTACGTGTGCTTTACCCTTTCCTATTTATTTTTGCCATATGTGTGTCCCAAGAGGGGGGTGTTAGGGGACCGGGAGGACGACGGGGACAAGGCGTTTTAAAAACACTTTCAGGGAAGCTCTCGGGACGGCCGGCGTGTACGCCTGTATCCACGTCGAAGATCCCAATTTACCATGCAGACAAGTGAGCCCGTGCGAGCCCGTGCGAAACAGTTAAGAGTAAAACACGGAACTGCTGTTATCACACCCGCACTCTGCCACTTGCACTTTCCATTCGCTTCTCTTCCAGTTTCACGTGCCGGCATACCGTGCGGTTATCGGGCGGTTACGCGACACACGGTCGCCGTATTCGCCACTAACACCAACACTACACCATCCCCGCCCACCACCACTGCCATCTCCTACACCAACACCACCACCAACAACAGCGTTGGTACGTACACCAACTACACCAACATCAGCAACAACACCACCGACAGACACTACCACCAACAGGCACTACCACCACCACCAACAGCACCGCAACCAACGCCAGCACCTACACCAACTACACCACCAACAACAACAATACTGACGCGTTCTACGATAGAGGTAGCAGATTTCCGCTAACATGTTTTTCTGAATGACGCGGGTTCCTTAACCCAGAATCGTCGGAGTGTCAATCTTGTTTCGAAAAATGACGTTCTTGTACGCTTGGGACATGGCATTATTCATCGGGACGCAATTTGATTGTTGAAGTAAGCTTTCGGGTGAGGTATGGAGCTCCCTAAGTGAGGAGCCTCAGAAAATTTAGGGTGAACCCCTATCGTAGAACGCCTCCACTACCCGCACCCACATCAATCCCATCAGCAACAACCACACCCACATCAACATCAGCAACAACTACAACCACCACCACCGCCACCGCCACCGTCGACGGTGATAGCACAAGCAACGCACCTGGCCGACGGTAACCATATACTTGTTCGTGGGGTCCACGTCCAGGCCGTAGATGGTACCCTGAGGGACGCTCACCGACTTGTACCTGGGGTGGTCACGGGGGTGGTATAGCAATGCACCGTACCGGTATCGTCTAGTGTACGAAGTACAGCAGCATAGCTTATCATATAGTTTTAGTGAATCCTACTATATTTGGTTGACTGCTATCGTATACCAGGTACTATAGTGTCGTAGCGCCCAGAATCGTCGCGCATTCCAGGAACTGATCGTGGCGGCCATGACTTCTCGTATCGTGTGGGCGTGACTTATCGTGTCTTACGGCGTAGTATCGTATCGTATCGTACCTTGTAGACTATGCTCTGGGGAACGTTCGCCGACTTCTACCTTCTACCTGCAACGTTGGATCTTCTTGTTTTTAGAACGATGGGCGCTGTCTTCACCCCAGGATAGGCATGTCATTAGCCCTTGACGTGGAGCCAACCAACTAAACTGACGATTGTTCAGGCGTCTGTCCACCCGTAAGGTTCTACCCCTTACCTTGAAACGCCATACCACTATACACGCAGCACGGCTACGGTACGCTGCGGCATGCTATGGTACAGCGTGGCACGGTACCGGACGGTAAGACATGGTACGCTATGGCATGGTGCCGTCAAATCCCGTGCGGTAAGATAAGGTACGGTACTGTAAAGCATGGTGCAGTCAAGCACGGTACGATAAGGTCCGGTATGATACAATATGGTACGGTACGGCAAGGCAAGGTACTTCATGGTAGGATAATGTACGGTGATAAGTTCCGGTATGATACGATGCATATAACTATAGGTACTACGACCAGCGGTCGTCAAATTATCATAGCTCATTTTCTCGCCTGTTCACTTCGGGTCCTCGAACGCTGTTGAGCACCAGCGTCTTGTCACCTCCTGCCGAAATGAGCCTGCCCAATAGCGCATCGAACGACAAAACGAGGGCCCGCCACCCCCCCATTCGTTAGTTAGGTCATTCGCTCAGGCGTCACTTTGTTGTCGCCGCGTCGAAACGCTTCCATCCCCATCTCTCACAGCAAGGTCGTCGGAGTTGTGCAGCAAAAACAAATGCCGTGTGGTTAACCTTCCTCCCCAATTGCACGCAACTATTTCACCACTGCAAAAACCATCCCACAGTACTTCCCAGTGTTTCTTCCCCAAAAAGAGTGCGTGAGATTGTAAAAGGGTCACGCTACGCCGTTTGTTTTCCCCACGCTACCACCGAAAAACTGTGCGTGCAATTGTAAAAGGGTTCACACATCGGACCGATCGTGATCTATCTATCTGATCTGTCTACAGATAGATCATCTAGTTCTTCACCTGCCGCTGTGAGAGGTTGTGCAGGATCTGCTTAGTACAGACCCAACCCAGGAAACATGCGCTAGATGGTGTAGAATATACGGGTCTCACCCGGCAATATGAGCTAGATCACACAAGACCGGGAACACATATTCCTCGAACGAGCTAGCTCATGAAACGTGAATTGATGATCTATCTGTCCCAGTTCAAAAGGAGTTGCATTACGCGCCTCGCTTCCCCCATGTTACCCCCCCCCCCCCCCCCACCTGCTTCCGCCGCTCCTTCTGCATTGGCGCCGAGTTATGCATCGTGTCAAGCGTGGGGGTTTCTTGTTTCGAGATCTTACGTTGGGTGTAGATCGATTTTATTTGCGTTGGTTTCGTGCTTGCTTGTTGGTTGGGTACGCCATTGGGGACGCTCAGGTTTCTGGTTCTCGAGTCAACAGCTGGGCCGTTGTCGTCACGAGAACGGCAGCAACCGAGACGGCAGAAACTTCAACAACTGCCGCAGCAACAACAACGACGGTGACGCACCAACATGAACACCACCAATACTGATGGATACGCGGACGCCAACAGCGACGGCAACAGCACCAACGGCAAGAGCAAACACTATTACGGGGGACCATAGTAAATAGGACCAAATATTGTTAGTAAAAATAGGCAAATATATAGTTTTTTAAATGTATACCATAGGTCCTATTAACTATGGACCCCCGTAATATTAATACGACACCAACACCAACATCAGCACCATCAACACCAACATCGCCAGCAACAACACCAGCAACAACACCGACACCGCCGTCAACACCGCCAGTGACACAAACAGCACCAACGTCAACAACACGAACCAACATCAAAACCACCACCCCATTCCCGACGCCAGCACCAGCACTAACACCAACACCAACAACGCTAACAACAACACCAAGAGCAAACAATCCACACATCAACCGAACCGTCTACCATCTCCCTCCTTTACCCCGTACGTACCTCTTTCCGTCTTTCGAGAACTTCACAGCGGTAACGGAGCCAGTATGGTAGTCCAGAGTCTTCACCAGCGGGAAAAAGCCCGCCGCTACGTCCCTCGCAGTCCCATCCCCATCCCCAACCCCACCTCCGACCCCAACCCCCGCCACCAGTCCCGCCTCCGTATCCCCCAAATCCTCTTCTTGTCGCCCGTCCACCTGTTTACTACCGCCGCACTTAAAACGGGTCGAAGACGCGTCAAAAACTCGCACAAGACGATCGCGACTCGCCGATGCCAAAAGCACCAGAGGCCGTCGATCGTCGTCAGGGTTGCCCTCCGCTCCGCTACCGCCACCGCTGCCGTGGATACCTGTTGCTGAGGCCCTTCGAAGCAACAATCTCTGTACGGCTAGAGGGTCGAGCTGATCGATCGCCTCCCAGCTCAGCACCGGCTCCCCCGTCCCGGCCCCCACTCCCTCTCTATGAACCCCCGTCAAGCCACCACTGCCACCGACATCGCTTCCGCTTGCCCTGACAACGACTCCGCCTTTCGGGGACCTCGACTTGGTCTCCGAAGCGACAGAAGTAGCGGTAGCGGCAGAGGTAGCAGAAGCGTCGCCAAGCGTGGGGAGCATCATCGGGGAATAGGACAAGCAAAGAACCTCGGCATCATGGGCTTCCTGTGGGAGGGGGGGGGGGGGGGGGGGGGGGGGGGGGGGGGGGGGGGGGGGGGGGGGGGCGTACTCATTGGTTGCTTGCCTTAGTCATTTGACCATTGACCACGTATCCCTCTCGAGACGGCGCATGAGGGGGGGTGCGTGGGTGGAGAAGAGGGGAGGGGGGGTGGAGGAGGGGCAGAACACGTACACGAAAGGATAAACCAGCAGGACCTACAGCGAACAACCAGCACAGCTACGTATAATCATCTAAATAAATCAAGCTGGGCTGCTTGCCTCACAAAGCAGAAACAGGTAACAAGGAAGTCCCCTACGTACGAAACGGGTTGTTCCGTGCGACGATAACGCCAACACGTCTCGTTGAAAACCTCGACATCAGGCACGAAAGCCTCTCCGAAATGCGTCGCTCGCCTACAAGTGTGCGAGTCGTTCATCTTCTGGCATGACGACAAAGCATATCGACGTTCAACCTTATCCACCGGTACGTCCTCTCCGACAAAAGCCACCACCACCGCTGTGAGCCGGGCGGGCTCGCGGCTTATGTCCGTCGGTGGCACAAAACAGTCACGGCACTCTGTAATATGTACTACTTGTACCGAAGGGTATGGGGCCAAGCCATACCGTACTACAGTAGTTCGTACCATACGTTGCCAATCGGGTCCGCACCGTACCTTGCTGTATCATACTAGTGTAAATCGTACCGTGACATATGGTACTGTACCGTACCGTACCGTGATATGTCGTACCGAAGAGTACCGTACCATATGGTACCATATGGTACCGCATGGTACCGCACGCCGCGGTGCTGTGCATTACCGTACCATACCAAACTACACATTCCCATGATGACATGGCATTGCAGCATACGTGGCAACGTAGTATCTCTGTGGCGTAGCTTTGTGACCACAGAACTTGTATCTCTCTAGGATTGAAGAATCGGCACGGACACTGGTTGTGCTGGATGTCGACGGGTAGAAAGAACGGTTTAATGTCAAGAAAACAACAACAACAATATCGGACCAAATAGTACCGTGCCATATTGTACCCTACCGTCCAGTGGTATATCGTACCAAACCGTACCGTATCGTACTACATGGTACCGCACCGTACTGCACGGCACTGTACCGCACCTTACCATATCATACCAAATCGTACCGTACCAAATTGTCTCAAACCACACCGCACCATATCGTATCGAATCGTACTATATCGTACCAAACCGTACCATACCATATCACACCGTACCGTACCGTACCGTACCGTACCATATCGTACGACACGTTACCGTACCGTACTGCACGGACTGTACCGCACCACACCGTACCTTACCGTACCATATGGTACCGTACCGTACTAATTGTACCGTTTTATATCGTACCGTACCGGTCGACCTCACATTCAAATCTGTCGCACTTGAAAAAAAAAAAACAGCAGCTGTGAGATGGAGCATCCCATCGAAAATCATGTTTGCACAGCTAGGTATGATACTTCGATCGCCCGTGCTACGGGTTGTGTATTACGGGGGACCATAGTGAACAGGACCAAATATTTTTAGAAAAAATAGGGAAATATATAGGTTTTTGTGTGTACCGTAGGTCCTACCTACTATGGTCCCCCGAAGGGGAGAGACCATAGTAAATAGTATGACATATTGTTAGAAAAAATTGGGAAATATATAGGCTTTTGTGTGTACCGTAGGTCCTATTTCTATGGTCCCCCGTAATAGTTTGTATGTATGTTTCATCAGCATCGTACGGCCCACGGCGTTAATTATCTGAGGTATGCCTTTGATACGCACCTGAGAGTGGGCCAGCTCCATCTCCGCCATGTCGTACACCCGAATATTCCCTCGCTTGTCTCCGCAGGCCACCTTGTTGTTTCGTTTCGTTCCGTTTCGTTTCGACAGCGTTTTATTTTTTGTGAGATGCAAGAACGCGGCCAAGGCGGACAGCATACGAACACCAACATCGGCAAGAGCAGCAGCAACGACAGCCACAAGACCAACAGTGACAGCAGTCAACAACAACATACAACGACAGCAGCAACAGCAGCGACACCCATCAACAATAACAGCAGCAGCAGCAGCAGCAGCAACAGCAGCAACAGCAACATCCACACTATCTACAAGCACAACAACAGCAGGAACAGCAACAAACAACATCAGCGACAACAACAACAACAACAACAACGAACAACAACGAACAACAGCGCGTGCGTATCATGCACCAGCCATCACGGCAATATGTGCCACGCTTGTATGACTCGTACATCTCTAAAAACAACCAAAGCCGTAGCGGCACGAGCACGTCGTACGAGCACCCACCCCAACCCACAACCAACTACCGCATTAACATCACGAGAAAATCGTGCGAGCCCCCCCCCCCCTTCCCCCCAGCCATCAACACGCAAGCACGCACCTGCAAACCCTCAGGATGCACGGCAAGGCTCCGGGGGGAGCAGGACCACTCCGGCTTGTACGGCATCTCGGGGTCAAAGGTCCCCTGCGACAGGGTTCTCTCCTCGCTGGCCGCCTCCCCCTCCCCCCCCCCCCCCCCCCCCCCCCCTTCCCTTCCCGTCCCTCCTCTCCGCCTGTCTCGCCTTCCTCGCCTGCCTTGCGGCTCTTTCCTTGGCATAAACTCCTGGGTTTTGGTTGATATTTTGGGTTGATACGGGGATGTTTTGGGGCTATTCTACAGCAGTACCCTGGTAGTATTGTTTTTGATTTGTTCTTGGGTTATTCTGGGTCGTTTTGGGGTTCTTGATGATATCAACATATTTTTTCGTTTGTCTTTGAAATGGTTTCGGGTTAGTATTTTTGGTTGGTTTGGGGGTGGTATTCGAGTGATTTAGGTCGGCTTTGGATGGTATTCGAGTGGTTTCGTCGTGGATTTTGGAAAAAAAGCAGACTCAGTGTTAGCCGCGCCTACTCGCGAAATAAATGCGAACCAGGCTTCATGCAGAGGGGTAAGCTTGTTGAGATGATCCATGAATAGCGAGAAGCTCTACGACACAAAATAGTCCTGATCTTAACAGTTGTAGACAGCTACGCCGACACCATCGCCAGGATCACTGTTGTGTATACATACGAAGCATAGACGTACATCTATATAAAATAAGTGACAAAAGTTTCCTAGGCTTAGGCTTCGCCACGAGCCACGGATACCTTCCCCGCATCCTCCGCTTCCTTCTCCTTCTTCCCCGCCTCCGGACTCCGCCTCACGAGCGGTTCTCAGTAGGATGCAGCTCACCCTTCACGCGACTCGCCGAACACCTCACGGCGCTTCGCGTTTGGTGCAAGCAATGTCTGCCTGATCGATGAAAACCCGACGTGCTCCGTCCCGGCATGGTAGGGATGCGAGGATCTATGGTCATACGACTACGGTCATGCATGATATCGAGTACATCCTCCCCCCCCCCCCCCCCCCCCCCCTTCTCCTCCTATATCTCTTCCCTCCCCCCCCCAGCTTCAAGCCCCCCTTCCGTCAATCCCCCTCCCCGCGAGGGTCCATGGCCATACGACTATGGCCATGCATGATATCGAGTACACCCTCCCGCCTCCTCTGGTGTAAGCGATGTATGCCTGGTCGGTGAAAAATCGACGTGCTACGTCCCGGTATTGTAGGGGTGCGAGGGTCTATCGTCATGCGACTACGGCCATGCATGAAATCTAGTACACCCCCCCCCCCCCCCCCCCCCCCCCCCCCCCCCCCCCCGCCTCCTTCTCTTCCTCCTCTTCCCTCCCCCTCGTATCACCTCCTGAAGCAGTCTCCCCCGCGCTGTTCCCGAGGCCGGACCTCGCGGCTTCGCCTGTCGTTGTCGATCCGTTGCTCCCGTAGAGGACACGCAAGAGGTGCTTGCTGTAGACGTTGGACCACCTGACGAGGAATTTTGGGGGAGGGGGGGGGGGGGAGGGGGGGGGGGGGGTGTATGAGTTAACAACGCCAGAAAGGGACCATCACGACAGCTTTTTTGCAGCGGAAGGTGTTGTAGCTACATTGAGAGTCGCACATAGGGGCTACCACAGCTTCTTCTACGTGGAAGGCGGCCAGATTTTCGCATCGATTGAACCCAGAGGTCCGTACTGAAAACTTGAAGCCAGGGATTCGCACCGTCGCGCACCGAAAATATCCGAAAAAGCGCTATATCCGGAAAAATGGAGTTTTTTTTCCGATTTGTTTTTTTCCCTGCAAAATATATATATATATATATTTCCGTCAAAATGTGCTTTACTGCCCTCCACCAGCGCAACGGTCAAGACTGTTTCACCAGCGTGAGTTCTGAGTGAGAGCTACTCTGCCTTAATGGCACGCGAGTTTACTAGCGATGCTACGAGTGTGTTGCATAATCCGGTAGTTGAACACACACGAACTGTGGGCACACGCACAAATTATGCACTCACACAACTATGGATTACATGGACACGCACAGAGAGGTCATGGACACACACCGAACACACGGATGGACACACGTGTAAGTAACATACATACAAATCACGAGCACATTCAAATAATGGACAAAACTCATATATCACGAGACACATACAAAATAGACGAATACATAAATTACACATACACAGGTAATAGACATACACAAAACATGGACACACACAATGAACAAACTGATAAAAGACATGCACGAATCATGGAAACAAAAAAAATAGAACGGACACATACGTAACTCATGGACACTCACACAATTCATGGACACTTAGACCTATGCCAATGAGAACGCGAAGTATCAAGAAAAGGTTTGAATTCCAAAGATACCCGCCAAAACAAAACAGAACACGCTTCCTATGGGCACGTTTAGAAAAAAAAAAAGTTCCCAACTTTTGGAAAAGCCCGAAAAAAGCAAATCTGGGGCCGATGTTGGGCCAAGATCGGCTTGAGAAAGACTCAGGCCGATGTTTGGTTCGAAGCGGCGAGATTCCGAGTCCTCGACAGACATCGATCGACAAAACCAACGATTGCGTCATGAATTCTGAACGGAGTGCGCTCGTTAGGGGCTCCGACCCACCCTTGGGTCACCGTCATCACACAATGGCCAGTGACGTGTGGCGGGCGCTGGCCAGGCGTACGATAAAAAAACAATTAGCCGCTGGTGTGTACCAAACAGAAGACAAAATTTCTCGATCCGCCTCGAATGGCAAAATGCAGTTTTTTTTTTCAGGTTTGGGAGGATACCGCAGGACACCGCCGGCAAGCTCTCGCCCCCTAGAGCATGTATTCACTTTCTATCTTCGATGCCGTCATCTATACTCGTTGGCCTTGCCCGACACCAAGCGGGTTGGCCGTGGGCTAAGTATATATCGAGATCGAGCATCTATCGTCGCACGAGCTGATTTTTATCAGCGTGTTGACAATTTGCAACGAGAGAACACAAAGTGCGCCGCCTGCAGCCGTTAGAAAAAAAAGAAGGAAAAATCAAACATGTTTTCTCTTTTTTCCCACAGCGGCGGCACGAGGATATTTTCAGCTGTTTTTTATAGGCAATATTTTGGAAAAAAAACTTTCGAACTTCGCGTTGCCATTGGCATAGGTCTCACACATTTCATGGGCATACAATCAAGACCATGGTCACACACAAATCATGGACACATACACACAAACCAAGAACACACACATCATGGACACACACAACACACGCCGAGCATGAAAACAGACCTCCCCGAGTGTCCCTCGCTGCCTCCGCTAACTTTTCCGTCCAAGTGTCCCAGGTCCCAAATTCGCACGGTGTTGTCCGCTGAGCAGGTTACCATAGCCCCCGAAGGGATGTCTGGAGGAGGGGACGCGTTGTCTTCATCCCCAGATTTTGGTGCGCGTGCACGTGCTGCGATGAAAGTGCACCAGTCGTCACGTGGGCGTGGGGAGTGGGGGGGAGATAGCGCTGTTCACGATGGTGGTTGATTAAGGCGGTGATGATGGCGACGATTTCATGATGACTGGTGGCGATGGTGATGGTAGTGGTGATGATGGTGATGATTATGACGATGGTGATGATATCGGCGATAGCGCTGATGTTCTACGGTCCATGACGAGTATTTGGTTGTGACGATCGCAATCGTTGACGACACGAATCTTGCCCCGGGTGCAAAAAGAACGATTCAGCCGCTGATGATCACGAACAACGAACAATCATACCTAAAACAGGAAGTCAAAACTGGGAAAAAATAGGCAACAGGTAACAAAGGGAACCCCTCCCTCCTCCTCTCCGTCGCCTCCCTCCCCCCCCCCCTTCTCCCCCCCCTTGTCCTACGACTACGGTCATGCATCACATGAGTACACCTCCACCCCCAACCCCTCCCCCCTCCCTCTCCTCCCCACCCCTCCCTCCACCTACCACCCCTTTCCCATCCTCCCTCCCACCCCCACCTTTCCCGTCCGCTCACTCACCAGGCATCCTTTGCACGTCCCAGATGCATGCTCCGTGCGCCAAGAAAGAACGGTACTTCCCGATGCGCTGCGGGTCCGCCACGTCCCACACAAATAGACCCCGGTCCCCGTAGACGACAACCGCCTTCGTGCCGGTGGGATTGAGGCGGCACCCCAGCGCCGCGGGGTACCGAAGCCCTACCCCAGCCCCAGCCCCTACCCCTCCACCGGCCTCGAACCCGGAGACGCCCTCTGTGCTCCCGTCCCGCTCCGCCGCCACCCTTTCCCCCTCCCCTATCCCCGCCCTCGCTTCCGCCTCGGCTCCCACCCCCACCTCGTTCTCCCTCCCTCCCGCCCCTGCCTTCGCCCCCCCCAACCCTAACCCCGGCCCCTTCCCCGCTGCAAGTTCCGCCGCATTTTCCACGCTCTCATATTCCGCCGCCTCGGACCCCCCCGCCGCCTCAGGTCCCCCGGCCGTAAATCCCGCCGCGTTAGATTCCGCCGCCGCCGCCGCTGTATCAGATTCTGCGGCTGCAGTGGCGTCGGTAATTTCTTGCAACTCCCGGAGGGAGGTAATATTGGCACGGCCGAGGGGGGGTGGTCGGGGTAAGGTGGCGATGTACTGCAGGTCGGCCGCGCGGAAGAGTCGCACGAGCCCGTCGGCGCAGGCCGCTGCGAGGACCCCGCTGGAATGCACCGACACGCCGTACGCGGAGGGGGCTTCGAGGGAGACCCATTGCTCCATAACGCCTCCTCTGTGGGGTCGGTTTTCGTGCGTGTGGTGGCGGGGTTAGGGAGAGGGGAGGGAAGGGGAGGGTGGTGAGGATTGTGGTGGTGTTGGTGTTGGCGATGTTGGTGGGAGGGGAGAGGGAAGGAAGGGGTAGGGTGATCATGATGGTGGTGTTGGTGGGGTGTACTCGATAGGAGAGATGTACTCGATCTCATGCATGGCCGTAATCGTATGACCATAGACCCTCGCATCCCTACAATGCCGGGACGGAGCATGTCGGGTTTTCACCGACCAGGCAGACATTGCTTGCACCAAGCGCGAAGCGCCGTGAGGTGTCCGGCGAGTCGCATGAAGGGTGAGCTGCATCCTACTAAGAACCGCTTGTGAGGCGGACTTGCATATGGATGACAGCTTCAATGAGTTAGTTTAAATTCCGGTGTGGCCACTTCCAGAGACAGGGGGGGGGGGGGGGGTGTACTCATTATCATGCATGGCCGTAGTCGTATGACCATAGACCCTCGCATCCCCACAATGCCGGGACGGAGCACGTCGGGTTTTCACCGAACAGGCAGTTGGTGGGAGGGGGGGAGGTGATGGTGGTGGTAACGGTGGTGGTGGTGGAATGTGTGGTATTGGCATTGATGATGGTGGGTATTAGTGTTGATGGTTGTAATTTTCCACGTAAATAAGGCGGGGGTGGAGCGGCGGCGGTGACGACGGAAGGGCGTGCAGGGTAGGGAAATGTGGGGGAAAGGGGAGGCAGGAGAAGGGTTCGAGACTATGTAAAAAAACAAACATGTCACCCACTTTTTAGGACGACAGAAACGACAGCGATTGACGACCTCCAGCGAATAAAACGGAGCAAGGGGGATCGGTTGGAGCGATGTTGCTAGCACCCCCGCTTCCTAAATTGAGGGCCCCAATCGCAACGCCATATTCAACCGACCCATTGGGGAAACAATCAACGAGAAAAAAGTTTTGATTCTCTTCATTCCAGGAACCAAATTCCAGGGATTTTGTATGAGCTTCCCTGTGTGCAAGCGAAGTATATAACCACCGTAGGTTGACCCTACTCACCGCGTGAAGGCGCACAACACCCCCTCCGAGGTGACGCAGAATACGCTGCCCGCCTCCCCCTTGGGCCCACCCTTCCCCGACGACACATCCACGAAAGTAGCCTCCTTCAGCTCGTCGGCGATAGTGGCTGGCCAGCCCTCCAGGACAACGATGGCAGCTTTAATATCTCCTCCTCTTCCTCCTCCCCCCCCCTCCTCCTCCTCCTCCTCCTCCTCCTCCTTCTCCTTCTCCTTCTCCCCCCCCCTTTCTCCCCCTTCTCCTCCTCCTCCTCCTCCTCCTCCTCCACCACCACCAAGGTGGCGACTAACGGCACCCGGAGCGTCACCCCCAATGGCGACGAAGCCCTTAACTCCACCCGACAGGGTCCAAAACTGGACGTGTCGGTCTCCGCATGTGACGAGACAGTCACCGTCAGAGGTGAAACCCAGGCTTCGTACGCGCTGCGGAATGCGGGCGCTAGCCACCTGTTAAACCCCGCGATTCGTGCCGTCGCGGTATGACATAAAACATTGCACCGGTAGTGGACGCGGCGTGTGTGACACAGCAGCGAATTTGATGGGGGGCGGGGTGGAAGGGAGGGGAGAGAGGGCATCCCAAACAACGCATGAAAAGAAAAGTCCTGTCGTCCTTCCTCTCCCCCACACCTGCCACCCCACGCCCCTATCTTCCAAAAGGGCGAGATTCTCGTTTCATCCCCCCCGCCTCCCCGCCCCCCGCCTCCAAAACCCCCTATTGCTAGCAAACCCGTAAAATACCTGTCGAGCTTCGGCCATACCCCACCCAACGGTCGCTGGCGATGTGGGAGCCCGACCTTCATCTGGCGGTGGCGGCGGCGGTAGTGACGGTTCCGGAGGCAATAGTGGCGCGCGGGGGGGGGCGTCAGGATCCACCCCTCCCTCTCCGGCGGTGGACGGTGAGGCGGACCGACCCGAGGATAGGATTGGCGTCGACTCGGATGCCAGACGAAGGTCCCAGACCTTTGGGTTGTGTTGTTAGGGGATGAGTTGGATGGGGTAGGGTTGGGTTAGGTCGGGCTACGTCTTTGTTTTGTTGCGTCTCGCGGGTTCTGCTTCCAGGAAAAAATCCGGTACTCGTCTAATCCAAGTCCTCACCCTAAGGATCGACCCCTAACCTTCATCCACACAGGAGGGGAGGTCGAGGGTCTCGAGCGGGATCAGGCTCACATATGTCGACGATTATGAACGGCGACGACAACGACAACGACAGCGAGTAAGTAAGGCGACTACAGCATGACGGACCAATCTGAGGACCAACGCCCCAACGGGTAGGGTGGACCGTAACTGGACCAAGTCCGGCGGGAAGGCCTCATAGCCTCGGTTTTTGTTAGTGGGTGAGCTCGCGCAAGTCCCGCACTACCCGGGAGATATGACTCTCCCGGGTGGCTATCTCCACCGCACCTGCTCCTCTCGGGGGTCAGGTCGGGTCAACGTGCCCAAACTCGAGGGGTAACAGCAGCCTGTTCTGATGTTACAACGGGAGCTATGGGCTAAATTGACACACGACACGAAATTGGAACGTGGAAGTGTGGTGAGCTTAAGAATTATTTTCACCAATCCGCCGGAGGATGAAAAAAAAAAAAAAAAAACACGTATTTAACACGTAGCAAATGGCGACCATACATGGAATTATTTTTTGGGAAAAACTGCTTAGAAATAATGTGGCATAACACTTTCAGGTGTGTAAGAAGAATTAACGGCGACGACAAAAAAAAAAGACGAAAAAGGGGACGCGGCTCTATCGTCCCCGTTTGAGGCAATCCAACGCATGCCGAACGAACGAAGTAACAAACACGCGAGATCATGGAACGAACAAAATTGTGCCTGGTAGGTGAAAACCGACGTGCTCCGTCTCGGCATTGTAAGGATGCGAGGGTCTATGGTCATGCGACTACGGCCATGCATGGCATGAGTACAACCCCCTCCTCCCCCCCCTCTCTCCTCACCCTCAACATCCGATCGTGTTTGAAACCCATCGTCACCAACCCGCCCCCGCTGAGCGTGAAAGCGACGCAGCCTACGCCGAAGCGATGACCTCCGGCTAGCTCCCGCAGGACCGTGCCCGTCTCGAGGCTCCAGACGGTAACGGAAGGGTGGTGTCCCCGTTCCCCCACCGCCAGCATGCCTCCATCTCTGGAGAACGCCAAGCAACTCACCGTGTTGCTCGCGCGAAAGTACCTAGCGAAGAAGGGAAGGGTTTTGGGGCAAAGCTTTCTTGCCGAACGAAACACACCGGTTGGTCGTCGGTCGATCAGCAGTTCGGTCGGTACTAAAAAGTGACCGTCCGATTTACCCATCGAAATTTGGATATCGACTAAGTGACCGGTAAATCGTAGCCGTCCCGGTCAAACACACATCGGCAATTGGCGATTTAAAGGAACCGACCAATTGGAACCGTCCGATCGACCAATCAACACTCAGCACTTGCAAGACCAGTCGGTGCTCAGGTCTCGAAGGAACGGACCAACCGTAAACGTCCGATCGACTAATCGGTACCTAGCGATCGAAGGGACCAATCTATCGTAACCGTTCGATCCACCAATCAGCACTCAAAGATTTTAAACAACCGGCCGACAGGAAACAGCCAACTCTGCGTCGGGTCGGCGTGCGCCACCGCACGGTGCAGAAACAAAGCGAACATCAAGCACGAGGGGTTTCTCTTACCTGGACTGGCGGTTTCTCCTAGGCTGGTAGATCACCACGATGCACCCGGCCGGGTATGCCACCTCGTCCGTTATGGGGTTCACGGCCAGAGCGCTGTTGTGCAAGCATGTCTGCATTTTAAAGTTGACGTTTGATGGTGGTGGTGGTGGTGGTGTGATTAGTGGTAGTCTTGGCGGTGTTGGTGTTGGTGTTGGTGTTGGCAAGGCCACGTTTAGACGTTCTCCGCTCGCTGGGTTTGGCGGCGGCGCCTCTTCTTTCGGCGGGATCACCGAGGGGTGCTGTTTAGGGGGCTGCTGCTGTTCAGGGGGGGGCGCAGTACGGTCGCGCGGCCGCGCAAGGTCGAGCGGCGCTCGGGGGAGCGGCGTTTCGCGGGGTATACTAAAACGTAAAACCAAAGTACTTTAAAGACCCGAAATGATGCCAACACTGCGTAGGCGTACATGAGTTACCCGGTACTATGAATAGATACTTGGCATCGTATATTCCAAGGGCAAGCCCGTACATACCATACCATGTGCAGTGCCTGATACAATATCGTTCCAGGTGCAAATGCAAGAGGGTTGTTCCACACCCTTGAAGCATGCAGAACCACCGTGCTTGCGCGTTCACACCTATATACCTGGTTACCGCAGTACGCCGTATGCCTACTATCAAACAAGCTTAAGCATACCGTCGGTACAGACAATTGACAAGCTGCACTTCTCATGGCCTCGTATTCGTATGACTTGGTTGCAACTCCTGCTGGGTTCATTCTACGAGTATGGCACGAACAAACCAACTCAGCAGAATGTCACGGACAGGGTAAGACGTATCGGTCGTAGCCTTCGGAACACGCATGCAAGGAAGGATACCTCTCAAAGTCAAGCATGAAAGTTCCCACCGGATCAGATATCGAGTCGATAGAGGTCCGCAGCATGGACCGTATTGACCTCTCCCCTCGAGCTGACCACGAGGACCTCCAGAATCGACCCGATCCCAGGTAAGGTCCTTGGAGGGGTGGACAGACCTTGATAATAGATCTTTATGGGGGTTTTGTGTTGGACGCCTGAAGTCGACCCTCCGACCCGAACCCTAACCCTAATCCTACCCCGAACCCTAATGCCAGTGGTCAGTGCTGGGATGCCGTGCTTGTTAATACTCTAGGTTGGCTCGGCCGGCGTGGATGCTGAGCTTGGGAAGGCTCTAGGTTGACTCGGGATGACTCGGGATGCTGTGGCTGGGAAAGACTCGAAAGTTGATTAAGCCGCGTAAAACATACCCCTAGCCAATCAGAGTGCCTAATTAGCCACCCCAGGAAGATCTACTATCAAGGTTTGTCCACTACTGGGTTCTTGTGACCCCCTGCGGTGTTACTCTACAGTAATAACCTTGACCCTCTTGGGTCTGGCGATTCCTTGCTAAATACCAGGTACGATAAAGAACCCTGCTCGGCTTACGTCAGCCGTAAGGACGGCTGCAAGGGACCCTCGCTTAGCAACCTCTCCACGGCGACTTCTCCGCGACATCATCGGCTCTCACTACGAACATCCGCTTTATACTGGTGACCACCGTGGCATTCGAACCCACGAGTACGAACACAGGCTGGTATACACCAGGTACCAGGTACCAGGCACATACCTGTTACATACCCTGGTCCCTGTTACATACCAACAGCAGTCCCAACGCACTCGATTTCACGAGCACTCTGGCTAGTATCAGGATTGAGTGCAAATATGTGCGTACTCGTGGTACATGGTAGCCCGCTGGTGTGTGCGTACCTCTATCCTCTGGTCCTACAAAATATGAGTGCATCAGTCCACCTACACAGGCTAGAACAGCAGTACCAGCAGGAACGCAGGTAGTCGAGCCGACGGGTAGCAGAGTTTGATACTGCTGCTGTACTAGAGACGATGTCGCTCCAAAAATCCAAAATCAATGAAAGAGGGATCGCCAACAAACGAGAGCAGCAAACCTTTCCTGGCCTCGTCCCCTCTGCACCTTAGGCAGAGGCGCATCGCGCTGCAAAGAATCAGCACTCATCCCACGCACGCCACCAACACCAGATCCAGCGCACCTGGCCGATGACTCTGTCCAGCGTCAACGCGGGAGAGCCAGCACCAATAGCAGAAGAAGCTGATCCAAAATACGATCCGGGCACATGACTACTCGACGAGGAAGAAGTAGCGGCGGAGCGTCCACTCGATTCTCTCCAGGAAGATGGTCTATACTTACTCATGTCGTATTATTCGACAAGGCTACCCGGGGCTGCCGGTTCCCTCGAGAGCGACGGAGTGCGCTGTTGTGTGTGCGGTAGTTCTACTGCTCAAGGTGCTCCATCTCTCGCTAGGTTTAAAAAAAAAGGAGTTCCATTCACTCCGAGGGGCGTACGACCAATAATTTGAGAAAGGGGGAAGGGGATGGTTCAGCCAAAGATGCGCTGGCAACTGGCAACCACGATCTTCTTGCCGTTATAGTTTAATTAAGGTCAATGGTTATAACACCACGAGTAACAACATGTAAAACATAAGAAACGTCTATACCCCATACATACGTGTGTCCTATGACCATGATGCAGCTGTACTGCTGTACCATGGTATTGCGTAGGCTATTAATGCATTATACAGTGTGTTATCGCTGTGTCGTAGTCTGTGACCACAGAGCTCGTATCTTTCTAGGGTGAAGGATCAGCACGGACAACAGTGGGCTTGCTGGATGTCGACGAGTAGAAGAACGCTTCAATGTGAAGAACACACACACTACGTACATTTTCACAATGACCTGACATCATACAGAAGAACCCTTTTGCATATATATCTATCACGACGTACCAGGCACCTCGTAAACAACAATAACACGACCCTTGCCTCAGTAATAACACGAGAATTCAATATGCAACATCCTTGTACACACAGACTCATTTCGCTCAATGCCGAAAGCAAAATACTTGTAGATATACACATATGTCTGAACTAAAATAATTTCTTCCTGAAAAAACAGGCAAGCCTCTGAACTATATATATATATAACTTTTTGCTAATTAATATTCTTCAAATAAGATCCCGCCAGTACAACAGTACGACCTGACATACAGTAGCAGATCTTCGACACACAGCTTGACACATACATACATATCTCGTACACACTATTTTCGAATCTACACAAAAAGCCATATAAAATAAGATCTAGACATTAAAACAACAGAAGTATAGCAAAAACAGCAGCATCAAGAACTGTAACAGCAGCATTATTCACACTTAGAACCATACCATTAAAACGACAGAAGTAACAGAAACAGCAGCTGCTGCTCATCTCCGGAAGAATTATTCACACTTATAACCATATCTTCCTAAAAAATCAATAACACTCCATCAATCTATAAATATTTGTGAAATGAAAAGGTTTCAAAATGTTGCAACATCATATTAATATTCCTTGTTCGGGTTATATAGTATCAGTGCGCAGAATGATTATTTAAATTTGTCCTGTTGACCCGGGCAGCATCAAGGGGAGACGCTGGCCTATATCTTTGACAAGGAATCACGTACATACATATAGAATACGCGCGTTCGGTTTATCACAATACTTGTAAAATTCGGTATAAAAATGGAATATATACGAGGCGTATTACGCAGCTTGCAAAGTTGAGTATCAACTATTAAATTAGTCGAACTCACAGCTGACGTATTTCAAAATTTATAAAAAAAATGTATGTCTGGGCTTTCATATCATACCCAATGTTTTCGTGCGCCGGGCATATTGTGAAAGCAATACCAGGTACGTACTATTGATGATCTCGTCGAAGTCTCACGCATGCATTCATTCCATCAAGAGACCTCCCTTACTTGGTGGGAAAAGGGATTTGACCGGAGCGCCGCGCGGGGGCAAAACGTTTGCCGTACGACGCATATTAATATCAACACGCAGCAAGCAAGTACACGTAGTGTTTGGGGTTTATTACGAGGTGTGGGGGGATCTATAGCCTCATTTCTTTTGTTTCGAATAGCCGCATCTTCGACCACCTTTTTCTGGCCGTTCGGGATGAACTTTGTCATCACCCTCCGACCATCTTGTGGTCTGCATATGCGACTATTCAGGGTGGGCTAATGTGATATGGGTAGAGTATTCATGGGCTATAGATATAGATAATACGTTGCAGTCTTGTAGTCGCACGAATACGTTTCCAAAGAATGGATTAACCCGGCGGATATTCCGTTAGTTGAGAGTAACGTTCTCTTAGGAATGTTCCCTAGGGCAGAAAACCCCTTAGACGAGAGTAATGTTCCTTAGCGCAGATAGGACCACAAAGTGAGATATTCTTATATTAGCAGAAGAACGATTGGTAGCCATAGGAAAGTTCTGTAGGCGTACATCAGATAAGAGGAATTTAGGAGAGCTTGTGGCGTGGGGTGGGACGAGTATATCTGGGCGTCGAGTCCCCCCCCCTACCTCTCACTTCTCTACCAGAGCACCTCCTCAGCTCTCGCCATCAATCAGAAGATCTAAATCAGAAGAAGCGAAGCACTGCTTTCCAGCTGCCAGAACAACCTGCGTCCCTTGCCACTACCCTTACCACTACCCTAGAGCGGGCTCCGCATCACACTACAGTATGTTTTTCGACGACTGGGAGAGTGCAAACCCTCATGTTGTATCTGTGGAAAGATCTCGACGCCGAGCGATGCATCTTCTGAGAAGGAAACATATTCCTGGCATCGAACTTCAACAGCCGACATACATGAGTTATATTTTCGTTGTGTGTGCCACCTGGTGCCCCCCACATTTTTTTTAGCTACCGAAAAAAGAACGGCTCCGAAATACGTCCCAGGTGTGCCTTATTTTACGCGTTAACTTGTACCAAGTACCATATATTCGGTAAACAACTTTCAGACCGAGAGTGGAGACTGCATGCTGATAACAAACCCCCTCCCGGGCACGAGTTTCCAGCACGAGTTTTTAGTACCAGGTATAAAGGAAGGGGGGGGGCACACACAGTGTCACACATAAAAAAACAGAGTGGCTCTGGAAATGTCTCGTCGAGATCCAGAGAATAGACGCCTCGCTCGGAATTTGCACTCTACTCCCTGTCGTCTAGAAAATCGGCAGTCGAAAATCCATCCGAAGGATTGTTCTATTCGAGGATAGTTAATAAGCTTTGGAAGTGTTTCCCTTTTGTCAAATTACTATGAATACTCGGGTACTCGCGAGCACTACCCGGCTGGCTAATGCCCGTGACAGGCACGAGTAACCTTTATACTCACCGCGTATTTGGGGTCTGGGTACCCGTTGATTTACCTTGGAAATCCCGGAGATGTCAACTTATCATTTCCTTCGTACATCACTTCCCCTAGATACATACGTAAATGCTTACTAGCCTTGATAATAAATAGTTTACCTAGGAAGGACCAGCCGGCGTCCCCGGTGGCTTGGTAGGTGGTCCGCGAGCCTGTCAAGATCAATTTCGTGAGTTCGAGTCTCACCGAGTGCATGCTCGTAGGGACTTTTTCTTGCATAAAATTGATTAGCGGAAAGCGCGAGAGCGTGAGCTAGCTGCACATTCGATGAAAATCGACGAGCAGTGGGAATGCTGAACCCTACGCGCGATAAAGACTAAAGGCACGTACCGGGGGGGAGAAGGGACGACACCTGTGACCACGGCTTGTCCAGAAGATCGTCGAGGGTGAAACCTCCTACGACTGGGCTGGAAAGTAAAAGTGATGATGAAAAAAAAAAGGAAAAAAAAAAAAAGGTAGTAAGTACTGTAACACCTGGTAATTGTGTGAAAAACGCGTTCTCTTCCAAGTGTGCACCACGCATTACGGAGCTACATGCGGTTGCTACGCGCCGCGAAATGTAACACTTGTGAAAACTTCCTGCTACTCGTACTATTGTGGTCCTGGTATGGAGGAACGAATGGGATGGGGGGGGGCGAGGACCAAGCGAGACGTAGAGAATATATATGCCGACTGCTGTAGCACACGTTGATCGTGATTCGATAGGCGAAAGCGTGTGGAAACCACGGTGGGTTGCGGGCTGCGGTATCTGGGAAAAGGTAGTGACGGGAGACCACCCACATAAAAGAGCCGCGTTCATCGCCCCTCAAGCACGACGTGAGCGTATGTTGGTTTCGGAAGAACCGCATGGAGACATGCCACCGAAAGGCTGCGAGCCGACATCAGGTAAACGCGTTCTGGGCCTCACACCGCAATCGCATACCTGAGCGCCTCATCACTGTCGGGGGGGTTTGGAGAATCGTACACGACGTTCCCACCCCCGATCAACTAGGCTAGGCTAGAAGTTTGGGGACAATAAGGAAGAGAAAGAACCCGCAGAAAGGAAACGAGTCAAGCGAGCGACGACATTGAGATAAGAGAAGGATACAACAAGCATGGGTGTGATCTCATGCCGCAGCAGAGAGGCCTCAAAGATCCCAAACCCCCAACTATATACCGGTACGACTTAACCTACTACGTGATCAACAGTAATTTGAAACAGAAAAGAGGGGACGCCCGCAGGGGATCCCTTTTCGGGAAAGCCTTATTGTTGTACTGGGAGACAGTGATTTAGTATCACTCCATGAGCGATATCGCAGCTCCACAACAGCACGACGAAGTAGAACGAGGCTATTCATAGGAAAAACAGACCATCCCGCCCGCCCATCGCTGGTAGCGAGGTGTACCGTCGACAACGACATCCGTTTTGTTAGTGCCTATTTTACCGGGGTACCTACTCTCTGGGACGAGGTGCCGCGTTGATTGCCAGAGAAATAACGCGAGAGTACGTAGTGTAACCCTGGGTGAGAGTCTCCGGCTGGTCGCAGCAGGAGACGTCATTGATCCCATATATACGAATTAACCTACTACCCGGTGTCACAACAGGAACTATGAACTGGAAATTACGAATTACAGAGAAGTTCGCATCTTCGGGAGAATGGAGCACGGGTGAAAATAGTGAGAGGACGGAACTAAATGCTTTAACCCTGCTTGATATATCATATCACATCATATGATACCACGCTGCCTGATAAGGTGTTTCCAGTGCAACATTATTGATAACAAAAAGGAAAAATGCGCTTTTACGACGCGATTAGCCATAAAACCTCACCACTAAATACTAGCAGTAGCAGCAACAACACCGGCTTTCACGGCGCGTATCCTCGCCCCCCCCCCCCTCCGCCCCCCAGCATTGTGCCAGCTGGAACAATTACGGCAACCTCACGCGGCCAAATCCACGCTTCGGAGCATGCCCTGACAAATCGATTCCCCACTCTATAAGGCCCCCTTCCCCCTGGAAAAAAAAAGTCTGGACGCAAACGGCAACAGTGACTGCCGTTATTGTCGGGCTTTGCTCAATGGGCGAACAAAAGCTGCCCGACGAAGCACCTCCCCCCTCGAAACAAGCGGCGAAACATCACCATTTCCCATTCCATCTCATGCATCCTATCGGGCGCGCTCTTCCGGCAGAGAAAGACACAACATAACGTGCCTGCACCTCACTCCCTTCGATCACGGTCATGCATGACATAAATACCCCCCCCCCCTGTCCCCTATACGGCTTTCGCAGGGAGTTCTAGATGAGACATAAACTCTATTAACCCATAACGCCCCGCCTTGACCCCTCCCCTCCACCCTGCTCCCTGCCTCTGTCACAGGGAGTTCCAGATGAGAAACCAACTATATTATACAAACACGTTGCCTAACCCCGTCCCCCCCAAAAAAAAGCCACGGTACGTCGAAACACCACCACCACCACCACGACCGGCGGAAGGGAAACAATGGTTGGACGCGACGGAAAGATAACTCTCTCTCCGAATCAAGCTGCTTTCTTGGCAGCTCCCGCGTTTCGCTTCTTGAAAGCGTTACGCCGATTGGCCACCATATTCATGTACATGAACGGCGACCCGGGGATGTAGACAGCGAGAATCGCGACCGCGAGCCAGTAGGCTGGCACGGGTACGGGCCCCACGTTGATGGTGCCTTGGGACTGCAGGAAAAAAGGATAGGGTGAGAGCGAGGGAGGGAAGGAGGGGAGGAAGGGAGAAGGGGGGAGAGAGCAGGAGGATGAGGGGGGGGGGGGGGGGGCGTACTCATTTGTTGCTTGCCTTAGTCATTTGACCATTGACCACGCATCCCTTTCGAGACGGAGCACCGTTCCTACTCCTTATAGAGACACCTCCAACAATTGGACGCTCATCACGTTGTTTCCATGTATTACATAGAAACTTTTTGCTAATCTTATCCCCTTCCTGTTTGACCTCCTGTGGCCACCATCTATCTCCTAAGATAGCGATCGTTTTCTCGCTGCTTTTCATTGTATCAAGAAGGACGGATATAGGATGAGTGAGGGAGGAGGAGGAGGAGGGGGGGGGGGGGGGGGGGGGGGGGTGTACTCGATAGGAGAGATGTACTCGATCTCATGCATGGCCGTAGTCGTATGACCATAGACCCTCGCATCCCTACAAAGCCGGGACGGAGCATGTCGGGTTTTCACCGACCAGGCAGACATTGCTTGCACCAAGCGTGAAGCGCCGTGAGGTGTCCGGCGAGTCACATGAAGGGTGAGCTGCATCCTACTAAGAACCGCTTGTGAGACGGACTTGCATATGGATGACACTTCAATGAGTTAGTTTAATTTCCGGTGTAGCCACTTCCAGAGACAGCAATGGGAGCACTATGTAACTGCCTCTTGGGTGCCTTACCTTGAACACTACGTGATACGACCAATTCCCTTGTGCAGAGTGTTCTCTACTTCGCACAAATGATCTAACTCGACGACCAGCTGTGGGCGACCGCCAAAAAAAAAAAAAAAAAAAAAAAACGGTACCCTGGATGTCTAGCTCACGTAGTGAGCGGCATGTTTTACTGTGTCGTTGCCAACCGACGCCAACCCAACGGAAGGGATCAAACTTGAGGGGAGCAGAGAGATAATGAGGGAGATTGAATGAGACGGAGACAGAGACTTGCATACCATTTTGGGAGCGCCAAAGAAAAACGCTCGTCTGATATCGTGCAACTTCGGAATGCCGATCAGCCCGGTCTTCTGACACCGCGCGATTTTAGGAGTTAGGAGCACCGGTAACTTAACCCCTTGAAAACTAAACACCCACGTTTTGGGTACAAACTACGTGGAATTCGACAACGTTTTTTTTTTTTTTTTTTCCATCAGTCGAAGGAATAAGGCCTGTCTGACACCGTGCGGTTTCAGCGGCGCCGACAAGAAAGTCTAGTCGGTAATAAGTTAATTGACCGACCTCGGACACCACGGGGAAAGCGAAGGCTCACGGTTATACGTCCACTCGACGGAGAGGGACGCAAGAGCAAAAAAGTGTGAACCGGTGGGTGGGTGGGTGGGTGGGTGAATGAACGGCGGAGCGCTCCGACAGAAAAAGCACACTTGCCCTAGAACGAAAAGCAACGAAGGCAACAAAAACAACGAACGTAGTCCAGCAATGACTGCACTCTTTCTCCATAACAGGAACAACAAGAAGAACAACACTCAACACCACCACCAACAAAAACAACAACAACAACAACTACGAGAGCACCAGCAACATCAACACCAACACCAACAAACAACATAAACAAATCCATAATGGCTTACCTTGAGATCCGGGAGACCCGCCAACATGGTTAAGATTTCGCCGGTGATGCCCGTGGGGTACAGGATGAAGAACAGCGAGTAGCGGAGGAAAAAAAGCACATACGGCGAGCTGCCCATCACACCAAGCGCGTAGAACAGGTATCTGCGTTTTGAAAAAAAAAAAAAAAAAAAAAAAGTCGCGCGTATTCGCGGGACAGAAAAGGGGGGGACACAAACGAGAAAACACGAAAAACGTTTTCGCACAAAATAAAAACAAGACATCACGAACAGCCTTTGGTCATGTACTTCTTTTCTCGCACGTATTAGCGGACGCAAAGCGGGACACAAAAAAACCAGAGCTCACGAAGACATACGTAAATATTTTGTTTCGCGCGTATTAGCGGACAGGATGCCAAGGGGGGCACGATGGAGCAAGAAGAGCCAAGCAAGAGAGCGACGACACAAAACGCAACGAGGGTCAGTCGTCAGATAACGCGCAACAATAGCACGGAGTCCGGGGCGTGGCACGATGCGGATGCAGGCGGGTTACAAGCAACGGTTACAAGGAACCGCGCGAAATCCGTTGAACGAACAAGCAAAAAACACTGCCCGGGAGGATGGCAACAACGGCGAGGAGAGAGTAGCACAGACGGGGCGTAGGAACGACGAACAGCGCAAAATATTCATGAAAAAAATGGTTGCACACACGAAATGGCTGTCACTCTCGCTGCGCTGTGTATTTAGTATCTGGTACAGCAATACCGCACCGACTGCCGTCTCTTGTGCGTTCTGCAAACTACAGTAGTAAACCATTCTTCCGACACACTCACTGACATCCGCTGTCTGTGCGTACAAGGGGGGGGGGAAAGCCGAACGAACGGTTTCGCCCTGTTCCGAGCGTCATCAATTAGGGGGCATACAGACTGGTCTACTCATCCATAACAGTATTAAAATACTGCTGTACCAGCAGTTGTATGTACCTGCACCCCGGCAATGATATTGCATCTACTACAAGCACATGCCAGACACAATGGTCATACAATGGATGATGTGCAAACTACTACGGTATGGTTGCTGGGATCGAAATTCGAAATAGGGAAAGTGAGAATCGAAAACCGAACTCGGAAGTCGAAAATCCCGAAACCCAACAGATGGAAGAGTCCCCAAATGGTACAGGACAGCACTATCAATAGTAGATAGACGGAAACGGACGGACTGACACACGCATACAAAATTTCTCCGTTTCTCCGGGAAAAAAGACAGGCCAGCGCGAAAATAGAGACAATCTGCTCCGGTTTCGCCATCTGTACGCAGGCGCGGGAGAAAGAAGCGGTCACTATTAATCCATCAGGTGTGTTCTGTCATGCTTGAGTACGCACGCTTTCCTTCCAGCAGCAGCCTTTCTGATCTCTTTGCGCCAACTGCATTCTGTGTCATTTCAGGATTATTCTTGTTTTTATTGTCTTCCTTCTCGTTTTCTGCTTCCGCTTGTGTTGATGCGGCGTTCTCGTACCCGGGGGTGCGCTGGCGATTCATTCACTTACTCTTCTACCCATGAATTTGCGGTCATTTCTTTTGCTTTCGGTATTTGTCGGTTTCAGCCTGTGACCACAGAATCAGTATCTCCCTACTGTAGAACAAACAATCAGGACATTGGGTGCGTACTGATGAAGCTGGGTAAAAAGGACGATTGAACGTGAAGACAACACGCACAGCGTGTTGGATATCGCATCGAAAGTGATCATGTGTCGAAATATCGCATAATCGACAAACTCGTGTCGAGCGTGATTTGCCCTCCATTCTCTGCCCTCCCCCGTGTTTTGCACTGGCATACGTGTTGACACCAGACGAAAGCTTCTACGCCTCGCAGAAATCGCCGACTCCCACTCCACGACCTAGATTTTTCAGGGCAGATAGAATCCTGATCTACATGATCTATTAATAGCTGACGCCGGGTGGGAGCCGCAAAATGTGCATGGTTTTGAGAAAACGTTTTTCAGAGTTGGATTTGTGTCGTACAGATAGATCCTGCACATCATTTCAATACGGCAGGTTAGGATCTAGATGGTCTACTGCAGATGACCTAGATGATGGATGATCTAGATGATAGATGATTTAGGTCACGGTCTGTCCGATGTATGGAAGCTGCGATGTATCGAATATCAGAATTCGTATCGCATCGATAGAACTATCGAGATATCGTATCGACAGCTCCGTATCGACCTCGATCCTGTAACACCACCAGTCACGCACACACACCATCCCCGGAGCAACCCAAAAGCCACAACCCCTGCGTGTGGCAACATGTCACAGAAGCGCTCGCAAAGGCACGCGGAGGATCCTCATCCGTATCCTCACCCTCGTCCGCATCATGATGGCTACTCTGACGGGAAAAAACGAAAACAGTGCTGAGACCTGCACCCGCTCTGGCGGCCGTCGGCAGTGGGGCGGTGATGCTGTTGCTAATTTCACACCAACTTTAGTGTGTTGTGTTCTTCACACTAAACCGTTATTTCTGCCCGTCGACATCCAGCACAACCAGTGTCCGTGCCGATTCTTCAATACTGTCCTAGAGAGATACACCGCAGTAGTACCTCATCGCCACACAGCATAGCCTAGTCAGTGCTGACGAGACAGGCTGTAATAATTATTCGTAGTGGAGGATCAAAGCAACCCAAGGAGAAACGATATAGATCAACAAAAAAAGACAAAATACTGAAACTGCATAAAATCGCACACAACCAACCAAACTAAGAACGGTTGCAGAAAAATCACATGGTTGATGGCATGCCTCCCCGAGCCACCGGACGACTGACCCTGTGGCGCTGCTTCTAACTTTGAAACCCCTACGAGTATCCTACCTGGAATGCATTAACAGTTAAAAAATGACACCAGGTACAATGTACATACCATTGATATTTCCTATAACGAAAAAATACATCACCCATGATATCATACCAGTTACGTGTTACATAAATTACCGTGCATATGACATGGCACCTGTGATTGTTGACGGTGCTGAAGCTGAATATAACCTGGTCCCTGGACGTTTTTTAAAAGAAACACAAACTATAATAGTCAACCACGTACATACTGCTGTATGCACGGAACAAAAATTATCAACGAGAAAAACGAGTGGTGGCTGGGCTTTCGTCTGTTCGTACATTCCGGTAGCGGACCACGTATGCGATACTCCAGATATATGCACCGTACTTGACACGTACACGAGCGGTAAAACAATGAGCAACATCAGGAGGGAGAGGAGGAGGAAGAGGAGAGCAAGAGCAAGAGAACGAGCAAGCACACGCACACGAGCAAGAGTAGGAGCACAAGCACGCAGAACGAGCGCGCAGCACTACATCCTACTCACGCGGTACGCGAGCTGTCAAACAGTCAACAGGGGGAGGAGGAGGAGGAGTACCACACCACACCTTACTCCCGCGGTGAAACAATGAGCAGGGGGAGGAGGAAGGGGAGGAGGCGGGGGAGCAAGAGCACGAGCACGAGGAAGAGCGCGAGCAAGAGCCAAGAGTACTAGCCCGAGCCCGAGCAAGAGCACAAACAAGCATACAAGCACCCGGACGCAGCACCGCACCTTACTCGTACGGTACTCGAGATGTGAAACATTCAGCAGGGGGTGGAGGAGGATCACGAAGAGCACGAGCAAGGGGACTATTAACATTGCGGGGAGCCACAGTAAATAGGATCAAATATTGTTCTTACGGGGGACCATAGTTAATGGGACCAAATATTGTTGGTAAAAAAATGTAAATATATAGGTTTTTATGTATACCATAGGTCCTATTAACTATGGACCCCGTAGTATTACGGGGGACCATAATAAATAGGACCAAATACTGTTAGCAAAAATGGGTAAATATATAGGTTTTTATGTACACCATAGGTCCTATTAACTATGGACCCCCGTCATAGTAAAAATAGGGAAATCGATAGGTTTTTGTGTGTACCGTAGGTTCTATTTACTACAGGTCCTCCGTAATAGTACGAGCACTTGAGAAAGCAAGAGAACACACGCACGAGCACGAGCACGAACACGAGCATGAACACGAGCACCCTGGGGATCTCGACAGACGCCCAGCCTGCGATGCCTAACGCGAGGTGCAACAAGCCAGCGTGACACACTATTAATACTGGTATTATACAATCAACATACACATACGTGTATCAGGTATCAGACGAAGTGCCAAACATAATACGCTGTTCTACATGTAGTTTTGCTTTTCGCCGTTTTTTGTGGGAAACCAAACAAGGACCCCCTACGTAAACTCGTACAGCTACTGCTGCTGTACCGGAAAGTCTCTTCAGTTTGATACAATATCTGGTGTATACATGCGTTTGGGGCGCGATGGTGAAAGCTACTGTTACGGGGGACCATAGTAAATAGGACCGAGTATTGTTAATAAAAATAGGGAAATATATAGGTTTTTGGGTGTAGCGTAGGTCCTATTTACTATGGCCCCCCGTTACTATGGTCTCCCGTAATAGTATTAAAAACACGAGGTACTAATGTTTGTACCAGTACATGAGAAGAGCCGGAAGGGCAGGAGGCTCACCGTGGAATTTCGACACACGCCCAGCTCGCGATACACAACGTGGATCCGATCTGTGCCTGGGTAGACGGCACGGCCCACAGGAAGCCCCACACCAGGGCGATCCTAGAAGCCACCTGCATCAGCGTTGTCAGCCATGGGGAGCGCACGACTCCTAGGAGCGCGTGTACCACCTGCGGTCACGCCAGACAGGGGAGAGAGTGAGCGAAAACTTCCACCACTACATTCTCCGGGGTTTCAAAGGGAAGCTATGACAAAACCCCCCCCGACGGCTATCGAATCGGCACACACGAAGGTCAACGTCGGGGTCAAGGCTACGCTCAAGGTCAAGGGCATGGTTAAGGGTAAGGTCAAGCTAAATTTCAAGGTCAAGGCCAGGGTCAAGTTCAGCGCCTAAGCTAGCGTTGCGGTCAAGGTCACGGATGGGGTCAAGGACGAGAGTATGCTACTGTTGCCGTTAAGGTCAAGGCTAAGGTCAAGGTCAAGGTGTTAATGTCGAGGTCAAGGCCAAATTCAATTTCAACGTCAAAGGCTAATATAGCCGTCAAGCTCGAGGCTAAGGTCAAGGGCAAGGTCAAGGGTACTCTACTGTTGTGGTTAAGGTCGGGGCTAAGGTCAAAGGCAAGGTCAAGATCCAGGTCAATTTCAAGGTCGAAGGCTAAGGTTACGGTCAAGGCCATGGCCAATGTCAAGGGTATTCTACTGTTGCGGTTGGGGTCAAGGGTACCGACAAGGTCAGGACAGGGTCAAGGTCAAGGCCTAGGGCACGGTCCATGACAGCGTGAACGTCGTGGTCGTAAGCGTTGAGGGTGAAATTCGCTTCTACTACAGCACTGAAAAAGTGGTCCCCACTCTAATTCCAAGTAGTTTATCCCCCAAGCCATGGGTGAACTTCCAAAGGGGATAAGCGAAGTTTAACCCTTGTGCTCAAAACAGTGCAACCTTTATTCCAGTCAAATTTCAAGTAGCTTGAACCGAAAACGGGGATGCAGCTGGGTATCAACAACGTCGGAAAAATGAAGGATCGCTTGGTTGTTAAATCAATACAACTACGAGAAGGTTCTGTATAGTTGGCACGAGCACGTCGCAGGTCGTACATGAGGGTCTTGTGGGCATAACCCATTTTGAGAACAAAGCTATTGCGAGTTGCGACCACAAATATTTTTATTAATTATTGGAAAGCCTCGAGTTCGCGTGAAATACGCTATCAGTCTTACCTGAAATGCAAGGTAATTTTTTTCAGCTCATGTTACTGCTGTCTACACGTCCCTTATATATCGTATCACACTATCACATCGGGTGATAAGACAACACACCCCCTGAGACGAATTTTAGACCCTGTTTCCTCTAAAACACGGGGGGCACACACGACGAAAATGGTGGCGTTGCAAAGGTTTCGTCGAGAAGGTTGCATAGACGCATCGCTCGGCGTACTCAGTACGCCCTCCCCGTTCTCGAGAAATTCAGCTTTTTGAAAATCGTCCGGGGGGGGGGGGGGGGGGGGGGGGGTGTTATATATTATCACCCGGTGTGATACGGTATTTACGATCAGGCTGGTAATCGATTTCCACCTCAACGGCACACTACATGATGAACGAGGTCTGACCATCTGCGCAATGTGGGCGCACAGCAGAACGACTACCATCAGGTCCGGTTCTGCACATACCGTCCAACACCTCTTGGTTGCAGCTACGTAATTTCCATCGGATATGGTCTTGCATCACCTCTGTATCACCTATTTTCGTAGGGCTGTGACATGGCTGAACTTCTCGGCTATTGATGGTTAGTGCTAGGGTGTGGCGGACAGAGTAAGCCAACTATTAATATTAATAACTGATAAGTACCATGGTATATTTTTCTGGCACTTAATACAGGGGAACATACCAATCTGTCCCTAGACATAGGAACCGTTTGTATACTAATACTGAATGAAGATCATCCTTATATCTAGATACAGAGTGGTGGTATTCAGAACCAATTACGGCGTCTAATCGTTGAGGGAAGACTGTTTTTTGGGTCCATCGTTGGGTTGGTGTGATTACCACCACTCTGTCCCATTATATAAGCACCGCTTTTACACTGGTTATTAAAGCAAACTTTTCTTATATTCAGGGGTTGCAGGTTTTACTATTACGGGCGACCATAGTTAACAGGACCCACGGTGCACACAAAAACACCCATATATTTCCATATTTTTACCAACAATATTTGGTCCTATTTACTGCGGCCCCCCACGACACTGTATGCAGTACTATGTAGTTCAATGCCCCCCACTACCATCACTGGAAACAAAAAACACAATATGAGCCACAATATCTCGCCAGTCACGCACGCACAAACAAGCACGCAGAACTCCGATTTTTTTCCGCGCAAGCAAAAAAATTGCAATGCTTAAGCCAACTATTAATATTAATACTTAACTAACAACCACTCTTGCGCGACTTACAGTCAGCCAGCTCACAACTCGTCCCTTTAGACTATCCCAGCAGCGCTTCTTTTTCGTGCGGCCAATGCTTCTTTCTAACAGTCACATCTCGTTGTCGCCATTTTCTCCCTCTGGAGTGCAAGGACAAGGTTTGAGTAACCGCTTTGGGGGAGAAACTACTTGGAACTAGAGAAAAATGTAAGCCTCGTATTCGTGTACAGCACAGTGCAGCAGTGAAGGGGGCTGGAGAAGGTTAATCCGTTTAGGACTGCACTCCCGCTGGGGGCACAAATCCCCTGAAATTGTAGTCAAATATTTGTTTCCGTAGAGTGCACCACTAAAAGGGTTTAGGGCAAAAGGTTAAAGACACCGTAACGCGAATCCTTCGGGAACTCCAAAGGGATAGAAGTGACGAAACCGAAAACGACGATTACACCACGGGGTCACACGAAGAAGCTGAGGGGGCTGCTGGGAAAGAGGGGACGGGGGATGTGTCCGAAGTGCAGCCACCATAAGGAGGTGTGCACTTGTGTTGCATTGCCCACAAAATGTTATTTTAGGTGCAATAAAAAAATGCGAATACTATTGAAACCGGGGTTTGGCAGAGATCAGTTCCACAGAGGGTCTCTAGAGGCACTCTTCACGGTCACCGTGCTGCCCACTGAAGGCCCCAAATGGCACAGGACGCTCAGAGGAACTCAATCAAGTCATGATAGAGCCTGCTATATGGTTGGTTGGCGCTTGGCCGTCCTAGGCTTGGATAAATTCGGTTCATCGCAGCTTCAACGGCAGCTTCGGTCGAGGCAATTAGGCCGCCCGATTAGGCCATTTTCACGGTCGAGGTCCGACTCGAAGACCTTGTCGAAATTGCCCAGATTTCCGTGTGTGTGCTCGCATACAGCCAGTCATGTCATTTCCGCCTTGCGAAATTATGGATCGAACCTCCAGCTGCCACGGTCGACATGAGAATGGTGCCTAAAAAATCACCAAAAACATGCACAAAACGGCCATCCTGCTCTCGCTTGTGCCGACAGTCGAAACACGCTTAAGAACTCCGTTTTCCGTCCCGATGCATATGCAGACTCGTGGTACGTGCTGGCCTTGCTAATACAGCAGCTATTGTATCCTTGGGAAGAGCAGCGGCAGAGCGACGGAGCATGTTCTAGGCTTCTGCTGCCGGGCTTAGACCTACCCAAATATCATATTAAAAAAAAACGTTACTAAAAAATTACAAAGGAAACTGGTCCGTACGACTTTGATACGAGCATATTTTTTTCTACAGCAGCCAAAAATATACTTGACTTCAGTACAAGAAAATCAAATTCAAACGCCTGGAACAATATTTTATGCCCATTTTCAAACTTTAGCGACGAGGTCCGACTGGAAGCAGGGCATATTTGATTGTACAATTGGCCAAATGAGTTTTTTTTGCGGGCAATGCAACACAGGTGAGGTGTGAGGCAAGCGCGCAATATCACGATATGTTGTACGCTTCCAAGCGTATCTTGCACGAAGTGTGCCGGGTATAGCAGATTGGTAAGACCGCTACTGCTCGTCGATTTTCATCGTATGTAGCTGTCTTGCGCTGTCGCGGTTTTCGCTCATCAATTTTTTATGCAAGAAAAAGTCCCTACGAGCATGCACTCGGTGAGATTTGAACCCACGAAATTGATCTTGATAGGCACGCGGACCAAGCCACCGGGGACGCCGTGAGTATACGTGGTACCAAACAAGTCCTCTACGCAACGACGGCACTTTAGGCTCGTGACTCGTGAGCATACATATCTGGTATGTATCTCTGTAGGATGAAGAATCGGCACGGACACTGGATTGCTGGATGTCGACGGGTAGAAACAACGGTTTAACGTAAAGAACACATACGGGTGAACCTGGTATAGCACGATGGCTGGTGCTGTACTATAAACAACATAGTGTTGTCTTCACTTTGAGTAGGAATTCGCGCCGCAGGATATTTGTAACTGTCGGCAACTTGTGTGTGTGTTGATTGATGGACGGCGCACGGCGTACGTCGGACGATTCAGGCACAACTCGATGGGGGTCCCTGCTGCAAACTACTGCTTCCGTGCGCAGATTGGTTATGCATTATCTGTCACGTGTCACACGGGAGAACACCATCTCGTGCACTACATATACCGGTATACCTGATATGTTAAGTGATTGTAACACACAGCGGTTGGAATAAGTTGTAAATGCCGGTACATACCGCTAACTACCGGCTGGCTGCTGTACCAGTCAGTGTGATCAACTGTAGTGGGCCACAGGTCACGGTGTACGGTGTACCGAAACTCCGAAAGCAGCGCTAAAACTCCACCCCCTGCTGTCGTTCGAGAAAGCAGGGAAGAAAAGTGATCGCTCTCGGTTAGGTGGGGGGGGGGAAGGGGCGAAGGTGCTCGCTGAACACTGAACACTGAACACAGGGGGCGGGTTTGGTGGCCAAACCGTCACCAGCGACAGCAGCAGTAGTGTATCGCATATGTATACCGGTTCTACGAGTACAGCAGTAGGATGTATACAGGTACCAGGTAAATATATGATACCAAACGTTCAGAAGAGATGTCTTGCGCTTCATTTGGGACGGCGAGGTTTAAAACGTTCTTGCTTACGATTGCTGTTGCCGCCGACGCTGCGGCTGCTTTTTTTGTCGCTCTGCTGCCGCCGCTGCTGTTGCTGAGCTTGATTTGTTTGGTCATAATACATTCAAGTGCATTTTTGGCATCTATAAATAGACCGGTTGTACGGTTGTACGGCCAGTAAGTAGCAGTACTGCTGTGTACTCGCATCAGTACCGCTTGTATACACCTCGTGTACCAAGGCTTACCTGGTACCTGGTATTTGGTACCTGGTTCAGCAGCACGGAGACTTGCTTGGTCTGCTGAATGTCTACAAGTAGAAGAATATACAGCAATAGAAGGTACCGCCGTACATTCCATCATGCATAAAAGAGCTTCGCCGCTCGTATATACGACAACATAGGGGAGGGAACCGCGACGGATGCTTTCGACGAGACTTCGTACAACGCACACCACAACTGGCAAACGGTGCATACCCAGCAAACGGGCCACGGCAAGCGACCCACCTCCATGAGAGCTGCAGTCTGCACGGCCTGCAACACTTGCTCCACCTCGGAGTAAAGCACCTGAGGCTCATTCCTCCCTTCCATTACGTGTCGAATGCACGCAAAGAGCACAACGCCCCACCCAGAAGCGCACGCGACATTGTACACCACGAGGTACCCGTCCTTCAAGTAAGGCATGCTGTCCGATCCGGTCGGACAGAAAAGCAGTGTTGGTGAGAGCATCACCTCCCGAAATCCTGGTACGAAGGTCCGAATCTACAGGCTTTGTCATGGCCGATAGGTCCGAATCCGCTCTTGCAGGCATCCGGGGCTGAACAATTACCGTTTCCGTTGCAAACACGCCATCTTCATGATGTGAAAACCTTGGACCTCGTTCTTACGTTTTAGGTTTCAGCACCATGCACACAACAGCAGACTCCCCAGTATCCACCCTAGCACACTTCCATCTCAGAGACCAATGGATAACGCTGGCTTGACGATGACGCCGGAGGCCATAGCGGCGAGCAAGGTACGCCATGAACGGTCTCCACAGCAGCGCGGGCGCTGCCACTAGACAGTCGTGTGTGGAGTCGGCTAATTTTGTTTTTTGGTAGATCTTGTGCGTACGTTTCCACCAGTCTCGCCCTCTGACGGCCGCGCGTCTCAATCGGGTTGTGCTGCAGCCATACACCACAAGTGCCCGAAAGATCCCCCCCCTTCTCCCACCAGAACCTGGTAGGATCGTGTGCGGTAGTTTCCCTCGTGCTGAGACGGCACCCTGGCCGCAGGAAGCTTTTAGTAGTCGAGGGTGAAAAAAATGTCTGTTTCCTCCCGCTCGGAACGATATTTGGTCTGCGGCTGCTCTGTCGGAACTTGAACAGAACCAACACTCAAACTGTCATACGAGTAGGCAAAAAATGTACTCACCCAAGTACACGCGAGTACGTGCGCAGCAGATGAGCCGGAGAAGACTAACCGAAGTTGAAAAAGAAACTACCATCACCATTGCACCAACCAACACACCAAACGCCGATCGATGTTTTTTTCCCGACAACTTGTTCACGTTTCATCAGGTCGGCATAGGGTCCCTGTACGCAGCAGACGCCGCATCTTCTCTGTGCGCGTCTTTCCTGGTGTCTCCGTTCATCACCATCGTGGACCGCTCGATCATGCAAAACGCAAGCGGCATGATGAAAATGGGCGACTCCATCAGGTGTGATACGGTAAATAAGACGTATTTGCGTATTTGTAACAATTTTATCAAAATCTGCCAGCCAGGGGGTATGATCGTATAATATTTTATGCTCATGGCTCATGATTATAATACCAGGTACAATCAAGTGCCTCAAAGGGTATTCCTGGTTGGTGTCGTAGATACACCGGGGAAGCGGACAAAAAAACCCGAAAAAACTGAGTCAACTCCTGCACCGGTAGGTATACTTTTAAGCACATTTAAATGCGAGAACGCAGGAAAATAACTTGCTGCAGAGGACCCGTGGGGAAGTTGCAGAGAAACTTGCAGGAGACTTGGAGCAACCTTGGGGGAGATTGCGGCACTCTTCTTCCGTGGAGCAAGCACCCTTGGCACTTGAAACCTCCGAGCAACACGAGCAAGCTTCCAATTTACGATCAATATCAACCGCTAAATCGGCGGAAGTCACAGCTGATGACGTATAGAGTTAGTAGTTTGTTCACCCAGCAGGAGTGTACGAGTGTAATTAAACGATGTACCAGCGTACGGCGGTGATGATATGATTATTTTTATCATCAATCAAGGACAGGAGCGCATGTTTATTACCAGTATGAAACAAGCGTAACGACAGCCGTCGTTTATGTTCTTCCTGCAGTCAGCTAGGCTGACCGGTTCCAGCTCGTTACGATATCATTATCGTATCCACTCATTTAGGTGGAGAATCACCGCGGACGTAAGCTGCGCTGGATGTGAGAGATGGGCGCGACAAAGAACCAGGCACACGACACAGAGATACTATTAATACCTTGCTACCAGTAGTGTAGTAGACGATACAATGACATGCCGTCATACTGGACATGACAGGCACGATATATGCATCTTCTATAAAAGAGAGAAAACGAAAGAAAACAAAAGAAATACAAAAACAAAGAAAAAAAGAAAACGAATCGAAAGAGAGAAAGGAAAGAAAGAGAAAAAAAAACTGTCGTGCGTCGTAGTTCGCCTCGGTGCGCTCCGCAACGTCGAGCTGCTTGCGCAGGTGCGTGACCTCGACCGCGGAGCCGAGCCAAGAGCCGGACTGCTGTCGCCCTGTTTCTCCGCCAGCTCAGTGGCCTCCGGCGAAACGCCCTAGGTCAAAGAAGAATCTCCCACTGCGCACTATTATCGGAGACGATCGGAATGTTGTCAACTCCGATTTTCATACTGACCAGAGCGTAGCGGGGGATGTCAGACACTCGAAAAAAAGCGCGCTAAAAAAAAAAAAACAACAACAACAACAAAAACAGTACGATGAACACACCACACGCTCTCTGTCTTCTGTATTTTGTCTGCGGTGTCGTCCACCCTGGTTTCAAGAAGTCACGGCGAACAAGCAATCAAACAAGCAGACAAGACTAATTATTATGTACGAGTACAATCATCACTCTTCACTTGGCGTAGGTTTGTAAAACTACAGTTGTATATCTGATATACTATAAGTAAAAAAAAAAAAAAAAAAAAACTATACCTGGTAAGTAGCATGTGCGGTAGACAGGTGACCAACAGACGGACACCACATATATTTCATACGAGTATTACGTTTGCCTGATATTAATATTAATTGTGGCAGTTAGCATTATTTTGCCTGGTGTGGCGTCCCGAGAGACTACGCTTTCGGACTGCTGTCGGCCTGTCTTCTTGTCCGTCCGTTTGTCTGTCAGTTTCCCCCTCTGTTCTGCCTATATATATTATCGGTCTGTCTGACAGCTGACTGTTAATTCCCGTACTGCAAAGATGATACCACACTATTTCTAAGTAAGATGTTCCTCAGCAGGCGGGTGGGTGCAGTTGTACATGCATGATGGGTGTTCAGCATGTATGACACTTTTTTTGTCTTCCTATTCTTTTTTAGAATTCAGTGTATATTATCACCTTTATAGGCCGCTTTTTCTCTTGTGTTCGTTGCTGCAACGTTTTATCATAAATATAGCTCCATGTGCCGTACTGAGAAAGCGATAAGTCGTACGTAGAGGTGGTTGGTTCAGCTGGCGTAAACAGGACGGTTGGCTGCTCGAGACAGAGGTCGACCTCCCGAGTTAGGTCGTAGTGGCCCTTACGTCGTATTAGCCCTTTTTACTGTTACGGAGGGCCATAGTAAATAGGACCAAATATTATTAGTAAAAATAGGGAAATATACAGTTTTTTTTGTGTACCGTAGGTCCTGTTTACTATTGTCCCCCGTAATATTTACTGTACTACAGTACGTATATACAGGAACTATATTATATATCATGATCTCCCGTACTACAATATAGTACGTATATACAGGAACTATATTATATATCATGATCTCCCTCTAATTCCAAGCAGATTGTTCCCGAATCAGAAATATACTAGGTATCATATATCTTACTCTAATTCCAGGTAATTAGTTTGTCCCAGAACCAGGGAGTGAGAGTTGTTTTACTGGGATTAATAGTTTGTACTTCTGTACGTTGACGTTGATAGAATAGCAGCGATCGGTAGTAAATTGACAATCCTGTAGTCGGGTCTAGAGATGCAGCGTGGGAACTGCAGTCAACAAGAAAGAGCGAACGCTGCACGTACGTTACTGCCTGTCGGTGCACATAATGTCGCACGTAGAACGTGCTGTCTGGCTTGACACTGGCTGACACTACTGTCAATACATACCAGGTGTAATAGATCAAAAGTTCGAAACATTCGTTGTATTCGCCATGCGGCAATGTGCAGGATTGAAGGATCAGCACGGACACTGGTTGTGCTGGATGTCGACGGGTAGAAAGAACGGTTTAATGTGAAGAAAACAACAACAACAACAACAACAACAACAACAACAACAGTAGTACAATGCGCCTCAAAGTGGATCACTCACAAACACTGCTGTCCAGAGAAAAGAAAACCAAGGAAACCCCGAGATAAACCTACGCGCGAAGTCTACGTAGTAATCCCCTAATGTGCCTATCGGTACTTTTCCGGCTCGAATCTTTCAGGCTGAATCTTATGGGAGCCCGAACCGGAACACAGAACTGGCATGCACCTCTGTTTTTCGTATGGCACAGATTCGTATATCGAGTTTCGTCTTTTCCTATCTTCTGGTGGTTCGTGTGGATATGCCGAGGAGTTACCGCAATATTTGAATTCGGCGGACACGGCAGTACAAGTATCACACAGCAGTACAAGTACACAGCACCCACGTATCCTGTTTGGTACCCGCCGGGTAACATGGGGCTTGCTTCCGCAGACTTGAGCTTCCTGGAATGGGTTGGCTTCCTTCGATGAAGGGTCCTCAAGCTTGGTATTAATAGTCTGCTGTATAACATCAAGGAGCAGCGCGTTGGCATATATTGCAGAAAGCTCAAGCACACAACGACGGCAACAGCCAAGAGCATGCGGTGTAGTCTGTTGTTCGCCATCACCGGAGCTTGGCGTCTCTAGCTACCGCTATATGCCGGGATACCGTGTCAGAGATACCGAGAGAGTACAGCAGTAGTAGCGATGATATGTACAAGTATTAGGCCCGCCGCGTTATGCCTCCTGCGTGAGGTTCAAAACCGGTTTCGGCCAGCTCTGGGACCGGACAGAACTGGTGTCTGGTTTCATCTGGTCAGTCCATTTCCGATCGAAATACAGAAAATACTTGAGAGATTTCTGTTTTTTGGCCATCAAGAAGATTCGAAAAATAAGTCGGATCTGGCACGAAATTCCTCCTGGATCTCCAACCACCCCTGTTTTGTTTTCCGGTTTCCGCTCCCATAATAAGAGTCAGCCAGAGCTGCAGTCCCGTTTTTGGGAACAAAACTACTATTACGGGGGTCCATAGTTAACAGGACCTATGATGTACATAAAAACCTATATATTTGCCTATTTTTACTAACAAAATTTGGTCCCGTTAACTATGGACCCCCGTAATATTAATACTTGAGAATTGGAGTGGGTTGTATCCCAAACGACGGGACTGCAGTCCTCAATCCACTCCGCTTGCTGCCCTTCCTTGCTCCAATCTTCCTTCTCAAATACACGCGAAGTTGTTGTTTACTCTGCTGTGGTAACCCTGTTTGAGGCTCTCCACTGTCCAGAGAGAACTATGGACCTTCAAAAAATGACGGGGGGGGTGGTATTAATAGTTGATTGCTACTGTCCCGAGTTGCCATGGAAGGGAGTGGCAGGAGGAGTCGTGCGGCATGCGCTTATCACGATCCTTTCTACCCGAAGGTCTCCGGGCGCTCACGCTGCCCCTTTTATAGTACTGCGGTCCCGTTTCGGGGAGAAACCGAACTAGTTTATCCCAAGAACGGGACCAAAAACGGGCCTTTAGTACCGCAGTCCCGATTTGGGGACAAACCAGTCTAATTCCAAGTGATTTGTCCCCAAAACGGGACTGCGGTACTAAAAGGGTTAACTCGTTCGTACGAGCTCGTTCCCATATTTTAGCCCGTGGACACGGACAGGTGCGACAGCAGAGTCAAGCAGATGTAACGGGGAATCATGCAGGAGAACAGCAGTACCAGGTACAATAGCAGTGCGTTGCCAGGTGTGTGTGTTCCTTCACATCGAACCGTTCCTTCTGCCACTCGTAGGAGGTTTCACCCTCGACGATCTTCTGGACAAGCCGTGGTCACAGGTGTCGTCCCTTCTCCCCCCCGGTACGTGCCTTTAGTTTTTATCGCGCATAGGGTTCAGCATTCCCACTGCTCGTCGATTTTCATCGAATGTACAGCTAACTCACGCTCTCGCGCTTTCCGCTAGTCAATTTTATGCAAGAAAAAGTCCCTATGAGCATGCACTCGGTGAGACTCGAACTCACGAAATTGATCTTGATAGGCTCGCGGACCACCTACCAAGCCACCGGGGACGCCGGTATACATATGATATGCAGCACAACCAGTGTCCGTGCCGATTCTTCAATCCTGTTATTACGGAGGACCATAGTAAATAACACCTACTGTGGTAGACACAAAAGCCTATATATTTGCCTATTTTTACTAACAAAATTTGGTCCCATTTACTATATTCCTCCGTACTATTAGAATTAATAGAGAGATACAAGTTCTGTGGTCACAAAACTACGCCACACAGATACTGCTGCTGTTGTTGTTTTCTTCAAATTAAACCGTTCTTTCTACCGATGTCGACGGGTAGAAAGAACGGTTTAATGTGAAGAAAAAACAACAACAACAACAACAACAACAACAACAACAACAACAACAACCCGTCGACACCCGGCACAACCAGTGTCCGTGCCGATTCTTCAATCCTGGAGAGATACAAGTTCTGTGGTCACAAAGCTACGCCACGGAGATACTACGTTGCCACGTATGCAATGCAATGCCATGTCATCATACTGCGTACGACAGGCACGACATACACATTCCGTGACCTAGAGAAACGAAACGAAACAGAGAGAAAAAACAAGAAAGAAGAAGAAGACAATTCGAAACAGAAAAATAAGCAAGAAAGAAAAAAACAAACATATATAAATATTTTTAGAAAAAGAATATACCTGGTATATACGAGTATATATCAACAAACCATCGTGCCCCCTCCGCAGGGGATCTGGCAGACACTCGAAAAGAACGAGCTGGAAAAAAAAGGAAGAAGAAGAAAACACTATTATAGTCGTCGTCAACAGAGTAAGACTATGTGATATGGGTGGAGTATTCATGGGCTATAGATATAGATAATACGTTGCAGTCTTGTAGTCTCACGAATACGAGAATAATCCAAAGAATGGATTAACCCGGCGGATATTCCGTTAGTCGAGAGTATCGTTCTTTTAGGAATGTTCCCTAGGGTGGATAACCCCCTAGACGAGAGTAATGTTCCTTGACGCAGATAGGACTACGAAGTGAGAAGTTCTTATATTTACAGAAGAACGATCGGTAGCCATAGGAAAGTTCTGTAGGAGTACATCAGATAAGAGGAATTTAGGAGAGCTTGTGGCATGGGGTGGGACGAGTATATCTGGACGTCGAGTCCCGCCCCCCTACCTCTCACTTCTCTACCAGAGCACCTCCTCAGCTCTCGCCATCAATAAGAAGATCTAAATCAGAAGAAGCGAAGCACTGCTTTCCAGCTGCCAGAACAACCTGCGTCCCTTACCACTACCCTTACCACTACCCTAGAGCGGTCTCCGCTTCACATCTGGCGTCGTCGGCAGGGTCAGTGGTTGTTCTCAGCGAACACTCCCTCTTCGTAGTGTTTGGGTTTTATTACGAGGTGTGGGGGGATCTATAGCCTCATTTCTTTTGTTTCGAATAGCCGCATCTTCGACCTCCTTTTTCCTGGCCGTTTGGGATGAACTTTGTCATCACCCTCCGACCATCTTGTGGTCTGCGTATACGACTATTCAGGGTGGGCTAATGTGATATGGGTGGAGTATTCATGGGCTATAGATATAGATAATACGTTGCAGTCTTGTAGTCTCACGAATACGAGAATAATCCAAAGAATGGATTAACCTGGCGGATATTCCGTTAGCTTTTGTTTCGAATAGCCGCATCTTCGACCTCCTTTTTCCTGGCCGTTTGGGATGAACTTTGTCATCACCCTCCGACCATCTTGTGGTCTGCGTATACGACTATTCAGGGTGGGCTAATGTGATATGGGTGGAGTATTCATGGGCTATAGATATAGATAATACGTTGCAGTCTTGTAGTCTCACGAATACGAGAATAATCCAAAGAATGGATTAACCCGGCGGATATTCCGTTAGTCGAGAGTATCGTTCGTTTAGGAATGTTCCCTAGGGCGGATAGCCCGTTAGACGAGAGTAATGTTCCTTGACGCAGATAGGACTACGAAGTGAGAAGTTCTTATATTCGCAGAAGAACGATCGGTAGCCATAGGAAAGTTCTGTAGGAGTACATCAGATAAGAGGAATTTAGGAGAGCTTGTGGCATGGGGTGGGACGAGTATATCTGGGCGTCGAGTCCCGCCCCCCTACCTCTCACTTCTCTACCAGAGCACTTCCTCAGCTCTCGCCATCAATAAGAAGATCTAAATCAGAAGAAGCGAAGCACTGCTTTCCAGCTGCCAGAACAACCTGCGTCCCTTACCACTACCCTTACCACTACCCTAGAGCGGTCTCCGCTTCACAACTATGAACCAAGGGAAAAATAACAGGCAAACCAGACAAAGCACAAAGCATCCTCCAGGTAGCGGCAGCACTTTATGGTACGAATAGCACAGCCAGGGTCTCCCTGCTGGTCCGCCTGGTACTTTGCTACCCTGTCTGCCCCCTTCGTCCAGCGTTCGTCAACTATGCCCGGCCCCTTGGCGTCAGACAATACGAAACAGGCAAAAAGCAGGCTCGTCATCCACCCACGCCACACGACTCTTTCAATAAGGCTTATCAATCGGAGAAAGGAAGAGAAAGAAAATAAAATGGGAAATCACATCGGGTCAGCGCAAAAAACAAGAAAATAAAATGAAACAAAAATAAACTAAAACTAAAGGAAGACAAAGGAAGACTACGTTCGAACCAGCTGCATCAGTTGGTGGTACGAGTAGTATAGGCATGTTCTACTTCTTAGTCTGCCCGGTACCTTGCTACCCTGTCTGCCATCTCCTTCCTACTTTCGTCCACTGCAGTTTCCCTTCTACTCCTGTTCCCCCCCCTCTCCTCATTCCCTTGGTCGGGTTTTCTGCTACTCCTCTTTGTTGCCCCTCCTCCCCCCATTCCCTTGGACACCACCCACGGCGGATGCGCGGCGCTGCCTATTCAGCTCAGCCTCAGCCTCGTGCCACCTCACCATGAACCGTTCGGCTGCTTCCAGGATCCCCCGGTACCACTTCCCCGCCTTTTTTGCAGCAGTGGGCCACAGCGCGGTCTCAACTCCAAACACCAAGGGAGCAAGTTCCGTTGACCCTTCGGTGGCTCGGAACTCCCTAAGGTCTTCGACTATGCATCTATGCCAAGTCTTAACCTGTCCGCCAGGTCTCGGGTTCTCCCCACCAGCCATCGTCCCGAACATTACCCGACTGGGTAATCGATAGTACATTGTTACGTAAGCAGTAAGCACAGCAGTCAGTACACAATTCAATGCCATGTCATCATGCTGGATATGACAGGCACAACAAACATATGCTACCAGGTGTGAAAGAGAGAAAACGAGAGAAAACAAAGAAAAAAAGAAAACATGTTGAAAGAGAGAAAGAAAGGAACAGGGAAAGGGAAGAAGAAAAAATATATATATCGTGCCTCCCCGCAGGGGATGTGGCAGACACTTGAAAAAAAGCGTGCTAAAGGAAAAAAAAAAAAACACCGCTGTACTTATAAACAAAGTGAGACTAAGAACCAAGGGAAAATAACAGGCAAACCGAAACACAAAGTACCATCCAGGTACGTAGCGGCAGCCGTTTGTGGTATGAGTAGCATAGCCAAGTTCTCCCTACTATTACGGGGGACCATAGTAAATAGGACCAAATATTGTTAGTAAAAATAGGCAAATATATAGGTTTTCGTGTGCACCGTAGGTCCTATTTACTATGGTCCCCCGTGATAGTCCGCTTGGGACCTTGCTACCCTGTCTGCCGTCTCCGTCCTGCGTTCGTTCGTAAACTGTGCCCCGCCCCTCGGCGTCAGACAATACGAAACAGGAAAAGCAGGCTCGTCATCCACCCACCCCGCACGACTCCTTTCTTGAGGCTGTAGCCAAAAGATACCAAGCCGTGGAGGTTTCAGTGTAATCGCATGTGTGAGTGGAGCAGTGGCCGGGGATCCTGTGTGATGTCCCCTAGCCACCTGGCTCGTGGTCCGATGAGGATCACTCCGTGATAATACAAGCTCTAAGAACAAGACTTACTGAGTGCGAGGCCAGCGAGACTGGTGGAGTCCCTCGCTGGAAGCCCTCTTGCTGATATCATCTGGCAGAGGCCATAATATCTAGATATTCGCGGAACTTCTGTTGGAGGAGTTTTCGGCTGCGGAGTATTGGGTCACAGCTGGGAAGGCAGTTGGCCCGTTGGACGGATCGAAACGGCTTGAAGCGCACAGCAGGGGAGGACGCTCCGGGAGCTGGAGGACGCACAGGTCAGGCGGCAGTTTCTCCGTTATTACAGTAGAGTCCAGGTGGACTGCTGTGGATTATGGCGCACACGGCAAGCACGCCGCTGGTGGTAGGGGAGTCTCTGACTCCACCGAAATACGGAGAGGTGTGGACCGAGCAGGCCTCTCGTGTTTTTTACGCAGCGTACCTCGATTATGAGGAACGGCTGCAGCCGTTCGTGTCGAGTGAACTCGCTTTGGGGGTGCTGTAGCCAAAAGATACCAAGCCGTGGAGGTTTCAGTGTAATCGCATGTGTGAGTGGAGCAGTGGCCGGGGATCCTGTGTGATGTCCCCTAGCCACCTGGCTCGTGGTCCGATGAGGATCACTCCGTGATAATACAAGCTCTAAGAACAAGACTTACTGAGTGCGAGGCCAGCGAGACTGGTGGAGTCCCTCGCTGGAAGCCCTCTTGCTGATATCATCTGGCAGAGGCCATAAGGCTTATCAATAGAAGAAGGGAAGAGAAAGAAATAAAATGAAGATCACAGAGGATCAAGCGCAAAAAAAAAAAAAAAAAAAAAAAACACAAATACGACCAAGGAAGACCACGTTCGTTCGTACCAGCTGCACCAGTTGGCGGCACGAGTAGCATAGGCATGTTCTACTTCCTAGTCGGTCCGGTGCCTTGCTACCCTGTCTGCCATCTCCTTCCTACTTTCGTCCACCGCGGTTTCCCTTCTACCCCTCTTGTCCCCCCCATCCCCGCATTCCCTTGGTCGCGTTTCCTTCCACTCCTCTTGTTACCCCCCCTCTCCCCCCATTCCCTTGGACACCACCCACGGCGGATGCGCGGCGCTGCCTACTCACCTGTGCCTCATCCTCGTGCCACCTCACCATGAACCGTTCGGCTGCTTCGAGGATCCCCCGGTGCCACTTTCCCGCTTTTTTTGCTGCAGTGGAACACAGCAGTGCGGTCTCAACTCCAAATACCAAGGGGGCAAGTTCCGTTGACCCTTCGGTGGCTCGGAACTCCCCGAGGTCTTCGACTATGCATCTGTGCCGAGATTTAAACTGTCCGCCGGGTCTTGGGTTCTCCCCACCAGCCATCGTCCCGAACATTTCCCGACTGGGTAATAGGTAGTACTTTGCTGTACAGGCAAACTTGGTACCTTGTGTATGTTTATCGAGACTGCTTTTTTTACGTTCCACTCTGACCGGAAATATAGTCTATGTTCATGCGATAATGTATAAATTAAAACGTTCTTATATTACCGGACAAAGTGGTTTCCTGGTATACTCATCTTGACGTACCTGGTATAAGGCTTAGGTTGGGCAGGCGATTGGTTAAACTTTTACCAATACCGTAGCCCAACGGACTAAGACGTTTAACAAATGGCATCATGGACACAGCAGCAGGACATGGGTCGTTGGTTGTGAGTTCGAATCCCACGTCCGCCGTGAAAATGCTTTGTGAAGAAAAGCGAGTTTCCTCATGTCAAGAATCTGAAAAAAATACTTCTGGATCCCCAAGAATTGGAACCGCGTGTTGGTGGCACGTGGACCCGTATATACGGTCCGTCCGTCCCAGTAGGGGCAGGGTGTTGTAAGGCTTAGATTGGGTAGGCGACCGGCTAACCTTTTAGCAACAACCCAACGGACCAAGAACTGCGGTCCGGTTTTGGGGACAAACCAGTCAAATTCCAGGTGTTTTGTCCCCGAAACGAGACTGCAGTCCTAAAAGGGTCTTCAGCACACCTGGTATTACTCGTATTACGGAGGGCCATAGTAAATAGGACCTACGGTACACACAAAAACCTATATATTTACCTTCTTGTACTATTAATAACAATATCTGGTCCTATTTACCGTGGTCCCCCGTAAAATAGTCAATTCCCCTTCTTATTTTTTCACGCAGACATTCCTCATCAAGGGGTTCAACGGCAGCAATTATTAGTATTACGGAGGGCCATAGTAAATAGGACCTACGGTACACACAAAAACCTATATATTTATCTACTTTTACTAGCAAAATTTAGTCCCATTTACTATGGTCCCCCGTGATAATAGTTGTTGCTGCTCTCGGACGCGGCCGAGGACTTTTTTGTTTTATTTCTTTCCTCGTGAGGTATTTGACATTTCCGTGCGTGTTGTTGAGATCGTGCGGAAGGACTTGGTACGTTTTCTCTAGGGCGGGGAAGAATAATAGTCGCACCACGCCTTTTTTTCTTCTTTTGCCCTTTGTTTGATCCTCCGAGATAGAGTTGCACCCCGTCTGACTGAGGACCGGGTACCCGGTGGCGGGTACCCGGAACCGTCGGAACCGGAATCGTCCCGATCCAACTCACGGAACTGCGGGTATTTGCACCCCGGGTACCCGTCAGTTGTGGTATACGGAGCCCTCAAGACTGGGGTATGGGTTGATTTATATATACACTGCTGTGCCCATAGACTCTCGTCTCTCGCCCCTGTCTGTCGCGGAGGGATTTGTCGCTGTAGTTAACTAAGTTGATTTTAGCTACGCTCGCGAGGTACGGCGGGGTACGGTTGCCTCTCTAAGAAGCGGAGCAACCCTAGCTGCACGATCAAGCCGACTGCCAGCGCGCGCGCCGCTGGTTTTGACGATTCGATCACATGGACGTGCGTTGCAACCTCGTGAAACATGATACCAGGCGATATAGGACCCACCGCATTTTTTGCGCGCTCGCGTGAACCTTCCGCGAAACGAGTAACATAAAAAAAAACAGTCAAGAATAACGACACTCCTTCATTATTTTTTCTTTGTTTCTGAATGTGGGTTGTTGTCACATGGTTTAATTGATGCAAGCTAATAAGCTTATATATTCGAAGGATTTCCCGATGACTTGACCAGCGAAATAAGGGTGGAAGGAAAATGGCACCGAGGATTGATCGCTTATGTTTAAGCTCCCCTCTCCCAACCTCTCCGCTCGATCCCACACAGAATATCCCACGTGCCTTCTGCCATATTTTTTCAGCATGGTTCATCGAGAGAGACGAAATGAAGTCTTGCCCTCCCACAGCCTTACCACGCTGCTGCTCACAGGCTGAAGGGGGAGTAAATAGTATATGGTAACCCGGGTACCCGGGTGCCCGGGTACTCGGGTACCGGTGTCCCGCTCAAAACCTAAAATGGGAGCAAAGTAGTGTCTGGTAACCCGGGTACCCGTGTCCGCCGGACCCCGGGTACCCGGTTCCGGTTCCGTCTGGAACGCCTCCCACCCGGTCGCGTACCCGGTTCCAATTTTTGAGGCCGGGGTGCAACTCTACTCTGAGAACTTCTCACATTTTTTGTTCTTGCGCCCCGTTTGTGTGTTGTCTTCACAATAAATCGTCCTTTCTACCCAGCTTTATCAGTACGCTCACAGAAGTAGTATCCGGCCTGATTCCTTATCCTGGAGAGATACTAATTCTGTGGTCGCAGACTGTTTTTTGTGAGACAGAGAAAGACCAAAAAACAAAATTGAAAAAAAAACGCAAATTCAAGACTTCAAGGGTCAAGCAAGTGAAGTGCCAGCGTACCGGCTACGAGAACACAACAAGACAAGCAAGACCAGAAAACAATTAACATAAAGACAATAAAATCAAATAAATTCTGCAATGGAACGTAGTACAAACGACGCGAGGAGATCAGGAAGGCTGGTGTTAATAGACGGCAAGCATACGTACTCAGGAAGGACAGATAGCTGCCGCACGGACGAAGCAACACGAAGGAGAGGAAGATACCGGCATGCTGACGGCGGGGCGGGGAAAGGAAACAAAGGGAGAGACAAGGCAAAAAAACAAGAAGGAAGAGAGACTGTACTTATGAAGAAAGTCTTGACGCGTGGGTTGATGACGAGCGTGGTTTGTTTATTTTGTACTGCCTGACGCATATTCTCCGGGGTTGGGGCACGATTGTCGAAACCAGGAAGGAGATGGCAGACAGGGTAGCAAAGTGCAGATCGACCATTAATAGTACGTAGAACCTGTCTATGCTAAACGTGCTACAAACTTCTGCGGCTGCCTGGAAGGTGCTTTTTTTTGTCAAGCTTCGGTTTGCCTTGTATTTCCTTGCGCTGCGGCTGCCTGGATGGTGCTTTTTTTTTTGTCAAGCTTCGGGTTTGCCTTGTATTTCCTTGCGTTTTCAGTCTTGATCCGTTCATCTGTGGTGGTTTTTGTTTCTTCTGTTTCTTCTGTATTGTCTTGCCACACCTCCTACGGGGAGGGGGGGGTGGACCACACTTTTCTTTCTCTTCTTTCGACTCGTTTTTCTTTGTTTCTTTCGATTTTTCTACATTTCATAGAATGTGTTCGTCGTTCCTGTCATGTGTGTGTTCTTCACATTAAGGGCCTTCTTCGCGAGAAACTTTTTTCAGGATGATCGAATAGGGAAAAAATGATTTGATTTGATTTGAATAGAATAGAATTTCGTTAATAATATGCCTTCGGGTCCTATCGAGGACTATTACAGGGGTCCGTAGTTAACGGGACCAAATTTTGTTAGTAAAAATAGGAAAATATATAGGTTTTTATATAAACCATAGGTCCTGTTAACTATGGATTCCCGTAATAGCGTAATTTGCTGAAGGGTTGAATAACGCACGAGGGTCAACGAACACCCGAGGGCAACCAACGAGGCGAGCGACGGCCCGCGTCCTCCCCGGGGCGCCACGGTCTGCGGCCGATTGTTTCTGCCGGCACCGCCGAAGAGGCTATCGCTCTTGGGATGTCTTGGGTGGCGTGCGCAACCCCAAAGCCCCACGCAGGCAGCAGCGACGAGGATACAGCGATTGAACTTCTGAGCGAAGTCGTGACCTGGTCGGTACTCGTGTGGTTTGCGAGGCAAAGAGGGAGGAAAAACTGGGTTTGCGACGGCCCTGTAAGTGTTTTAGGCGCCGCGGATGGTCTACTCTGTGCTAGGGGTCGTCGGACCTCGCGCTGCGGCTGCTCCGGTGGCCCTGTCTCTCGGGAATGGTGGATCTCAGCTGTGAAGCAGTCGACGACACGGCTCAAGTTTTCGAGGCTTGCTTCGGTTTCAGGAGCATGCCACGTCGAGTTGGACAAACTCCCCAAATTGAATAACACGAAGAGCAAAAGAATTCCCAACATATTTCTTTTCGAATTCATTTTTTTTTCGTTCGATTCGAATCTTAAGTTAAAACGCCTGCTTGGTGATCCACTTGTCGACCAATCATATACAAATCTAATCAAACGAAAAAAATATTGGCGGAGTATCATAAAAAAAAAAAACTCGTTAATACGGGCCCTAAACCGTTCTTTCTACCCGTCGAAATCCAGCACAACCAGTGTCCGTGCCGATTCTTCAATACTGCTGTCCTGTTATTAGAGAGATTCAAGCTCTGTACGAAGTAAAAAAACTGCGCCACAGCAGCAGAGATACTGCATTGTTTTGCAGTGAGCAGAGTAGACGCTGCGATGCCATCTCATCGTACTGGATATGACGGGCACGGCCTGTCGTTGCAGTGTCTACTATGCTTTACTGCATACCACAGGTACCGATGTACAGCAGTACTATTACGGGAGTCCATAGTTAATAGGACCTATGGTACACACAAAAACCTATGCATTTTACCTATTTTTACTAACAAAATTTGGTCCCATTAACTATGGACCCCCGTAATATCTCTGTGTCGTAGTTTTGTGACCACAGAGCTTGTGTTTCTCTACTGCTGTAGGATTGAACATTCGTAACGGGCGCTGGTTGTGCTGGACGCTGGATATCGACGGGTAGAAAATAACAGAGAACACACACATACATCTCGCCCGACGTTGGTTCGTCGTTCAGTATTTGCTTGGGCTTGTTTTTCTTCTTTTATTTTTCTCTCTCCTGCGATATGTATCGTTTGTGTATATGTTCACACCAAACAGTCCTTTCCGAATAGTTGATTCTTGTCGGCATCCAGCTCACCGGCCGTCCCGGTAGGCTAATAGTGCTGGCGCTCTCGAATCATACTAAGAGTTCGTACTGGGGTTTGAACCCCACGTGGTGGGTCGATTTTTGTAGTTTATTTGCGAAAAGAAAAAAAAATTGATCAACTGCTGAGAGCGCCCATCAACTTTTGTAGTAGCGTGGGTAGCCGCAAATTCGATGTGAGCCGGCGAGGGAAGTTCGTAGAAGGGCCGAAGTCTTGTCGCGATAAAAAAATGCCCTCCAAGGCAAGAACTGTAGCGCGAAGGAGGAAGAAGAACCTGATTTGTGAACCCGGATGGATGTGAGTTACGACTTGGAAGGAGGGAGAGAAAGAAGGACGATCACGAAGCACGGGATCGGAAAACAAAAAACGGTGCGTCCGTGCCCGATTCTTAACACAAACTCTGTGGTAACGAAACCACGACACAGCGGCAGAAATGCTACATACATTACGTTGTGATAGTGCAGCAAAGCAGGGTAGACCGTGCACTTCCGTGTTCATCATACTGGGTACGTCATCGTGCTCGGGACGACAGGCACGTTAGAGAAGCTGCTTGGTAATCTGCGTATCGCACTTTAATACGCGATGGCTTTGCATTTGGCTACGTACGTACGTGATATCGTTGTCTTGCGATACCATGTTGTTGTTGTTTGTTCTCTTCGTTCTTTCTACCCGTCGACATCCAGCACAACCAGTGTCCGTGCCGATTCTTCAATCCTAGAGAGACATGGCGGACAGGTTAAGACTTGGCATAGATGCGTAGTCGAAGACCTTAGGGAGTTCCGCGCCACCGAAGGGTCAACGGAACTTGCTCCCTTGGTCTTTGGAGTTGAGACCGCACTGTGGCCCACTGCTGCAAAAAAGGCGGGGAAGTGGTACCGGGGGATCCTGGAAGCAGCCGAACGGTTCATGGTGAGGTGGCACGAGGTTGAGGCTGAGCTGAGCAGGCAGCGCCGCGCATCCGCCGTGGGTGGTGTCCAAGGGAATGGGGGGAGGAGGGGCAACAAGAGGAGTAGCAGAAAACCCGAGCAAGGGAATGCGGAGAGGGGGGGAAAGAGGAGTAGCAGGGAAACTGCAGTGGACGAAAGTAGGAAGGAGATGGCAGATAGGGTAGCCAGGTACCGGGCAGACTAAGAAGTAGAACATGCCTATACTACTCGTACCACCAACTGATGCAGCTGGTTCGAACGTGGTCTTCCTTTGTCTTCCTGTTGTTTTTGTTTATTTTTATTTCATTTTGTTGTCTTCTTTGCGGTGACCCTATGTGATTTTCATTTCTCTTCCTTTCTCCGATTGATAAGCCTTATTGAAGGAGTCGTGTGGCGTGGGTGGATGACGAGCCTGCTCTGCTTGTTTCGTACTGTCTGACACCGAGGGGCCGGGCATAGTTGACGAACGCTGGACGATGGTGGCAGACAGGGTAGCAAGGTACCAGGCGGGCCAGCAGGGAGATCCTGGCTGTGCTACTCGTACCATAAACTGCTGCCGCTACCTGGAGCATGCCTTGTGCTTTGTTTGGTTTGACTGTTATTTTTACCTTGGTTCTTAGTCTTACTCTGTTGACGACTAGTGGTGTTTTCTTCTTTTTCTTTTTTTTTTCCAGCCCGTTCTTTTCAAGTGTCTGCCACGTCCCCTACGTGGGGGTACGATGGTTTGTTGCTATACTGAAGTATATACATATACCAGGTATATTTTTGTTTCTTTTTTTTTTATTTCTTTTCTCTTTCGAATTGTCTTTGTTTTTGTTTTTGTTTTTTCTCTTTGTTTCGTTTTTGTTGCTCTAGGTCATGGAATGTGCATGTCGTGCCTGTCGTACGCAGTATGATGACATGGCATTGCATTACATACGTGGCAACGTAGTATCTCTGTGGCGTAGTTTTGTGACCACAGAACTTGTATCTCTCTAGGTTTGAAGAATCGGCACGGACACTGGTTGTGCTGGATGTCGACGCGTAGAAAAGAACGGTTTAATGTGAAGAAAACAACAACAACAACAACAACAACATGTACGTCTGTTCGTTGGGAATGCACGTACTGCTGTAGTTTGTGACCACAGAGAGTTCGACGGGTATGTATACAGAAAGAACGGTCAGGACTGCACTCCCGTTTGGACACAACTTGCTTGGTATTGGAGTTAAATACCTGGCAGGTGCGTCTGCTGTGCAGTGCAGAACACACAAGATAGCTGCTGTCTTTCATAGGGTGAAGAAAGCGCGGGCACTGCTGCTGCTGCTGCTGCTGCTGTACGTGCTGAATGTCGACCGGTACTCTGCACGGCGGGTGGCTGGTGGGGTTGGAAATGGCAGTGTGGGGTGAAATGGACAACCAATTAATCGCGGAAGGGCAACATCAGCAACTATTATTAATACTACAACAACAACGACAACGGCGGTAACAACAGCAAAGCAACAGCAGCAATACGTTACGGCGTTATTATGAGACCTGCATAGACATGATGCATACCACTATGTTCCTGAATATACAGATCGTGTTGATGTAGTATTAGTATACGAAACGTCCTAATGTTCAGGGACAAAGTGGTTTGTGGTTTCATATTTATAGTTCGCATATTCGTTTACTCTGAGGATGAACTACTGCTGTGTACTGCTGTATATACTATAATACCTGGTACCAGTACTCGGTAGTATCAAGGGTTCACACTGCTGTTTCCTCCTGTTGAAAACACAGACAGCACTACGTTCGTACAGGAGTAGCATCTTTCTCTTCCTATCTTCTATTGATAGGAGTCGTGTGGCGTGGGTGGATGACAAGCCTGCTTTGCTTGTTTCGTAGTGCCTGACGCCGAGGGGCGGGGCACAGCAGTTGACGAACGCAGGACGGAGACGGCAGACAGCGTAGCAAGGTCCCGAGCGGACTATTAATAGTAGGCAGAACTTGGCTATGCTACTCGCACCACAAACTGCTGCCGCTACCTGGAGCGTGCTTTGTGCTTCGGTCTGCCTGTTATTTTCCCTTGGTTCTTAGTCTCACTCTGTTTATAAGTAGTTTGGTGTTTTTTTTTTTTTTTTGTATTTTTTTTTCTCTAGCGCGCTTTTTTTCAAGTGTCTGCCACATCCCCTGCGGGGAGGCACGACAGTTTTTTTTTTTCCTGTTCTTCTTTCCTTTCTCTCTTTCGATTTTTTTTTTTTTTTTTTCTTGTTTTTGTTTTTCCTTGTTTTCTTCCGTTTTCTCTCTTTCCAGTTTCAATAGAATAATATGTATGTCGTGCCTTTCGTATCCAGTATAATGGCATGACATTGCATTTTCTACTTGCTTCATACGTAACAATGATGTAGTATCTCTGTGGCGTAGCTTTGTTTGTGACCACGTAGTAACTTGTATCTCTTCAGGATTGAAGAATCGGCACGGACACTTTGTGCTGGATGTCGACGGGTAGAAAGAACGGTTTAATGTGAAGAACACACAACACAGTAGTAGCAGTGTCAGATTGAGGATCGAAATGGAAACACTGGTACGTTGCTACGCTATGCACCCCGTTGCTACTATTTATACTGCTTGCTGTATGGTTGGAAAGTTTGGACCAAGATTATTCTTTGCCTGTAGTACCGCAGTTCCGATTTGGGGACAAACTAGTCTAATTCCAAGTGATTTGTCCCCAAAACGGGACTGCAGAACTAAACAGCTGTACTTGGTATTATATATTTTTTGTAGAATAAAAAAACAACAGCAGTTGTGATATCGAGGATTTCGTCCAAACTCTCATCTTTGCAAGCTGCGCTGTGTGTTTATCAACATTTTATTTTGTTGAGGTCGCTTTTTTGTCTTTGCTTTTTTTTCCGGCTTGTTTTCGTTTGTTTCTTTCGATTTTTTTCTCTCTCTTTAATAGAATGTGTATGTCGTGCCTCTCGTAACCAGCACGATGACATGTATGTGTGTGTTCTTGATATTAAACCAATCGCATTCAATCGTTATTTCTACCCGTCGACATCCAGCACAGCCAGTGTCCGTGCCGATTATTCAATCCTATTCTTAATAATAGAGAGTTACAAGTTTTGCGGTCACAAAACTACGCCACATCAGAGATACTACGTTGTTTAGTTTATGCAGTACGCAGAGCAGACAACAACGCAATGCCATGTCTGTGTCATCATACTGGATACGACAGGCACGACATACACATTCTATGAACCGACGTCCCCGGTGGCTTGGTAGGTGGTCCGTTCAAGTCTCACGGAGTGCATGCTCGTAGGGACTTTTCCTTGCATAAAAAAATGATGAGCGGAAAGCGCGAGAGAGTTAGCTACATTCGATGAAAATCGACGAGCAGAGGGAATGCTGAAATGAACCCTATGCGCGACAAAAAAATAAAGGCACGTACCGGGGGGGAGAAGGGACGACACCTGTGACCACGGCTTGTCCAGAAGAAGATCGCTGAGGGTAAAACCTCCTACGAGTTAGGCTGGAAAGTAAGAGCGATGATGAAAAAAAAAATGAAATGCAGGGAGATAACGAAAGGAAACAAACAAGCAAAAACGAACAAACAGAAAGCAAAGAAACAAATCAAAGAGAAAAAGGAAAGGGAAATGGAAAAGCAAAATATGTCGTGCCTTCCCTCAGGAGTTGTGGCAGACACTTGAAAAGAACGAGCTAAAGAATCAGCACCACTATTAATACATGCTACATACAAACAGATTAAGACTGAGAACACAGGGAAATGACAGACAAACCGAAGAACAAAGCACCCTTCAGGTAGCCGCAGCAGTTTGTGGTGTTGGTAGCATAGCCAGGTTCTCCCTACTAGGCTGTCTGGTACCTTGCTACCCTGTCTACCGTCTCCGTCCTGCGTTCGTCAACTGACTGTGCCTCGCCACCGGAGAGGATGCGTCAGACAATACCAAACAAGCAAAGTAGGCTCGTCATCCACCCACGCCACACGACTCTTTTCGTAAGGACAAGGAGAAAGAAAGAAAGAAAGATAGTGTAATATGATGAAAATCACGGAGGATCAAACGCAAAATGAAAAAGAACTCCAAAGGAAACATTGCACTGCTGTCTGCTCTGTTTGCTGCATAATGTTGGTATCTCTGACTATTAATAGCTGTGTGCGTAGTTTCGTGAGTCTGTAACTCTTCAGAATTGGAGAATCGGCACGGACACTGGCTTTGCTGGATTTCGACGTGCGTGGTGGAAAGAACGGTTCAATGCACAGAATACAAACACACGATCGAACCACCGTTTTGTTTTTCCATCCTGTTTTCTTTTTCTTTTTTTTTTTTCTTTTTTTTTGATATTTTCGTTTGCCAATACGTCCAACGAAGTCCGTATGTGTGCTCTTCATATCGAACATCCAACCGGTAATATTACGGGGGGGCATATTAAATAGGACCTACGGTACACACAAAAACCCATATATTTCGCTATTTTTACCAACAATATTTGGTCCTATTTACTATGGCCCCCCGTATTGGTACTGCTGTTGTGAAGAATAAGAATGCACACACACTCATGTATTTCTTCCCCACGATATGATGTGTGTTGCCAGTAATACCACTACCAGGCAGCTAATAATAGCTACCAGGTACCCTGCACCGATGACGTCCAGCACCCAACACACACACACAGACATGAGTGTCCGCGTATGTACGAATGCGTGGGGTTTGTTTCCCTAAACTGTCTCGGGTACCCGAATTTACTATTACGGGAGACCATAGTTAATAGGACCTACAGTACGTCCCCGGTGGCTTGGTAGGTGGTCCGCGTGCTTGTCAAGATCAATTTCGTGGGTTCAAGTCTCACCGAGTGCACGCTCGTCGGGACTTTTTCTTGCATAAAAAAAATGATTAGCGGAAAGCGCGAGAGCGTGAGTTAGCTAAATCCGATGAAAATCGACGAGCAGTGGGAATGCTGAACCCTATGCGCGACAAAAATAAAGGCACGTACCGGGGGGAGAAGGGACGACACCTGTGACCACGGCTTGTCCAGAAGAAGATCGCTGAGGGTGAAACCTCCTACGAGTTAGGCTGGAAAGTAAAAAGTGACGATTAAAACAAGAAAGAAAACACAAAAAAAATGATACACACAAAAAACTATATATTTACCTGTTTTTACTATTACGGGGGTCCCTAGTTAATAGGACCGATGGTATGCACAAAAATCTATATATTTGCCTGTTTTTACTAGCAATATTTGGTCCTTTTTACTATGGTCCCCCGTAATAACAATATTTTTTGGTCCTATTTAGTATGTTCCCCCGTAATACCAGGTGTACGTGAAATAAATACTGCTTCAACCGCTGTATATCACACTGCTGTACCGATGCAATTTCATTGTACCCGTGTATTTTTCCTGAAATGTTTTTTTTTTCCTCCTCCAGCGTGACTGGAAGATTTCTTGCCACCACGAACTACCCTGCTATGGACTGCGGCTCTGTCCCGCAAGACAAGGACTGTTTGATATTGGTATTAGTATACGAACACTCGTTGTGTTTCGGCCAAGAGTAGTATTGGGCTGTGCCACTCTGTCCCGAAATATAAGACACATTTGGTTCAGCAATTAGTGTAAAACCGGTTGTTATATAATGGGACAAGAGTTGTATGGGCTATAGATCTGTAAGTACCGGTGGCCTACTCGCAAGTATATCCATAAGTCCAAGAGGATTACAGCAGTAGTAAGTTTGGACTGAGAGTACAGCCTACGGCGATTATTACGGGGGACCATAGCAAATAGGACCAGATGTTGTGACTAAAAATATGTAAATATATAGGTTTTTGAGTGTATGTGATGCGGAGACCGCTCTAGGGTAGTGGTAAGGGTAGTGGTAAGGGACGCAGGTTGTTCTGGCAGCTGGAAAGCAGTGCTTCGCTTCTTCTGATTTAGATCTTTGTGTTTGGGTTTTATTACGAGGTGTGGGGGGATCTATAGCCTCATTTCTTTTGTTTCGAATAGCCGCATCTTCGTTTCTTTTGTTTCGAATAGCCGCATCTTCGACCACCTTTTTCCTGGCCGTTTGGGATGAACTTTGTCATCACCCTCCGACCATCTTGTGGTCTGCATATACGACTATTCAGGGTGGGCTAATGTGATATGAGTAGAGTACTCATGGGCTATAGATACATGTAATACGTTGCAGTCTTATAGTCTCACGAATACGAGAATAATCCAAAGAATGGATTAACCCGGCGGATATTCCGTTAGTCGAGAGTAACGTTCTTTTAGGAATATTCCCTAGGGTGGATAACCCCCTAGACGAGAGTAATATTCCTTAGCGCAGATAGGACCACGAAGTGAGAAGTTCTTATATTAGCAGAGGAACGACCGGTAGCCATAGGAAAGTTCTGTAGGCGTACATCAGATAAGAGGAATTTAGGAGATCTTGTGGCGTGGGGTGGGACGAGTATATCTGGGCGTCGAGTCCCGCCCCCCTACCTCTCACTTCTCTACCAGAGCACTTCCTCAGCTCTCGCCATCAATAAGAAGATCTAAATCAGAAGAAGCGAAGCACTGCTTTCCAGCTGCCAGAACAACCTGCGTCCCTTACCACTACCCTAGAGCGGTCTCCGCATCACATCGCTCCGGTGTTCACGGCGGCATTCTCGGTGCCGGCAAGCCGTCCGCTGGTGGATCCGCGGGTCGCCTTCAATGCCAGGCGCGGAAGGCCTCCCGGCACACCATCTGCTGATGACTATTGAAGACTAACCCTGAAGAACTACTCTTAAGATATTGCAGACTAACCAGAACCAAATACCCAGAACTAACAAAAGACTAAACTAAGGCTAACCAGGGGGGGGAGTGGAAGCGGTGGGGGTTCCGCGGGACACATGAATACTCTACTCATATCACATGTACCGTAGGTCCTATTTAGTATGGTCCCCCGCGATAGTAGGTCCAAGAGGGATTACAGTAGTGGTATTGGTAGTAAGTTCGGACGAAAAGCACACAAGTAAGTCAGTGTGGCAATTACGATACTTCATGCAGGTGCAATAACGGCAATGGTCATCTTTGCATCTGGACTATCAGTGAGATCCCGGTATTCGGTTCACGATATATATGGTGCCTGACACCAAAGTACCGTGTACCTGTTAGTAGCTATTCGTGCGCAAGTTCAGCGACAGCAACGTCAATCTTGTATCGGGAATTATCAGTGGGATTCCGGCATTGTGTTACCATATAGCACCCGATATCAAATTACCTGGCACCTTGAGCGTGCCCGGTAAACCTATCACACTGGGTGATAACACACCACACCCCCTGGGATGAAAGTTCGAGCCGTTTCTTTCTCCAGTTTTCTCCGAAAGAAGGGGCGCGCGCTGACAACAGTAGCGGGTGGCGTTGACCAGATCTCGTCGGCATCTCTCCATAGACGCACCGCGCGGCGTTCGCCCTCTTCTTCCCGCAGTCCAGAGAAATCAGACTGGACGTTCGGCTGATGAGGTGTGTTGTTATTTACGATATTAAAAGATACCAACTATTTGCCATAGTAAATAGGACCAAGTATCGTTAGTAAAAAAAAAATAAATATATAGGTTTTTATGTATACCAAAGGTCCTACCGGTATTAACTATGGACCCCCGTAGTACTGCTATGAGATCGAGAATTTCGTCGAAACTAGTCTCTGCAAGCTGTGTGTGTGATACTTCGATCGCGCGGATGTTCTATGGCACGTTACGGTGTTCCAGGTATCGTATACCACGTATATGGTATATTATTTCTGGTGCCGTACCGGCCCACATGCGATGCCATGCATATTTATACATTTATTGTGCCGTGCACCGTACCGTCCCCTATTCGATGCAATGCACATGTACACGTACGGGTGGGTATCTTGCGTGCAAGTTTTGGTCGACGGGTAGAAGTGACGGTTTTTACTGTGAAGGAACACACACATTTTTGCGACCATGGTCTAAATAAAGTTCAGGTAAATGAGCCACTGGTATGACATTTTCGTCATGAGGAACGTCGTCACACGTTTTGCTTGGTCTGTACTGCTGCCTTGATAATTACCGGCACAAGGTATGACATTATCCTGAGGACATCGTTACAGCTGCCAGGTATACTATAACACTAGTCACCGGCTAAACAGCAGTACGTAGTATACTCCCAGCATCATTCTATGCAGTACGTCGCGTAGTGGCCTGTCGGAGTCGATCACTGGTACGTATTGTTTACCTGCTGTTAGGATCCCCCCGACATACATACGTAGTAGTGACCAAACCAACGAGAGGTTTGGTGCTGTCAGCCGTCTGAAAGCGAGTGAGCGCCCAGCAGTACGGCGGGTAGGATGGTAGGAGGAGCTTTCTGCACCCCCCGTGCCGTACGAGCGGTTCTTAGTAGGGTGCAGCTCACCCTTCATGCGACTGGCCGGACACCTCACGGCGCTTCGCGCTTGGTGCAAGCAATGTCTGTCTGGTCGGTGAAAACCCGACGTGCTCCGTCCCGGCATTGTAGGGATGCGAGGGTCTATGGTCGTACGACTACGGCCATGCATCAGATCGAGTACATCTCTCCTATCGAGTACCCCCCCCCCCCCCCCCCCATGCCGTACGACTCTCTTGCATCAACCATTGTGACTCAGATAACCCCCTGATCAAGCAGTGCATGTTGCCGTCATCGCCACTCTGCGCTCAGTTTTCCCCCATGAAGTCCTAAGGGTCCTAATAGTACAGAACGTACTGCTGCAGTTTACCGTTGTCTCGACGGCTTTTTTTTTCCCCTGCTCTATTTCCTAGTAGTTTCCGCCCCTTCAAACGCAATTTGCTGTTGTTCGTGAGAGGGTATTGTACTACCAACTGTACCGCTTGTTTCGACAATACGGCTGGAGTTCACTATCCACCCGGACTTGATCCCGCCCACGGAGCTGTTCCGACTCCCCGCCCGGAGCTGAACCTGCAGCTGGACCCCGCCCACAAGTTGCAGAAATAAAGTCCGCCCTCCGCGGGAGCCGCCGGAAGCAGCTGGTAACCCCAGCCCAACGAACCGCTGTTTAGGGCTGGTCGTGCCCGTCTCGTTCACAGTGCGCCTCAACCATCGCGGCGAACTCTACGTACTGGTTTATGTGAGCTTATAAAACCCCCATGCTACTGCAACACGTACGTACGTATATAGCAGGTGTGTGTGTTTTTTTTTTTTTTTTTTTCACCGGGCAGTTTTTGGTCAATTAGGTACTCTTTCACCAATTCTCCTATTGCTTTGTACATCAACCGCTGCTCCCGCACGCAGTGGTTTGTCCTGCAAATAACGCAGGTGCCGCTTTGTGAAGCGTGCTGCAAATAGTTGAAAAACAGAAGGGTGATGAGACCGCGCTTCTCAGAATGCTTACGAACCGTCGTACTTTTTTTTTTTTTTTTTTTTTTTTTTTGTCTCCTCCCTTTCTAAGCTATTCGTCCTTTTTTCTCCCAGCTTCCTCCCTAGTCGTAACTTAAATCCGGGGCCACATAGACACCCCCCCCCCCCCCCAATATGGTCTGGTCGTACGACTACGGCCATGCATGGTCTCGAGTGCACTCCCGCCCACTAACGTCGGTGACAGCCTGACGTGCTCCGTCCCGTCTTTGTAGGGATAAGAGTAGAGAGGTTGGACCCTGCGGATACCCGCCACAAACGGGTACCCGCCTAATTTTGGAGCCCGGACCCTATCCTACCCGCCGGGTAATGCCGTTTTGACGACCGCGACCGGGTACCCGAGTACCCGGCTTGATTTGTTTTGTCGTTTCTCCTTCTATTCCAGTGCCACAAAGAGTGAATGTTGAGCGGAAGATGGTGTGTACTAGTGTTGTAGGCCGAAACGACGAGGACGAACATCAGTTTTTATTGTCGATTCGATGCACAAGCCGCCTGAACTTGCCTTGTCGTTGTATTGCTCCAATGCGCGGGCGTGATGTTATGGGTTTGAATGCACGAAAAGTGTTGAGATACGTACGATGGGGGCGGTGGTTGACGGTTTTCCGCTTGGAGAAAACTGCTGTGAACATTTTCCGAACCATTACGTAACGGATATCGAAAAAGTAGCGCTATTTCATCATCTTAATGATTGACCGTGTGATGCTGAATTACTATCCGTTGTTGTATCTATTAAATAGTAATGCGGAACTACCGTGGATAGCTGTATTGCTGAATTACAAGCTCTTGTAAGATAGTGATGGGGAACTACCCTAGATAGCGCATCAACAACCGAGCGTCCTCTTCTTGCCAGATGCCGGGGAGGCACCGCCCGCGACCTGCTTGCCATTGCCGTTTGCCGGACCAGCAGCAACCTTTGCTTTCTTGCACGCGGGAACGGCTCTTTGGGCTTGGGCCGGCGCACTGGCAGTAGCTTCGCCCGCAGTACCCGAACCCCCGTCATTGGCCTTGGGATTTCCCGCGGGCGCTGGTACCTCTTCAACGAAGTCGTCGCTGTCTTCCTCCTCCGATTCTCCGTTGGTGCTGCTGTCAAAGCCAGGGCCTGAAGAGATACGAGCTCTGTGGTCACGAAAGTGCGACACAGGGGTACTACATTGTCATGCAGTGTGCAGAGTAGACAGTAGTGCAGTGCCATGTCATCGTATTGGATACGCATGCTATGGAATAGAGAAACAAAAAAAAACTAAATGAAAAGAAACAGGTGTTGTGGAAAGATGCGGAGAATTATGAAAAATGTGACGGGATGCGCGAGAAGTGCTGTGATGCTGGACAGGGAGATATCTAAGTACGTTAATATTTTACAAGGAGTTGCGCACAGGGATGTACGTCATCACCTAATCGATTCAAGATATATATATATATATGTATCTATATATTAACGACCTGATGGTAGCAGTCGAAGCAGCAAGCAGGGAGTCAAGGCGGAGGAAGATACGGTGTCGGGATTTATGTTTGCGAATGGCTTGTGGGAATATCAGAAACACCCGCGGGGTTGCAGAAACCAAAAGAGAAGGCGCTATTACGGGGGACCATAGTAAATAGGAACTACGGTACACACAAACCTATACATTTCCTGTTTTTTTACTACCAACATTTGAATATTTGGTCCTATTTACTACGGTCACCCGTAGTAGAATACACTAGAAAATGGAGGGTGACGGCGAACGTAAAGAAGTGCGCAGTAGTTGTATGCATCGAAGATGAGGTGTATGTGTGCTGTCTTCACATCAATCGTCCTTTCTACCCAGCGTCATCAGTTCACCTAGTGTCCGTCCTGATTCCTCGTCCTAGAGATGCGCTAGTTCTGTGGTCACAGTTGAGACAGAGGAAAACTAAAAACAAGAATATTTGGAAATTCATTGGTCAAGCAAGTGAATGGCCAGCGTACCGGGTACGAGAACACAACAACACATGCAAGACGAGGAAATATACAAAAATGGACTATCGAACAAAAATCATCCTGAAATAAAACAGAATATATTGACGCAAAGAGATCAGAAAGGCTACTAGACGGAAAGCATAAGTACTCCAGAAAGACAGATGTGTAGCTGCTGCACGGACGAAGCAACACGAAGGAGAGGAATATACCGGCATAAGGACGGAGGGATGGGAAAGGAAACAAGGGGAGATGCAAGGCCAAAAGCAACAAGAAAGAGAGACGGGGGAAAAAGAGAAAGCGGAACTCCAGGCGGTGATAGTAACATGGGTGCCCGTCTCTTCTAGAAAATCGAGTCGGGGACCTAGCCGAACCCTTTGCTGTCTCTTTCCTGCTCTCGTCAACAGCGGTGTCAAGTCTCAGTACTGCCGCTGTCGCCCCCCCCCCCCCCCATTGAACAACTCAACAAAAAAAACAAACTAAAACTGCTAGAATTAAAGGGCTACTCGAACCGATACTTGGCCAACCGATCTGTGTTTTCGTTTCTGAATTCATCGACAGCTGTATCAGTACGGCTGCCCCCCCCCCACACCCCACACCCTTTTTCGCCGCTCGTGGCGTCCTCAGCTGCGTGGCGCAGCCGGATTCTCTGCGGCCTCGTCCCTGTGCCACCTCGCCATGAATCAGTCGGCCGCTTCGACAACCCCCCGGTTCCACTTCCGGCTCTTCCTAGCCGCCCTCGACCATAGCACCGTTTTTACTCGAACAGCAAAGGGCAGCTTTCCGTGGACCCCTCGGTGGCTTAAAAAACCCTGAGATCGTCTGCTAGACATTGGGCCCAGCACTTTTCCGGTCGGCCTGGTCCTGGATTCTCCCCACCAGCCATCGTTCCAAACATCACCAGACTTGTAAGCCGCTCATTGGTCCTCCGCTGTGCGGCCCCCGCGAAGAGGAGGCGTCGTTTGCTGACGGTTGCCTCAACGCTCTCGCATTGTTCCTTTTTGAGGGCCTTGGGGTGCATGAGGTGGTCGGTGCATTGTCGGCGCTGAAAGCCAATGATCCGTAGGAGGAGTTTGTGGTGTGCCGTTCGGAGCCCAGCGAGGTGCTCCTGGCCTAGAATCCACGTCACCCACCCGCACAGCAGTGTCTCCATCACCTCGGCCTTTAGCATGCGCGCTTTTAGAGTGAACTGGGCATCCTCCATATTGTACAACTCCCGTTTGAACCGTTTGTATCATGCCCATGCGAGTCGGATCCGTCGTGTGATCTCTGGCTTAATGTCAGCGCTTGCGACGACAAGACCGCCCAGGTACAATAAGTGCATCGTCTGTCTGTTATACCTCTGTCCCGCTGCTTCGATGACGAGCGGTGAGGTCTGAGGTGCCTGGTTCGGTGTCCGCAGCAGCCTGGCCTCCGTTTTCTTTTCGGATATGGTGAGGCATGCGGCTGCTTCGAAAACGGTCACAATGACGGTCATCATCTTCGCAAGGCCTCCCGCCGACTTCAGACACAATGGCTGCGTCGTCCGCGTACAGCATACCCCATACTGCCCTCCGTACGCATGTTAGTAGGTCAACCTTTACCCCGTCCTCCCCGAGGTTCTCGCCGAGGTGCGAATGTGGTAAATTCGAGTTGGAAGTGGGGAGAAGATGAGTTGCCGATCGTAGACCAGTATACGTACCTTGGCGTGAAGGTCTCAAAAGACTGCTCTTGGGATACACACGTTGCAAAGGTGATGGGGAAGGGTAAAACACACGTGGGCAAAATGGATGCGATCCTAACAGACTCGCATTTCGCCGCTAGGATCAAGAGATGTATCCTGATGAATGCGATAGTACAACGGCTAGAAACATGCAGGGGAAGTATGGGAAGGGAGCGCAAAGTTCGTAAGAACAGTTGGAAGCGGGCAGTACAGATGACAGCAGCTAAAAAAAAATCTGAGATGCTCAAGTACGACGAGTAGTGCGGTATCAAGGGCAGAGCTGGGAATGTACCCACTCATGACAAAGAGAGACACGAGAAAGTTTGAAACGGCAAAATCTATTGTGAGGAACATGCCAGAACAGATGTTGGTAGTCACAGTTGATAAAACTTTATGGGAGAAATTAATCATTGGGCGGGCTGGAATATGGTGGAATAGCGTAGTTGAGAAAGTATGGAATGATATAGGAGGAAGCCAAGAAGATGTGATGCCCCCAGAGAAGTTTGGGAGGTACAAGACAGATGTAGCAGAAATGATAGAAAGGAGGGAAAGGCTAGCGCTAAGAAGCACGGTGAAATCGGAGAAACACTTGAAGACAAACGATGGATTAAGCGAAGGGATGGGAATTAAAACGTATTTGCACGGCCCAAAAGACGTAGCATACGCGCTGAAACTGCGATTTCGTGTAGGGGACATGGACCTGCCTGAAAGAAGAAAGAGGCAAACCAGTAGGCGGGAGGAGGAGGCCGTAGATGCACAGATGTGCCCGTGTGACAAAGCTATAGAGTAGAACTCATCTAGTAGGATAATGTGACGTGTACAACGAGGAAACGGGATGTGTCTGGCTAAATCTTATTGCTGTCGGATTTGCAGTCAGTTGAAAAAAAACGTCAGCACGTTCGCATGAGCTTTCGCCCCGGAAATGATTGAAATTGGTCTTTCTCGCCTGAGAATGTGTCGGATCTCTCTGCGAGACTGGGGATGTTTGCCGCTTCTCGAGCGGCCGGGACGCAAGAAATTACCGTCCGCACTTTTTCGATCCAACTGGGTGAAACACGATCCAAACCCCCGATCGGATCGAAGCATAACTATTTGTTTTTTCCGATCCCCGATCGCAATCATGTTCACCTCATTTGGATCGGAAAAAAGACAAAAAAAAAGAAGTGCAGACGGTGATGCCTTGCAACCGGGCCCCCTTGAGATAGATCTCGAAGAGAGAATCCGGCACATTCCGAGGCGACAAAGATCAATTTCAAACATTTCCGGAGCAAAAGTTCATGCGAGCATGCCGAAAGGGACTTTTTCCACTGACTGGGAATCTGACGGCATAAGAAATTTGCCTTAAAAGCGGAGATGGGGGAAATAGATGAGTGTAGCGCGGAGGAGTTTGATACACTATTTACGGGGGTCCATAGTTAATAGGACCTATGGTACACACAAAAACCTACACATTTACTTTTTTTTACTTACAAAATTCGGTCCCATTAACTATGGACCCCCGCAATAGATAGCAGCGAGAAACGGTCACTACCCTAGGAGATAGATGGTACACACTTGCGGCGACACAGGAAGGAGATAAGATTATTAGTAGCAGTTTTTTTCCATGTAGTATTTGAAAACAACGTAATGGACGCCCGCCCATATGTTGGAAGCGTTGGAGGTGTCTCTATTAGGAGTAGGAACGGTGCTTCCGTCTAGAAAAGGATGCGTGGTCCATGGTCAAATGGTCATACGACTACGGCCATGCATGAGATCGAGTACATCTCTCCTATCGAGTACACCCCCCCCCCCCAAGGGCCAAATTACTATAGGCAAGCAACAAATCAGCACTCCCTCCCCCCCCAACTACGGTACACGCCTCGCATTTTTATCGCGTGAAGGGTTCAGCACCTTTTGCCCTCGTCAACTCTCTTGGAAGTGCGCTTGGTCGGTCCCAACACTAACAATAACCTTGCCGGTACAGCGGCACTACTAACAGTAAGATTACGCCTCCGCGTAGTAGCCAGTAGGGTATTATATATGCGACAGGCAGAACAGCGGCAGAGTTTTTGTTAATAACTACGAGCTGGTTCCAGCGACAGGCGGAAGAAGTCGGCTTCCGAGCTTTGCACCATAGTTTTCGAGAGTTTGAAACACAAAATTTGGCACGGTTGTTCTTGATGTTAATGTGAAGAAAAAAACTGACCAATGGATGGCTCCCTTGATTATTTTTTTTTTTTTTTTTTCGTTCTCGAGGCTCAATTTTACGATCTTTCGGGATTTTTTTTTCGGCAACTTCGACCCTGAACGACGCACGAAAAAAAAATAACGTGATAAAACGCCATTCCTCGCCTCTTTCGTATTGCCCTAGGAAGAACAAACCATGCCAAAGTTTGGTTCTTAACTCTCAAAAAACATGGTGCAAAGATAAATTTCCTGGAGGGTAATTTTCCCCCTAGGGTTCCAAATTTGCTTCATACATTGTTCTAGTACCTTGGCAGGCTTTCCTTATCACAACCTTGTAGGCTCACAGAAACAAAAGAAGTGACGTGGGCATCTTCCCCATGTTGATGCGATCATGTCAAGACCTTTTAGTGTGGAGATACTCGCCGTTTTGACCCTGACCGATGTGTGGCTCGAGGACATATCTGGTATTGTACTGATTTTGCTGTAGAAAGATAGTGCCTACCAGGTAATGAAATAGCGCCTCCCCAAGAACTAGTACGAAGAATGTCCCTTTCTCTCGAACGACAACTCGCACGCCGAAAATCCCCTTATCTAGGCGATCATGATATGTTCGGTAGTGAAAAAATCGACGTATTCTATGTTTGATCACCCGAAGGTGAAACGTTGTGCTTCTTGCTGGAGCCAGCTCGTGGTTCCTCTCAAAGCTCTGCCCCAGAAATCAATCAACCTAGGGTCTTCTTTTGTCGCAAAGTATTTTCTTGTCCGTCCGCCCCCCCGTTCTCTGTTTGGTCGGACCTTTGAAGTTGTTCGGCTTAATCTACGTTGCAAGACCCCAAAATATACCTGGAACCATTATGCCAGGTGCTCGTAGAGGTCTGGAGCTAAACCAACAGCGGTACGGATCTTTGAGGCCCCCAACCCAACCCATCCCCTTTCTGTTGTTGTTCGAGTGCAGTGTCCACACCGAATTATCGAAAAAAAAAAATCGATACGATACTGTCGTTTTTTTCTATCGAACATTTATTTTCGAAACTTTCGATGCGATATCCCAACACTGGTAACGGTATCCACACCGCTCGAATGCGGGGTCTGTTGCCCTGTGTACGAACGCCGTGCGCCTTGCGGGTGCTGTTCATACCCGGTTTCGAAGATGAACTGGTTTGGAGCATGAGCTATTTACGTACGAGCCGTACTTGGTACAATACGCAACATGCTGATACCACAGCAGGCGGCACACAGGTAGAGCTCGCTCGTTGGGCTGCTGCAACTGTTTGTACACGAATACGCGGGTACCGATCCGTACGGATGTAGACGAGTGACACAGAAAACAGCACTGCAGTATATAAAATATCGACGAAAGCATGTATACTTGCGTGCGTGATTATCGTTGCAGCTTGCGGAGCGCGTTGCCGTGGACTCGAAGTTTTCATGTACTGACTGGCTGTCTGTTTGTCCCACAGGGGTACATACGAGGTGGGGGCGGGGGCAGAGGGGCGGGGTGGGGACGGAGGCGGGAAATAAGTCGGGCGCGCCCGCCAGCCAGCTGTGTCTCGCAACAAGCAATGGCAAGACCACATTATGTGTATGACAGCTATTGCGGGGAACCATAGTTAATAGGACCAAATATTGTTAGTAAAAAAAGGTAAATATATATTTTTATGTATACCATAGGTCCTATTAACTATGGACCCCCGTAGGAAGAAATCCTCGAGCTGAAACTCTGAGCTGAAATGTTCAGGCTGTAAACCACAAGCTGGTAAGCCACTAGCTGCAAACCACCAACTGAAACAAAAAGCAAGTCCCAAGTCACCAAACTCGATACTCAAAACTCGACAGCACAACCTGAAAAACTACGAGCCCACAACCACGACTCAATACCGCAAACTAGCTCGAAGACACAAAACCTCAACACCATAAAACGACATTCACTGGCTGTATGATAGTTTTTTTGTTTGTTTCACGAACTTTCTGCAACCCCCCGCCCCCCGCCGAAAAAAAAATAAAACACGCCGCCCGTTGTTTTCCCCCCGAATATGTAAGCCTTTATTTTGGTGATGTACGTACGTATAAAGCACTGAAACTATCTCACTGAAACGTGCCTGCATCTCTGGGTGCCGCTTACTCTCCACCAGGTATAGTTTCTGTTACCTGATACTGCTGGTGCTACATGTGTTTTATTTTTTCCCTTTTTTGGCGTTCACTGTACTCCACGACACTCATTCTCAGAACCACAGTTTAATCTGAGACCAGCAGTGGTATTCTTATATTTTACTTGCGGAGGTTCCGAATCAACTTCAGAATCAATCCGATCTTCTGTGACGCCAGTAGTTCAGAATCAAGTCGGCTTACGTACGTACGCAAATCTAAGGCCAGGAACACAACTCTCGGATGACCCAGGGGAAAAAGCGTATTTTGCAACCCCCCACCCCCCCCCCGAAAATACACGCCCCCCCCCCCCCCCCCCCCCCCCCCCCCCCCCCCCCGCCCCGCGGTCATGCATGCGTTTTGTTGCTGATCTTACTATGTATAAATCGACTTGAACCTATGGCGTACATCGGGTTTTGATTCTGGTGCTGATTCTGAACCTCCGGTACAAAAAATCACCTAAGTTTTTTCAGGGCTGGTCTCGAAGATTACTCCTGTACATCGAGTTTGGGCTGCATGGAGGCCGAGTAATTGTGTACCATATATTATCTTTCTGTCTGATCATGCACTATTACGGGGGGGGCCATAGTTAACAGTTATAATAATAGGACCTATGGTATACATAAAAACCTATATATTTACCTTTTTTTACCAACAATATTTGGTCCTATTTACTGCTGTGGTCCCCCGTCATAGTATTTGGCCATGTGTAGATAGTACAGCAGTAATCGTCCCTATGTTGTACGTATGTGCCAAGCGATTTGAGAAGCACTATAGCGGGCAGCCGGCACTAAGAGTTGGATCGCTGCTGTAGTGTGGTGTGGAGTGTTTTCGTGTGAGATGTCCGTATATTGTTGATGCTTCGTGAGTGTGTACCTTTGTCGCGGTGCTTCGTGAGTATGTACCTTTGCTGTGCTCGAGACTACGTCACTCCATTCGTTGCATACTTGATCGTCTCTTTTGCGCAGGTGCATTAGTGATTTGTGCGTACGATCTGCAAGATCTAGATCGTGTTGACCGGGGTGGGATCTGTATGACACAGATCATCTCTGCCGGATGAGGCCTGTTTGGTACGGCTCTAGCGCAACGTCTCATAGCGGAAAATGCACAGTAGGAGTTACTGCGGGGGACCCATGTTTAACAGTGATCAACCCATTGTGTGCACCAAAACCTATATATTCCAAGTGTTTTTTCTACGGCATATTTGGTTATGACTACCGTGTTCCGTAATCTTTCTATTTCCCACTTTTGGCGCAGATGTAAAGACCGCTTGGTCTTCATGTTCACGTCTAATAAACGGTCCTGGTGTCTTCTTTCAGGCTGGTTTTTATTTTATTTTTTTTGTTACGCAGGAACATAGTAAATAGGACCTGTATACGGTGAACACGAAGACCTATATATTTCCCTAATTTTACCAACAATATTTGGTCCTATACACTGTTGATCCCCTGTAATAATAGATGGCGATCTGCCCGTTGTGTTGTTTCTTTATTACACGAGACTGCTACTGTTGTATTACGGGGGTCCATAGTTAGTAGGACCTGTGGTACACATAAAAGCCTGTATGTTTACCTATTTTTGCTAACAATATTTGGTCCTATTTAATATGGTCCCCCGTAATAGTATTAATTGCGTTTTTTTTATGGTCGTATTAGTTATGGTTCAATGATTTTGATCATGATTGCTGACTGACAGGACCGTCTGCGTTTTGGCTCGTCGTACATACGTACGTAGCTCAACGGTTGTGTGACTGGTTGGTTGGTTGGTTTGGTCCATTGATCGATTGATTGATTGGTTGGTTGTTGATAGATTGGTTGGTTGGTTCATTGGTTGTCGGTTGGCTGGTTGATAGATATTTGCTCATTGATCGTTTGATTATTGATGGAATGGTTGATCGGGCTTGGTGTTCGATTGATTTGATTGATTCGTCGTTTTTTTTTCTATTGATTGGATGATTGATTTGGTTGATTTATTGATTGATACAGTGTTTTTTATTTTGAAGATTGGTTCGTTGATGGGTTAACAGGTTGATTGGCTGATTGATATCCGCTGAAGCTGTCATCTATCTGCAAGAAAGTCCGCCTCACAAGCGGTTCTCAGTAGGATGCAGCTCACCCTTCATGCGACTCGCCGAACTTCCCCACGGCGCTCCGCGCTTGGTGCAGGGAGTATCTGCCTGGTCGCTGAAGACCCGACGTGCTCCGTCCCGGCATTGTAGGGGTGCGAGGGTCTATGGTCCTACGATCACGGCCATGCATGATATCGAGCACACACACACACACCCCCCTCCCTTCCCACCCCCCTTGACACGGTAGGGGTAGGGAGGTATTTTTGTGCCCAAAATCTTCTGACTCACGGGGTTTCCTCAATGAAGGAACTCCCCAATTCGTACTACAGTAGTACCTTCACTGGTGCACCGAGTGCCTGTCCCCCCCCCCCCCCCTCCCCATCCCGCCTCTCCGGGCCCATCTACCACCCAGCACAAAGTAACAGCCATAGATTATACCCCATCCGGTTATTGTTGGTGTTGTTGGTCGTTTTTTTCAGGGCGGGAGCAAAGGAGCTGTTCACAAGGCCGCACGTGTTCCTTCGCCGGCCGGAGTTCGCCATGGTCTGGGGCGTTTACGCGTGTACGTACATGACCGCCAATGCGGTGATCACAACTTGCGAGCGAAAAAAAAGACGAGCGCTGAGTGGCCAAAGTTCATCGGCACCACCTTAGTCAACCTCACCACCTGCATTTCCAAGGCGAGGAAAGAGTCTACCGCAGTATTGATCGTGAAAGCATGTACCTGGTTTGTACCAGGTGCCCGGTACGCACGTAGTAGCTCAACATTTTTTTGTTCACGTGACAGCACGTGACAGGAATTTCCTTGTTTTTTTGTTTGTTTGTTTGTTTGTTTGTTTTTTTTTTAATTACGTTTTTTTGCTTTGTCACGTCCTCTCGTTTTTTTCAACTATCTGGTGTGTGGTAATGGTCTAGATTGTGTACTTCGTACGTACCTCGTAGCAGGTACTGGTACTTCACAGAGTCTTGAGACCAGGTGCATATCAAAGCCCAGAATCAAGCGGCCCCATCCTCTCCGCGTCACAAGCGGGCGGTTCTTAGTAGGATGCTACTCGCCCTTCATGCGACTTGTCGAACACCTCACGGCGCTTCACACTTGATCCAATCGATGTCTGCCTGGTCGGTGAAAACCCGACGAGCTCCGTCCCGGCTTTGTAGGGATGCGAGGGTCTATGGTCGTACGACTACGGCCGTGCATGACATCGAGTACAACCACCTCACGCCGCCTTCTTCGTCCTTTTCCCCAAAATAAACCCACGCACAGAGCTCGCCAAGGTGACTATGATATCCAACTATAACATTATCGAACTCCCATCTGACGTTATATATTTCATTGGGAAAAAAAAAAACACGCCAACCCCGAGCCACCCACCCACCCCGCCCTTCCCCACCCTTCAACGCCCCCCCGCCCCCCCCCCCCAAAAAAAAAAAACAACCAAAAACGAACAATTAAATCAAACCAAAATTCCAGGATCGAGCTTTCACGCGGATGTTTGGGACGACGACGCCCAAGGCCGTGCCCATACCAACGTACCTCCTCTTCACGATCAGAGATGCGGCAACGGTGGCGGCGTCATTCAACCTTCCGTCCCCGGTGTCGACGTACCTCCAGGAGAAGTACGGGATGTCCAAGAAGACGGCGGACATCACCGCTCAGGTTAGAATTTTGGGTAGTTCGTTGGTTTTTTGTTTGCGGTGTTCTCTTTCCCTCCCTCGCCCCCGACCCCCCTTTTTGAGAGGGGTGTGTGGTGTATTCATGTCATACGATACCGTAGTCGTATGAGTATGGGGGGGGGGGGGGGGGGGAGGGAGACTATAAAGTGCGATGTACAACTCCAAGGCTTCGGCTTGTGCCAGAACGACGAGGACCTTTCTCCTCTTCCTTGTTCGTCCGACCTGACCTCACCCCACCGTTCCCCCCCCCCCCCCCCGCCTCATCCTTCATCCCTCCCCTCTCCTGTTTTTTCCTCGCCTCTTCCCCCGTCCTCCTCCTCCCCCCAAAAAACAAAACGTTGCAAAATAACCGTTATAAAAATATCGTTTACACAACGAACAAATGCAACGTCCACAAAAAACTGCCGTTATGAAAAATAATGTTGGCCAAAAATACAACCGTTACACAATATAAAATAATCGGACGTAAATAATCGATACAAAACGACCGTTACGAAAATAACGAAAACAACAAAAAAAAACACAAAACAGATCGGATGCCCCGCCGGAGTCCAGTTCCTGTCTACCCCGCTCCACCTGCTCGGCCTGGACCTCTACAACTCCCCCAATAGCAATCTGGCCGCGCGCGGTAGCTTCGTCAAGTCCGCCTACGCACCGTCGGTCTTCGCGCGGATCTGCCGAATCGGTCCCGCATTTGGCGTCGGCGGGGTGGGAAACACGGCTTTCCGAAAATACTTCCGCTCTCTCACGGGTTGCTAGAATCAACCTAGAGGCATGCTCGGCGGGGGGAGAGGGGGGGGGTGGGGTGGGGTGGGGGCGAGAGGGGGAAGCCGGGGGGAGAATGGCAGGGGGGGGAGCGGAGTGGGCGTCGGGCATTGGTGTCTTTCTGCCTTGTCTTGTGTATCTACCTGTCCGTCTGCCGGAATAATTCGCTTATTTGTGCGACCCCCCGTGGAGAGATGGGAGTGTGGAGGGGGGGTCAGTGAGCGGGAACTCGGTGGTGAGTGGAGCAAGGGAGAGCTTGATTTTTTCGACTTTTTGCGTCTGTGCATGCCCAGCAATCCGAAGCGTGGGTTCGCTCGTTCGCTCTGCTTGCACGCAGACGTGCTGCGCCTTGGTGAAGACTTTGGCGCGAGCGGTTACACCGCGGTATCAGTCATGCCGCGTTTACACCGCCAGCAGTTACGTCGCCCACGGTTACGCCGCCAGCAGTTACGCCGCTATCGGTTACTCCGCGAACGGCAACGCCGCGAAAAGTTACTCTGCTAACGGTTACACTGCGAAAGGTTATACCGCGAAAGGTTTCCCTTTCGTGATAACGATTACACCGCTGGTGGTTACGCCGCTAGACGGTGACGCAGCTACCGGTTACGCCTCTAAACGGCTTCGTACACCGACGTCTTTTTGTTTTTTTTTTTTCCGCGCAACATACGTTAGGATTTATGTTTGCCTCGCGCGCACGCATGGGTTCGCCTGGGTGCCGTAAGAGAGGGGAAAGAAGGATTTGTTCCCCCCCCCGACAACGACATTGGTCGTTCTGCTTGGTGTTGTTTTCGTTTTTGTCCCCCCCCCCCCCCCCCGTGTTTTGTCTATTTTGATCGGCAGGCGGGAATGGATGCCCCCTTGTGGCTTGAGGGGCAACATTTAACAACCCGTTTACTACTGCAAACAGTATCCCACACTATTTTCGAGTAATAATTTGCCCCCAAAAATGTGGGTGCAGTTTTAAACGGGTTAAGCCGTGCCCTTTGCGGTAGGAATAGTTTTCGTATTTTTGTTTTTATGGATGGGTCGTGGGGAGTGGGGGGTAAGGGACGAAAACGGTTAGTTTGTGTGTGTGGGAGAGGTGGCGGGGAGTTCAACGCAGGCCGGGGAACACAAGGTGGGGATAGATTTGAGCGATTTTTTCGTCTCTTGGCGGCAATTTTCAATTCAAGGCCCACTCGAAAAAACTCTCCACCGACCCGCATAGGAAGCCTTTCCCCCGTTGCGAGAGGGGTTTCCCTGAAACCATTTGGAGGCGTTTTAGCTCCTTCTCATTATGCTGTCGCCCTCATTGCGAGGTCTCACCGGAACCCGTGGCAGTGAAGATCAGACTGTGGGGTGCGGGGGGGGGTAGGGGGTAGGGAGGGGTTGGGGCGAGGGAGGGCATTTTGGCGTGCCTCAAGTCCGGAGTCACAGTACTTCGATTGCTCTCGCACTGGCGGCGATCGGTCGCGGGGTAATGATGCCATCGTTGAACCCCGGCGCACGCGGCCATGGAAGGGGTAACATGGAAGGCAGCAGCACCACCAGCAGTAGCATAGACACAGATCAGTAGGTGGCGGCAGTAGGGGGGCACGTCAGTAGGTCACTGCAGTAGGTTTCTTCAGTAGGTCACTGCAGTAGGTTCCGGCAGTATTGACATGACATTTAGGTTGCAGCAGTAGTGGCACGGCATCAGGTTGCATCAGTAGTGCCACTTGTTCGGTAGCAGGCCGCGCGCAGCAATGGGGACACTTCAGTAGCGTGATCGGTGGTAGTGCTTCAGTAGGTCGCAGCATCAGTAGTGACACCGTAGTAGGTAGCAGCACAATAGTGACCCTTCCGTTGGGTGTCGGCGGTATGGACACTTGTTCAGTGGGTCATGAGTGGTGACACTCGACTAGGCCCCCGAAGTAGCAACACTTCAATTGAATCGCGAGCGATAGTGCCTCTTGAGTAGTTTGCAGCCGCAATGACACTTCAGTAGAGGCCCCAACAGTAGTGACAAACTTTCTTCAGAGACCCGTAGGTGGCAACGATAGTGACACAGGCGACTACGTAGGAAGAAGGGAAAAGGGACGGAAGAAAAGAGAAAAGGAGAAAGAGCGAGCTTGAGAGAGAAAGGGAGAGAGATAGTATAGTCGCCTGCGCTTTCGGATGAGTCCCAGAGTGACTTGCAGGATGCTCTTGGGACTGCTGCCGTCGGTATGTATGTAGTGCTTCCCGTTGCTGGTACCGCTGCCGTCGGCGCTGCCTGCGTATAGAAATAGGGTGGGCGTTGTTGTCTTGCACACGTAGTAATGGCTTTCTGCTTTGACGTTTCGTTTCACGCGCTTGGATGCAACAAGCCGGGGGGACGACATTATATCTTCTTTTTTTTTGTTGTAATCTTTTTTTCGCCTTGTTGTTTTTAGGTGTGGTATGTATTGTGCCGCTGTCGAGAAAAGGCAGCGTCGATTATTTTCTGTGCTTGGGAAACAATTCGCGTCGTTGGTGTACTAGGGGAAGAGGTCGATTTTGTTTTTTTGGCGTGGTGTGTTTGTTGAGCCTTTGTTTGTTTTGTTTGCCTTTTTTGGTTTGCTTGGTTTGCTTCGGGGGCGCGCGCGCGGGGGGGGGGGGGGTTCGAAGGTGTGGGGTGTGTTGTTGTAGCCTCGGTGTCTTGTGTCGTGTCGTGAAAGCCGCGAGCGCCTTTTCCGAGGGCCAGGCCGGCGGCGCTTGGCCAGATGTCCAAGACAATGGGTCGGCGATGCATGCCGATTGGTTCACGTGTGTGTGACATCAACCGTTGCATACAGCAATCAGTGCATTGAATGATCGGCGTCCAGCAGATGGGTGCATCTACCTATTTATCGTATTTAGTAAATACGTGAGCGGGTGCCATGTGCTTGGCACAATTAAAACAATTTTCATTCTCAGCGAGTTTCCCCCTCCTCATCCAGCCAGAGCCGTCGTTTTGGCATGTATTCCGCTGCCAACGTTCAGCCCTGAGTGCCATTCCTGCCACTCACTGCTTTTTACTACTGCCACATCTTTTTTTACACTTTTCCCCCTAGGAATCAGGAATTCGGGAAAATATAATGAAGCCAAATGAGGATTACAGCGAGCATCGGCCTCACGAAGTAAAACACCCCAGGGGATGTGTCCGAAGCGCAACATAGATAGGGAGATCTATATATATCCAGTATTAATAGTAGACGACGACCAACAACAACCGCCACCTGCTGTTGCCCAGTAGCATAGTAACAGGCCAAACCAGCGCGAGAGGTGCACACCCGCAGTGTATTCTTGGCTATTGTACCTGTAGTTGCAAGTGTTGGAGCCTACGACGCGTCATCGAGGATAGATAGGCAGAGCTTGGTGTGAGGGGGCATGTGTGTGTGTGTAACCCGACTCCCGAACACACCCACCGATCAACAACCAACTGCCACCAGGCAAAACTGCGTGAGGTGACACATCCAGGGTGTACTCTTGGCTACTGTTGTACCTGTAGTAGTTGCAAGTGTCGGAGCCTACGATGCATCATCGAGGATAAATAGGAAGAGCTTGGGGTGCGGGCGTATGTATGTACCAGGTATCTATGTACCCATGTATGTATCCTGACTCCCGACCACGCCCACCACAACGATCAACGACCAACTGCCACCAGACAAAACTATTCATCCTCCAGCAGCAGCAGGCGCCCAGCAGCACACCAGCCGCAGGCAAAATCATGCCCGCACGTTGGCATATGCGGGGTGTAATTTATGCCTAGTTGTATGTGTCGGAACCTACGATGCAGCACCGAGGACGGATAGTAGGCAGAGCTGGGGGCACGGGCGCATGTACAGCCTGAATAACATCCCGACTCCAAACCACACCGACCACAACGATCAACAACCGCCACCAGAAAAAACTGCTGTACTCCTCTGCTGTTGTTCTGAGCAGCAGTGCAATTCTCACAGCCAATCGAGAGGACAGCAGTACGCATGTGCCTGCTGTCGCCACCGTTTGCCTGCGCCACCACCACGCACCGCCGTCTCTGCTGTTGTTCGAGCTGCGAGGTTGGTATTTTGGATCGACAAGCTCGTCATAATTTCATTCACGTATATAGTGGACCCAAAAGCTGCGTCACAGTAGCAGCAGGGTGCCCCCTGCAACCACTTGAGAGCGTAGCAGTAGTAGTAGCAGTATAGTTCCTGCGGTCGTCCATTGCCTCCACACCATGCACACCGCCAATATCTTGCTGTGCAAACGTTGCTCGACCGGCATTGAGGCGGACGAAAATCGACTGAAACGCCTCAAAATCGTTGGACGACAGACAACCTACCCTTCTAACACAGCTGGTCGAAACAAGACTGCAGTGATGCTGACTTCTCGATACCTAGGTCCTGCAACCTACGGTACCCACTTCTTATAGTGCCAAAACCAAATTTTATAGTACCAACACCACAAGAAAAAAGCGGAAATTCTATGGTACGAATACGTGCTTCCTACGTACTTTTCTTGATACTTACATTGTCATTAGAACGATAACGGCCCACGTCAACAACGGTGCTGCCGCTTAGCGGCCGGGGTCTCGATCGGACCTCTCTGTATCACCCTTCGACCTGATGATCAACTCCACCCCAACAGCGGATGGCCAGGTGACGTCGTGGAACGGCATGCTCGTATCATGTATACACTCGGACAGCTCTCGGATTCAACTGGCAACTACACTACCGATTGCCGTGTCGAGGACCATATCGAGATAACCGCATCCCAATGTGTGTTGAAACGTTCAGATTTTTAGTGTGATATTGCTTCTCGATTCGGACTGCCTACCTTCTTGTTTCCGTCTTTTTGCTAGAACGCATTTTTGCAGAAATGTTGCACGGCGTGTCCAGCCTTTCGAGTTCTGCGCAGCTACATTTATGGTAACTGTTCGGTCGACAGAGTGTTGTTTACGGGGTGCATGTACGTAACGATCATTGGCGAAAAGTCAACTTGCCTGTCTTTTGTCATCTTGGATTTCACTGCGGCGTTTTATTTGGTATGGCTGTGTTCGCGACACGTCGAGGTCATCGCAATCTGCGCGATGCGACTGTTAAGTTATGTTTTGTTTTTTTGCTTCGAAATAGCAGCAACTGCAGCATATTCAAACAAGTAATATTCTACGTGGCAAATATCGACGTCGCGAAAGAATTTTCATACCTCCGTCCAACCTTTTTTCGTTATATGGTAACACCTAGGGAACAGCAGGGCAACCCTTGCCCTGCCCTACTTTTATGGTAAAACCCTAGGGAACAGCGGGGCAACCCTTGCCCAGCCCTACAATATATATATCCAGTATTAATAGTAGTAGTAGCGTGGTAGTACGACATGGTGCGCAGCATGAAAGTACGTGGACTGTTACACGCACATCCTATCTACTCGTAGACATCTACTATTATTAATAGCGCAATTTCGTGTTGAGGTCGCCAAACCTGAGCCTCACACGGGACGAGAAGGTCATACAGACGGTTTTGCACGAACGAGCGGTACAACTCTAAGGAGACTCAGTGGTCCGGAAATTATGGGATGCTGTGGGCGCAAACGACGTCGACAACCACGCTATACTCCCGTAGGTGCTAACCTAGGGTCGCTTGTGGCGGAAAGTCCGACCGTGTTTGCCGGCTATCTGTCTAAACCAACCACTACCGGAACAATAAGCACTGCAAATAAATGTTTTCTACCTACCTGGGTAAAGCAACATAAATGTGTTTTCAGACTAGGTAACTTGCAGTATTCACAAGGTATCATATCATCATTATTTACGTTTGAGGCATCAATGTTGGTTTCAAATCTACAGAGGGACCCAGAAAATGTTGAGTCGATAGATTGAATGTGCCGAATGCACTGGTCCGAATCAGGTACTCGTATGTGAGACCCCTTGTTTTTCGAGAATTTTCGTGCTCGTATACTCAACAAGTTACACAGGCTCTTCACACGATTGACAACAGTCACCAACAACACAGCAAGCAGTCAAACACACGACACCACAGGCAGGCTGACACAGACCCATCCCGATCGTCATACACGCTTGTAATCTGGGTCGGGGTTGTCGGGGGGGCGAACTCGGTGGCTTTGGCGACGAACGAAACGTTTTGCCCCAGTGTGGTGCTTTTCATCGCTTCGGTTGCTCTGTGTCTTTCACGCTCGTACCCGACATGAACCTACTACCTGTTATAGACTTCCGAGTGACCAGGAGTAGTGCGATATTGTTTTGGGTCGCTTCCCTACGAAACATCTCAGAACAATCCATGCCTCTAGTCAAACACACGACACCACAGGCAGGCTGACACAGACCCATCCCGATCGTCATACACGCTTGTAATCTGGGTCGGGGTTGTCGGGGGGGGCGAACTCGGTGGCTTTGGCGACGAACGAAACGTTTTACCCCAGTGTGGTGCTTTTCATCGCTTCGGTTGCTCTGTGTCTTTCACGCTCGTACCCGACATGAACCTACTACCTGTTATAGACTTCCGAGTGACCAGGAGTAGTACGATATTGTTTTGGGTTGCTTCCCTACGAAACATCTCAGAACAATCCATGCCTCTAGTCAAACACACGACACCACAGGCAGGCTGACACAGACCCATCCCGATCGTCATACACGCTTGTAATCTGGGTCGGGGTTGTCGGGGGGGCGAACTCGGTGGCTTTGGCGACGAACGAAACGTTTTACCCCAGTGTGGTGCTTTTCATCGCTTCGGTTGCTCTGTGTCTTTCACGCTCGTACCCGACATGAACCTACTACCTGTTATAGACTTCCGAGTGACCAGGAGTAGTACGATATTGTTTTGGGTCGCTTCCCTACGAAACATCTCAGAACAATCCATGCCTCTGTCCAATCATAACATAATAAGATGAATGAGCACCTATTAATAGGGAATAGCATGGCAAAACGTATCGTTGTCGCCTCATTACATGTGATCGGACCCATAAAATTTAAGACCATCGTATTAACACATTTATGCCGCTACTCATTCATACAACAGGGGTGAAATTCCCCAGAAATTTCCCAGTTTGATGGGGTCTTCTCAAGCGGAAACTCCCAACCCATCTGTGCAGATAGATGCACAAAAAAAAACAGCAGCAGTATGATGTAAGCCACGTACAACAAAGAAAGGGTAGTTCTTCTAAGCCACTCACTGCTGTATTATCAACAGGGAAACGTTTGAGTCTGTGACGCCGCCCCTCGTCAAACGCGTACATCATTTCTGCGTATAGACGCATAATCCAATAAACAAAATGGTCGTACATCTCTGCTGTGCGACCTTCTGTCCGATTGATGGCATAACCCGACTACGAGCATTTTGCGGCTGACAACGCGCGCCCCTTTCTCTCGTACCAGGTATAGTATATCTGCTGCGTACACATGTGCGTACAATACAACAAACAAAAGCAGCAGAGCAGTACGAAGTACTGTAGTATCAACATGATACAGCAGGGATGGCTTCTTCTGATTCGCGTCGAGCGTTCTTTTTCTCTACGCTGTAGAACCTGGTACAAGCCCGGTTCAAAGCAATACACTCGCTCGCACTACATCCCTGCTGTTGTTGTTGTTGTTGTTGTTGTTGTTGTTGTAGTGTACCGTTATGCTACATATATTTCACACGTCTACAGCCTAAGCAGCAACACCATCAGCATCGTTGAGTGCTTTGGTATACGGATGCTCTCTCTCAGTACATATTAATAGTACGTGTTTTACGTCCGATCGTATATCCTACGTACAGCGGTAGTATAGGTACACAAACAGCAGAACTAACTGCTGCATGCATCATGGTACGTACCCACGTGCTAAGCCACCGGGCGCTACATCAACATTCCGCTAGCCCTGCCAGCCGAGGCGTGCGTTCCCTCACACCAGCGCCCCTCCTTTTCGAAGATTCAAGATTCAAGAGCTTGCTGGCGAGGGGCGGCTCCACACCACCAAGGACGACATCGTACACGGCTTCGCTGGCGAAGAGGCGGTCATACCACTACACAGTTCCAGTCGTCATAATAAAGCAGTACACTGGGGAACAGGAAGGCAACGCATATCGTTGGCCCTGCTCTATATACCAAAACAGTTTTCACTTAATTGCCTTTTTAGGGGACAATATCATACGTAGGGCCAGACAGACACAAAACAAGCTATTTTCCGTTCAAGAGACCCCAACAAACTGGGGAACATGCATGCTGGGGATCTGGGACGGGGCGCAGGACAGACTGACTGACAACGAGGGAGTGCTCGCGCGTGCAGAGGGTTTGCGCCGGGGGAAGGTAGCAACTCCGTATTCATTCCGATCTTTCCACGCAACATGTTGTGTGGGCTAGGGTCTCGGGTAGGGACTCAGAAGGAGAAGGCGTGATCCTCCAAGAATTCGCTTTCTTTTCTGCGAGCTACTTACCGGTAGCGCCCCAGGGCTACAATACTGCCAAAGCAACAAATAACAACAGCATCGTCATCGGCAACAACCATGAGTAGTAATACAACAGCATCAACACCCCTCACTTAATACCAGCAACATAACAGCATCAGCATCAGCCCAAAAGAAGGATAGGGAGGGGTGTGGGAGAAGCACGTGCCCCTACGGGCTTACCAGGGACGCAGCAGCGAAGTTAGCGGGAACGAATCGAGACAAGACCAAACGACTCAAATCCAACCGGACCAAAAACCGAATCGAACCGAGTCTAATCAAGCCGAGCCAAGCCAAGCCGAGGCCAATTGAACCGAACTGACCCGAGCCGAATGGAACCACGCCGAACCAACTCGTGAGCGTCTGACCTCTGGCTCCATCGGTGATGCACGAAAGACCAACTACTGCCAGAAAATAATCGAACCGAGCCCGACTCTGTTGCTCTACACCGCAAAAATGACTCAGCTCTAACCCCAATAACCTTGTCCCCAAAGCGTGGGTACCAGTGCTGGACAGCGTATCGGAAGGTTCCATAGATTAAAATTTCGAACTTCCGGTACCTGGTATATCGTATCGAACGCGTTTTGCCCTCCATCCTATGGCAATCCCTTACGTTTTAAAGCTGATACTGAAGGCAAATTTCGGACGTATCGACTATCGAAATCACTTTGATTCTTCGTTTATTGGTATGGTATCGGACTTGATTATCGTTCGATACCCGATATCCATCGCTGGTGGCTGCATTAGCATAGCGGTGAATCGTTACACCGCTGTTGTGGAGCACTCCGGAAAAAACACAAACCCAAGCAAAACGCGCCCATCGCCGCCCCCTAGAAAAAGACAGGTTCTACACCGAGGTTGTCCCTCGAGGATTTCCCCTCCGATGCTTTTATACGCTACGGAATATACACATAATCGAACATATTGAAAAGGGACGGGTGGTATAAGGAGGGTAGTAGGCGGGGGCATATTCCCAGGAGAGGGGAAACATATGGAGGGGAAAAGGGGAAACGCTCAACCAAAGGGGCTGGGCAATGCAATGAGGGTGAGTGGAGAAAGAGGGCGAGCGGGGGCAGGAGGTAGCAAGCCGCGCAGATGATCTGCCGCTTCCGGGCTTTGAAAAGAACCCTCTGCTATCGGTACCGCCTTGACCAAAAACGCGTCCCCGCGTCCCCACCCTCTCGCCGACACCACCGGCGTCGCTGTCCTGCGCTAGAGAACACGTTCTTCGGCGGCAACATCGCCATCGTCGTCATGGTCGCCGTACCACCTCCGCGCACGCTGATTGGTCTAGCCTAGCCTTGGCGTTGACGGGAAAAGCCCTCGACCTCTTGACGCTTGGCCGGGAGGGGTGGCGCCGGAATGAGCTAACCGCCCGAGGTCTTGCTCACCACTGGTGTCGCCATAGCCGCTGCCCATGCCGAGGTAATCGGTGGGCGGTCGAAAACGGCTCTCCTGCATGTGCACCCCTCCCTCGTTCCTTCGGGGTTAGGCCCACGCCCCTCGGGGTCTGCCACACCGTTTGCCCCCTAGCCCGAGGCCTTGCAACGGAGGAGGGCGTGTTGTCTGGGTAGCCTTCGTCTTGCTGCCCCAAAGGGGTCCCTCCCACAACGTCATCGTCGGCGTCCCAAAACCTTCCCCATGGTGGCGATCCTCTCCGAGCGACTGCCGTCTTCGGGGTTAGGCCCACGGCCCTCGGAGTCTGCCACATCGTTTGTCCCCTACCCCGAGCCCCCTGAACGGACGGCGCGTTGCCTGGATGCTCTTCCTGTTGATGTTCTTCCTTGCCATACTCGCGACCACCTCCACCGTCATTGTCGTGATACCTGTCCGCCAGCGGTATCCTTGTCAGCGTGCCCGCCATTTTTGGGGATAGGCCCACGCCCCTCGGGGTCTGCCAGAGCGTCGGCCCCCTGTCACGAGGCCGTTCAAGCGAACACGCACCACCGGAACCTTTTTCCCCTTGCTGCTCTTCACCCCCGGCTCCCACACCGTCCTCATTACCGCCGTCACCGGCATGATCGGCAAAAGGTACCCCTGTTCTAGCGCCGGTCATCTTTGGTGATAGGTCCACGCCTCTCGGGGTCTGCCACAGCGTCTGCCCGCCAACTCGAGGCCTTTCAGCAGACAAGGCGCTGTCACGTTGTTCTTGCTCTCGCCGCTGCTCCATACCACACTCACCACCACCATCGCCACGATGCCTGACAGAGGGCCGCTCTTCTGTGCGGGTACCCTTCACCTTTGGTGTTAAGCCTACGCCCCTCGGAGTCTGCCAAAGCGTTTGCCCCCTAGCTCGAGATCTTCTGCCGGAGGATGCGGTACCAGTATGCTCTCCCTCTTGCTGATCCTCGCTGCTACACTCTTCAACATCATCATGATAGCGGACTAAGAGTGGTGACGCTCCTGAACGAGCGCTCGTCTTCCGCGGGGTTAGGCCCAAGCCCCTCGGGGTCTGCCACAGCGTCTGACCCCTAGCCCGGGGCCTGTCAAACGCAAACGAGCTACCTAATTCCTCTTCCCCTTGCTGATTATCCCGGCCTCCTCCCATACCATCACCATCGTCCTCACCGTCGTGATCGGCATACAGTGTACCCGTCCGAACGCCGGCCACCTTTGGAGTTAGACCCACGCCCCTTGGGGTCTGCCACATTGTCTGCCCCCTAGCCCGGGGCCTCTTGACAGAAGAAGCTTTGCCTAGATGCCCTTCCCCTTGATGTTCTTCCCCACCGGATTCGCCGCCGCCGCCATCCCCATCAAAGCGGGTCGGTGGTGGCACCCTTTCTGTCCTGGCACCTGCCTTCATTGGAGTTAGGCCCACGACTTCGGGGGTCTGCCACAGCGTCTGCCCTCCAGCCCGGGGCCTCTTAACGGAGGACGCGCCGCCGACATGCCCACTCTCTTGCTGCCCCTCCTGACCTCCTTCCACACCGTCAACATCTCCGCCACGATCAAAGCATCTGACCGAAAGCTGCGCCTCTCTTGTCCGAGTGCCCCCCACCTTCGGTGTTAGGCCTACGCCTCTGGGGGTCTGCCACAGCGTCTGCCCCCTAGCTCGAGGCCTCTGTGCGTAGGAGGCGCCATTAATTATGGCTGCGTATGGGTCCCCCCCTCTCCGCCCACCCCACTCTTCCCCGTCAATGTCTCGACAACCGGTCAAAAGTGGCGAACCTGTGCTACCACTGCTTCCTTTCGGGGTTAAACCCACGCCCCTTGGAGTCTCCCACAGCGTTCGCCCCCTGGCCCCGGGCCTCTTACCGGAGGACGCGCTGCCTGGATTTTCCTCCTCTTGCCGCTCCTCCGCCTCCTCCTTTTCCGAGCCACTACGATTGCCGCCTCCACCCCAATCCTTACCCCCGCCGTCATCATCGCCACGACTACCCGCGCGTAACGGTTCTTGTCGATAAGAGGTTGGGGTCCGCCACCGTGAAAACTCTCGCTCCTGGTCTCCTTCCTCCTCCTGCCGTGCCTCCCCGTCACCGCCCTTTAAACCGCCTGAAAAAGGCGGGCTTGACGCATATCGCTTTTGTCGTCGCGCCCAGCCGTTGTGGACGAGGCCGCGGCTTTTGCTGCTGCCGCCGCCACCGCCGCCACCACCACCGCCAACGCTGACGCTGTCACTGTGGTTGCGACTGCCGTTGCCGTGCCCGATGTGTGCACCACCATGGTGAACAAGCCCCCTCCCGGGGGATAGAAGGCCTCCGCGAGTAGACGCTCCGCGCGGACGCTCACCGCTTCCCCTCCCCTGCTTCAGGCGAAGGTCGAAAACATAGAGGCAAGCGTGACGCACAAGAGAGAACGGATGATTGGAATTTTGTTTTTGTCAAAGCTGAAAGTGCACGCCGGGTGGGAGAGTGGGTGGTTGCGTGGGTGGGTGGAGGGCAGTAGGAGGGCTGAATAGACCTTCGTCCAGCTCCGTCAAAAACGTTTTTTGAACATACATGACTATAATCTCTAACACTAACGCCGATTGCTTGGGAATTGCCTCAGAAAGATGTAACCTCCGATCTCCCGGGAGATTTCTCGGAACGAAGATGGAAACCCCGATCGCCTGGGGATTTTTTCGAAACGAAAATGTAATGAGGGGTTAGTTAGTATCGGTCATGAACCATTTTGTCGAAGCTGGGTCGAGTCGGAAACGCGTACCTGGTAAACACTATGTACGGAAGGCGAAGGTCGGGGTGAGCTTCTTTCGAGGACGTTATCGCGTGCGGAGTTCACGGGGAGTTATATCCTTGGCGATCGCACCAGAAAATGACTGGGCAGCAAGAGTTGTATGCAGAGGGGGGGAATGTCGAAGCATCATTGCCATGTAGTTTCCTCTGCGTAAAAAAGCGATCATCATGTTCAGGTCAAACTGGTTATGGACGTGGTCGGACGAAGGAAAGCATCCAAACCGTAGGACGAAAACCGAGAGATTTGAACAAAGACACACAACACAATGCGCGGCAAAACTCAGCAATATCTTGATTTCGGCCAGGCTCGAATTAATATGTGAGGAAAGGTGTGACCTACACTCGTTCAGCGTTGAAAATAAGATTTTACCATGTTTGGTCCAAACAATCGAGCCGAAAAACTTAATTCCCACTTTCCTAAACGTTGCCGTGTCCTGTACACGTTCTGTAAAGAAACACCCCACAGAAACGTTTGCGGCTGAATGAAAAACTTCATCAGTAAGCATCCCGTACGCCAAAACCTCACTGCGCTCGAAAATAAAGAAATACATATAAACCTGACCATCCCAAAAGAGTCGCGGTCATGGAAAAGCCAAGCTTCGGGAGCGCCGTCGTTCTCGATAACAAAAAGAAACCTAACCCGCTCCATCACCGCCGTCAGAGCCCCCCGCGCCGCACAACAACAACCACGCAGCGCTCACCACCAAGACCAAGCCATTATTTTGCCCGTTCCACGCTCGCGTCTCCCCGGTCCCTGCTCGCATCGCCGCGCCCATCATCTCCTCAGCAAGGGGGACGAGCGCGCCCCATCCCCTCCCTGTAGGACACCCGTCTTTCCCTGCCCGAACTCCGGCGCCGCTATCCTTCCCACCGTCCGCGATAGCGGCCGCCGCGCGCGCCATAAGTTCCGGGTCTTCGGCGAGGAACGCTTCCGCTCGAGGACAGAGAAGCGCGGCCGCCGCGGCCGATACAGCGCCCCGTACCGTAGCCCGGTTGTCGAGGAGCCAGGACAGGCGCGCCTGTAGTCGGAGCGCTGGCGGGAGGCTGACCTTCTCGCAGAAACGGTCGAACGATCTCTCCACTCGATCCAGCAACGTTCGCTCTTCATCCGCGCCAACCTGTTCTTCCTTCTCCTCCCCCTCCCTGGTGATATCGTCACGGCAAGCCACCGTGCTGGAAAATGCTGCCGCTGCCGCCGCCTCCCGCCCTAGGAAAAATGCTGAATCCATGACGCTGACGAAAAAACATAATTTCGCATACGAAAGCGGGGGGGTGGGTGTTCCGTTGACATGCACGACGGAATTAGCGAGAGCCACAACGCTATCAGTCAACAACAAATTTAGTCGGCCTTGCGAGCAGCAAATAAACCTGATTGAGCCCTTGTGTTAGAAACTACAAGCTGCTAAGGAGTACTCCAGGGCCCCAAACACCTATTCAATGCCACAAAGAGGAAAAGCCAAAAACTCTATAATACCAGCTATTATGGGATTTGTTTTAGCCATTGTTTCAGGAGTTTTCAGCAATATCCGAAGCCCAAAAATTACAACCGTCTACTATGCGACAGGGAATCATCCAAGTTTTTGGTCTAACGAATTTTAGCCGTTTCCTTCGGGGTAGGTACAATCTACATCGCACTCGGGAAAATGCTTCCTGCCCCTTCTCTGGTTGGCCAGCGGTCCATCGTACAAAATGTTCGCTGAAAGTGTCCAGGAATACCTCTCTTTGTCTACTCATGAAAGCGTATTCCCGGCTGTACCTATGTATGGCTAAAATGCCATACTCCTAGGTACCATGGTACATGCCTTTCCTTGGCTATTGCCGTGTAAACAAAGCCGTCCGGAAAAAAACAGAAAACACGTTGCCAGCGATCCCCACCGCAACCAAGCACCCCATGGCCCGGTCACCTGTACGCCACGGCTGCCAGCCCCTCCTCAAGCACAAAGCAAGCCACCTCGCCTTCCATCTCTTTCCTCACTTCCTCGCTGCGGATGCTGGCCCCGCCGTCGCCAGCAGTCACATCAAAAACGCCTCCAACAAGCAACGCAATCGTCACAAGAAGCGTCACGGGGTCGTCCACAACACCTCCGACCCCACCCCCACCTCCACCCTCATCCCCAACCCCGAAACCTTTTCGCCCCCGCCACCCTTCCTCCTCTCCTCCCGCCCCCGCCGCCGCAGCTGCCACCGTTGGTTCGCTCGGCGTCGGCTCCAGCCCCGCGCGCTCCCTCAGCCGCCCCATCATTGACGAAGGTCCCGGCCACGACAACTTCGACCCCGCCGCTCGACCAACCGAAAGTGCCGCGCCACCACCACCACCACCACCACGGAAGCCAGCAAGAGCCCCACCCCCGCTACCCCAGACAGCCCTCTGCTCGGTCCCAACCAAGCCAGTCCCCTCCTCACCAGACCTCTCCGCCGCAGCCGCCGCCTCCGCCCGTCCCGCCCCCACTACATCCATCGCTTCCCCCGTCTTCACCCCAACCCCCGCTCCCACCCCCAACCCCAACCCCGCTACGGCCTTCTCCGCCAACAACGGCCGCGATAACGCCGAGCAAGGTGGACCGGTCGTGAGCAGCCACGACGCGGCGGACGCCACGCAGAACGCCAGACGGGCGGCAGCGGAGGCGTGCCGCAGGCGGGAGCGGAGGGGGGCAGCTTCGGCTTCCCTTTCCGCGACGAGCCTCTGCGCCATGGCCCAGGTCAAGCGTCTGCCGCGCGTGGTGGCGGTGGTGGTGGTAGCCGTGGCGGCGGCAGCTTCGCAGTGCAACCGACAGCGTTCCTGGTGGTGACGGGGGGGAAGAGGTTGACGTGCAGAAATGGAGGTGTCGCCAAAGTAGGGAAAGGGGGGTGGGGTGCAGTGGGGGTGGCAGTGTCGATGGGATGGGGGTACGGGTGCGGGTAGGGGTGGGGTGGGAGGACGGAGAGGGTGAGGGGGAGGGGGGGTACGTGGACGAGGAGGGGGGGAGGGGGGGGCTGTTTCCGCACTAGGCTTGCTTTGGACTAAGGGAGCATACTGGAGAGTGTAGAGCCGGTATCCTGGAGAATGAGTTAGTAAACAGTGCGGCTGGGACACGGTAGCAGGTTGCCGAGCACGCCACATAAAACGTGAGACCTCGAACCTGTCACCGAGGGAGTCAAACCTTTTGCTCAAGCCATTCGGGAAAGGTAAAACAAGATTGGAACAACAGCATAATCAAAAATAGCATCCGCAATCGACAGCACGAACAACACTAATGACAACGACGGCCAAGATGTCGCAAACCAAACCAGACCTACGCCTACCAACAGAAATGCAGCCCAACGAGCACACCACGCCTTCCCCGACTCCCCCCCCAAAAACAAGGTATCGCACGAGACGAAAGCACCATCGCCACCACTCCACCAACATCTATACCCCAGACACCACGACTATTGCGGGGGGACCGTAGTAAATAGGACCAAATATTGTCAGCAACAGTAGCGAAATATATAGGGTTTTGTGTGTGCCACAGGTCCTTTTTACTATGCTCCCCCCTCCCCCCCCCCCCCCCCCCTCCGCGATACCATCATCATACCATCACCCCCATGCGCGCCCAAATGTTGCAAGTGTCTCTGCTAGGGGTAGTAGGAACGGTGCTCCGTCTCGAAAGGGATGCGTGGTCAATGGTCAATGGATAAGGCAAAGCTACATATGAGTACGCCCCCACCCCCCCCGTCCACCCATCGCCACAGCCACCACCAACACCACCACCATCATCAGACCACGAACACCCACTCCAACGCTTGAAACTCACGGTCGAGGCATCGAGGATGCGATCGACCTGCCTGGCGCGACGGGCAACCGCGTCGAGCGTTGCTGCCATCTCTCGCCATGGCCGCGATGAAGGATGGGACGGCGTCGGCGGTGGCGGCGGGTACTGAGTCAGCAGTGCGCGAGTCTCCTCCCACGCCTGCAGGGCAACAGCCACCGCCCACTCCTGCAGATGATACAAACACGTGCACAAAAAAAAAAAAGTGAGGACAGAACAACACATGTGAAAAAAAAAAGAAACAAAATAAATAAAACACAAAACAACAGCAAACAAAAGGAAAACGAACGAAGGAGAAAAACAAAACTTTGATTCCAGGGGAGTTAGCTGACTATGCATCGGGGGCTGGCGGTGTGCTTCTTTGACAACAATACATTGCTACTGTAAAAACAATACGAAACTACCATACGAAGTACCAAGTATTTCACAAAAAAAAGAATATCAATACATTTGTAAATAATCAAGTAAACATAATTAAATAACTATAAGATCTATGCCAATGGTAACGCGAAGTCCAAAAGTTTTCTTTCAAAAATATTGCTTTAAAAAAACAGCCGAAAATATCCTCGTACCGTCGCTGTGGGAAAAAAGGGAAAAAACGTTTGATTTTTCCTTCTTTTTTTTCTGACGGCTGCAGGCGGCGCAATTCGTATTCTCTCGTTGCAAACTGTCAATACGCTGATAAAAATCAGCTCGTGCGACGATAGACGCTCGATCTCGATATAGACTCAGCCCACGGCCAACCCGCTTGGTGTCGGGCAAGGCCAACGAGTATAAATGGCGGCATTGAAGATAGAAAGTGGATAAATGCCCTAGGGGGCGAGAGCTTGCCGGCGGCGTCTTGCGGTATCCTCCCAAACCAATAAAAAAGCCTGTTTTTTGCCATTCGAGGCGGATCGAGAAAATTTGTCTTCTGTTTTGTACTCACCAGCGGCCAATTGTTTTTTTTATCGTACGCCTGGCCAGCGCCCGCCACACGTCACTGCCCATTGTGTAAAGACGGTGACCCAAGGGTGGGTCGGAGCCCCTAACGAGCGCACTCCGTTCAGAATTCATGACGCAATCGTTGGTTTTGTCGATCGATGTCTGTCGAGGACTCGGAATTTCGCCGCTTCGAACCAAAACATCGGCCTGAGTTTTTCTCAGGCCGATCTTGGCCCAACATCGGCCCCAGATTTGCTTTTTTCGGGCTTTTCCAAAAGTTGGGAACTTTTTTTTATTCTAAACGTGCCCATAGGACTAATGTTTTTTGACGGGTATCTTTGGAATTCAAACTGTTTATTGATACTTCGCGTTCTCACTGGCATAGGTCTAAACTAGTAACTTTTTTTTTAACCGAAAAAGAAAATACTACTCTACCACGCAATCCCTACATATACTACAGTAAGAAAACAAATGAAAAAAAAACCCATCAACATAACAAACATTTAGGGTCATTCTTATCGGAGAGCTTTTTTTTCCATAATTTCCATGTTTTTTTCGTGCAATTTTTCAATCTTCCATATTTTCCTGATTTTTATTTTCCCAGATACGTGAAAGTTAACAAACCTGATTTGTTTGCTTCTGGAGAATTTCACGAATAGTAATAGTGGGAGAACGCCTCCGTATCTTGATACATATCTCCAATTATTTCCAAACTTTGGAAATACTGGAAAAAAAGCTCTCCGATAAGAATGAGCCTTGATGCTACAAAATCACATACATACAAAGAAGCGAACGACAAGAAATCGGTAAATAAGAAAAAAGCACACAAAAAGTCGTTGCAACAATAAACCCATATCATACTACAAGAAAATAAAGAAAAAAAATGCACGAATCGCTCGTGACCACACCGCCCCTACCCTACCTCACCTGCACCGGAAGCGCCTGGGGCAGCAACCACCCCCCCGGGCCCCTCGCGGTGAGGGCCCTAGCTACGGCAGGACCTCGCCCTAACGCCACCGCACCCTGCAATCGCGCCGACAGCAGCACCGAAGGCGATGCCGACGTCGACAAAGCAGACGGCGGCGACGACGCCGCCGCCGCCGCCGCCGACGATGGCAAGCTAGACAAAACGGCCCCCGCCCCCTCCTGCAAGGCGGAGGGGGGAAGGCGCGCCCAGAGGTTCCCTTCCCCGCCTACGATGTGCTGGAGCGAGGCCTTGCCCGCTGCGCTCACGCGCGCGGCCGTATCGGCGTGAAAGCCTGCCTGCGATCGTGCGAGCACGGCGTCGTTCGCAAAATCACAAACGTAAAAGAGATTCGGTAGAAAAGTGGTACGGTAGTATTAGCTGGAAGGGCACAAAAGGCAAATTCGTCAAGAAAACGTCAAAATCTAACATCAAAAGGCGAAATTCAACTTCAACAGGAACGACAAAATTCAACTTTTAATCACTAAGCTCAACTTCAGAACGTCAACTTCAACAACCTAAAAAAAACTACGACTTCACCTTCGAAGGCTTGCAGAACGCCAGCACGCCCAATCGCTCTATCGTCGCTGCCGCACCGTGCGCCTGACCCGCGTGCGAATGCTCCCACGCCCGTAGCCGAGGCCTCCCTGCCTTGCTCAGAGACGCCTCGGCCACGATAACGGACAGCCTCACGTGCATCTTGTACGAGGGCACGGTAGCATCTGTTTCGCGGCAGACCGTGACGGACGACGACGCAGACGAAAGCGAAGGCCAACTAGATAAGACGGTTTGGCACGGCTGCAACTCCGAACAAATGTGTGCGTGTGGGAGGGTAGGGACAGCTAAAACATACAACATACCCTCCGCTCACTCGCCTCCACCCCCCCCCGCCGCTGCCGCTTCACTGTACCCAAAAGGCAGCAGCAACGTCGAAAATCGCACCTGCTTCGTCGCCACTCCCCACCGCCGGGCCACTTCTCGCCCCCCCCCCCACCTCCTCACCACGGGAAGCAGCGCCAGCAGCAGCAGCAGCAGCAGCAGCAGCAGCAGCAGCCGTAACGCTTCCGTCGGCACGGCTGAGGAAAACTTTGACCTCGGCTGGGTTCACCCACACGGCGTGCGGGTTCGCCGACACCACGCTCTTGCTGCAGCACCGGGTCGACAGCTCCACCTCTTCCACCGCCGCCGCGGCCGCGGCAACCCCCACGATAGCGCTAGCGCTAGCTTTAGCGTTGGCGTCGGCTTTAGAGTTAGCACTATTAAGGGATCTACCATTAGCGTTAGCGCTAGCACCAGCGCTAGCTTTAGCGTGACCCTTGGTGTCAACGGTAGCGTTAGCGTTAGCGTTAGCGCTGTTGATGGTGGAGATGGTAGCGATAGCTGGGACTAACGAGAGGTCCGGCTCCGCGTCTAGGATGACGAGGACCGGCGAGCTGTCCGACGTTCGGACGGAGGCGAAAGCCATGAGGGGACGAGAGGGGCCGCCGCCCACCGCCATCGCTCGCAGGCACTGGGGGCGGACCGCGGGAACGAGCATCCTCCATTGGGCCACGATCGGCTCAACCACCTTGCGAAGGCGATGGGGGGAAGGGGGGGGAAAATATGGGGGACCGGGGACAGGGACGGAGTAGGGTCCCGAGGGGCATCGTGAAATTTGATAATCTACTGAAGTCTGAGTAATGGGTGAATTGGTTAGGCGTTGGAATCGCGACGGGGGCCTTTGTGAGATTTTTTTCAACTGGTGAAAGTTTGACTTGATGGGGTCGACTAGTTCCGCGTTAGTTGTTCGGCGGTTCCATTGGCTCCTGTGTGATTTGACTGGTGGGGCAGATCCGTCCTTCAGGTGACGCTCACCTGCGGCGAAGAAGAGTCCCGTCCCAGCAACGCCTCGAAACAAAGGAAACCCCTCGAAGTGCTTACCCACAGGCGAAAGGTCGGGGGCGAGGGCGACGAGACCTCTCGGGCGCAGTCCTGCGGGAACGGGAACGGGGTTGAGGGGAAAGGGTTTCTTGTACAGCAACAAACTCCTGTTCACACACCGTTCAGATCACGATCTATCTGTCTGTTGTAGATCGTCTAGATCCTGACCAGCCGCTATGACATGTCGTGCCAGATCTGTACGTTACAACCCTCGGAGAATATGTACAGTATCGGCCCTCTCTCGTAAGAAATAACACCTCGAGAAATCCGGCCGACAAAAAAAAAAAAAAAAAAGAAAAAAAGAAAGGATGTAGACTAGGCACTCACTGTCTGTAGGAAAATGATAAAAAAAACTCCCTCATTCTCGCTCGGCGAGAAGAGAAGAGAGCGAGAAGAGGGATCCAGCTTACAGCCGGACTTCAGACTTCTTGCGAGAGGGCCGATACTGTAATATTTCGGGGGATCATAGTAAATAGGACCTACGGTACACACAAAAACCTATATATTTACCTATTACCACTCAAAATATTTGGTCCTATTAACTATGGTCCCCCGTACTAGAGCATGCAGATTACGCGGCACCCCCTCGTCAACATGGGCTAGAGCATGCAGATCATTCAGATCATCTGCCCCAACAGATCTAGATCATGAAGTGGGGACCGATACTCTGTTCGACGTGATACGTAGTTACCCTTGTGGGGGTATAGCTGTCTTTTTCGCCGAAAACAGGCCAGTCGGTTGGCGGGATCGGATTATCGTACGCGCATGGTACTGGCACGCAGAAATAAAAAGGTATATACACATAACCCAGAGATGATGGGGGAAGGAGAAGAAGGAGAAGGGTATTAATACCTCGTTTGTTTGCAGCAATATCTGAACAGCCAAAGCCAGCCATATCAAGGCCCTACCGAAGCCCAAACCGCTCCGTGACCCTCCCCCTCTCCCCTCCCTTGAATGGCACTACCGCAGCCCAACTTGCTTCCAATACTCGGCCCCTTCACCTCCTCTCTTCCGATGCCTGCCCACACCCCCCCTCCCCGACCTCCTCGACTCTCAACAACCATACGTCGCTCTACCTTCTCCTGTCTCCTTTATATCACCTGGTGAACGATGTGCAACGCAGGCCCCATGCCACCCGTGTCGCCGGTCGCCACATCCCCGGCGGACAAACACGCCTCCATCAAAGAGAACCCCCCCCGGCCACCACCACCGACCGAACCGGCACTGGTTCCGCCGCCGCCACCACCACCGGTACGGAACGAACCGGCACGAAATATGTCGCCAACACCGGCACCGAAACCGTCATCTTCGTCAAAGCAAGCCGCCACCGCCCACCGCCCGTCAACCCAGCCAGCGGCCACCATCGAAACGCAAGAACCACAGCCCCCACCCGAGACTAAAAATGCCGCCAGTGAAGATATTGGAACTCCTTCTCGCTCGGAGGGAACGCCACCCCCTTCCCGCGGCCACTGTGCGGGGCGCCGGATGCTTCCTGTGGGCGGCGCGGGCGAGCGTTGCCGCGCCGGTATCTGAGTCCAGCGTTAGCCATCGAAGGGGGGGGGGGGGGGGGGGGGGGGGGGGGGGGGGGGGGGGGGGGGGGGGGGGGGGGGGGGGGGGGGGGGGGGGGGGGGGGGGGGTGTACTCGATATCATGCATGGCCGTAGTCCTGGGGGGGTGGGGGTAGTCGGGGTTGGGTTGGGTTTGTGTGAAGTTTTGGGCGCTCGTATTGCAGGTTTGGGAGCGGGTTCGGTGTGTTTGTGTGGGGGGGGGGGGTAGGATGGGGTGAGTATGGATGTAGTTGGTATGACGGCGATATTGTCTAGAGACAGGTTCAAGACCGCCGATCCAGAGCGGAGCCTCTCGAGCTTCACGTCGGGGACGGCCGAACGTTCCCATGTGTTTTCGTCTTATTATTACTCCATGACGTACCCCCCCCCCCCCCCCCCCCCCTACCATTCACATCTGCATGGCTGCTAGCTTCCCCAATTTTTACCTGCATGGCTACCAGTCGCACCCGACCTCCCACCCCACCGACGGCCGCGACAACCTCTTCGCCGTCGCAGGCAACGCCTTTCGCGTCGCTTCTCGTCCCACCCTCACCCCCCCCCCCAACCCCGCCACCACCGCCATCTCCTGGAACTCCGGTAGTGATCGCAGAATATTCGGTGACTCGGGGTGATCGACGCGGGCGTTGGCGTTGCGAGGCAGCCGGGGCACGATCGCGAGGCTGGTGAGCATGATAGGCAGCTCGGTGGCGACGTAAAGCGTCTCGCCGGAGACAGGGTCGACGCAGTGGATCTGTCCAGCGCGCACGCACGCGCGGGGGAGGGGGGAGGAGGTGAAACAAAAAATGAGAAACTCCACATCGGGAAAAAATCACGCATGAAATTAAAAAAAGAAGACAGCAGAAATTGAGAGAACACAAATTCGAGGGAGAGAGAGAGAGAGAGACGGAGAAAGGCAGAGAGAGAGAGAGGGGGGGGGGGGGGGGGGGGGTGTACTCAGTATCATGCATGGCCGTAATCGTACGACCATAAAAGGGAGAGAGGGGGGTTAAGAACATAAAAATTGGAGAAACCAAAGACACCGAGGTAACAACAAAGGAGAATGGAGAGTCACAACAAAAGCAAACCCTTAGGATTGGCGCGACGCCAAATTACGGCTTTCGATTTTGATACCCACCTCTGGCAGAAGGCATCGATGGGTACACAGAATGGACCGAGTTCCGAGCAATAATAGGACGGAGACAATGCGCCCAGAACAGGCCGAGCAAGCAGGCGCATTGAGGTCTCTCGTCCTGTCATGACCAGGGTTTTCAACCTATGTTTGGTAGGATATTGGAAACGATTATAGCCGTTACAAGCCGTTGAAGGCCGTTACCAGACTCTAGAGCCGCTGCTAGTCCGGTGCGAGTCGTTGAAGGACGTTTCTAGACGCTAGAACCGCATGTAGCCGCTGCAAACCGTATCTATGATAGGCGTTGCACGAAGTTACAAGCCGCTGGCGACCGCTTGATTTAGCCGCTTCTAGCCGTTAGAAACCATAAATAGCCGTTACACGCCGTTGAAAGTCGTTACACGTCGCTACAGGCAGTTTCGATCTTCAAGCCACACCACGCCGTTTCAAGCGGCCCCAAGCCGTTACAAGATGGTGAAAGCCGTTGCAAGCAGACAGCGAGCCCATTGGGGCTTCGTCGCGTCGATGCCCACAGCAGTTAACGGCGTATCATTATAGCATGGGACATATGAATACAACTACGTACGTACAAAAAAAAACGAAGGCTGGCAACGCCAGCCGTCGACGTGCAGTTGACTCGGCTGAAGTTCGTTCGCCCAGCAAGAACTAAAACCCCAGCACTTAAGATAAGCCCAACAAAATCCAGTAAATCCAAGAAAGGAAGGAAGAAACAAACAGCAAACAAGAAGACGCGACAATTTACCAAATAAACGAACCTCCGAATCGAGCCCTCTCTCAGAAACTAGACACAGCAGGAGCGTGCGCCCGTCCCTCATCTCTACCGCCTCCACCGCGCGAACCAGCAGCTTTGCCGCCGCATTATACATAGCACCAAACGCGGCTCCCCCTCCTCCTCCGCGAGCACACCTCGACTCGCGCAGGGCGTTCGGGTGCACTTGCACGTAAGACGAGGAGGATCTACCGCCCGCCACCGTCACCGCCGCCGCCGCAGCCGCCGCCGCCGCGCCCCCGCCCCCGACCCCTTTCCGTCAGTCCCGCCTATCTCCCCGCTTGAAAACCGGTCGGGGAGGAAGCGAGCATTCATATAAACGCCTCTTTCCGAGGAGGGGCTAGTCCCGAACTTGCTTGACACTGCCGCCATCGCTGCCGCCGCCCCTGCTGCTGCCGCCGCGTTCGGTTTCTGGAAAGCCTTCCACCCCCCTCGTCCGCGGATCGGGATCGGGATCGGGGGGGCCGTGACCTTGGAGGTTATAGGAGGCGGCTCTTCTCCTTGTTTGTCTCCCCTTGAATGTTGATGTTGTTGTTGCTGATGCTGTTGTTGTTGTTGTTGTTGTTGTTGCTGCTGCTGCTGATGCTGAGAATGTTGTTGCTGATGCTGCTGATCTTGTTGTTGCTGCTGCTGCTGTCGTTGTGGTCGATGCGCTTCTGAGGCAGAGTCGGAGAAGAAGCCGAAGCGGAAGAGCGCGCGTTCGGGCAGGCCGGCGACGCCGTGCCCCGCGTGTGGCTCCAGGCGGTCGGCGCTGTACACGCGCAGCTCGTTCTCGTGCGCCGACCAACAGAGCTTGGGGTTTGCATGGGTGCAGCGGGGGGGGGGGGGGGGGGGTTGGAGGGTGGCAGAGGTATGACTAGAACCGTAGGACGGGTGGGGAGATGCCCCGTCGAAAGCGAGCGAGCGAGTAACATGAGCGATAACAAACATGAAATAAAATACGTATGGACGTATCTATTGACGATATATAGATAGTACTGATGACCACTAAACATATTAAAAACTAGAATTGAGCTTCGATGCCCATTTTTGTTTTCGCACAATAAAAAAAAACCATTTGTCGCCGGGCCGCTGCATTTGCTACACCGTCTGTCCTACTTGCAGGTTTGTACAGTGCAACGCTCAGATCGGCCCCTTCAAGCACTCCTCTTCGCCAGGACCTGCACGACGAAGTCGACGATACACATTGGTCCCGACACATAGCGGCGTATTCAGCGACGACGACCACAACCACATCCATGGTGTAAAAAAAAAAACAGAACCGTAAAATATCAAAAATTGTTTTTGTTCCTTGAGTTCTACCTAACGAAGCCCAACTCTACGAGTATTCGTAGGCAGACTGTGCCTGTCCACAGCAGCAACATTCGAGCCGTGTTCCTAAGACATGCTGCAGGTCGTGCTGCAAAGCGCACCCTCCTACTGATGAGGGGACGGAGAGGCAGGAGAAGATCTGCTGAGGATGTCGTACAGCAGTAGTAGTGCTGCTGTTCTGTTGTTGTCGTTGCTGCCGCCGCCACGGTTCGTGCTGCCGCCGACGATTTATTTCTCTTGAATAAACAACGCAACGGCACGATCATGTACATGTTCGTTCATGTTGGTTCGGCACAATCCGTATTCGCCCAGCTTGATGCATCGCAGGCAATGTGAGATCGCGGTTTTGTTTTTCTAAAAAGTCACAAGAAGAGGATTCTGCCGATTTATACGCAAGCGCCAAGCGCTCGAGCGTAGAGAGGTGATACCCTTCGCGTTCAGAACAACAACAACAAAAGCCCAGAAGCAGCTACATCCAGCCTACCGCTACACCCTCACTTCGAAACAGGAAAACCAGAAGCAGCGGTGTCCAACCGCGCCAGCCGAGAGGGGAGAGACGCCGGAGGAGGCCGGGGCTCGCAGAGAAGCCAACCGAACGCCTAACTACGCCAGTCGAGAGGGAGAGATGCCGCCTCCGCCTCGCAGAGAAGCCAACCGAACGCCTAACTACGCCAGTCGAGAGGGAGAGATGCCGCCTCCGCCTCGCAGAGAAGCCAACCGAACGCCTAACTACGCCAGTCGAGAGGGAGAGATGCCGCCTCCGCCGGAGGAGGCGGTGTCTCTCCCTCTCGACTGGCGCGGTTAGACGCTTAGTTGGCTTCCCTGCGAGCCTCGGCATCCTCCGGTGTCTCTCCCTCTCTGTGTTGTTTCTGACAAATCCTGGGAAGGGGTAGCAGCGATCCCGATACGTGACTCCCCAGCGCAATCTTGTCGACTGGAAACACTCGAGAATTTCTCCCTTTTATTTTTCGTCCCCTGAAAACCAAATATTGTTCCCTTTACATCAAAGCTCTCAACCCCCCCCCGCCCCTGAATTCTTTGCTCGAAGTTTGCGTTTGGCAGGGGAACGGTGGCATCTCGTCAAGGTAATCGAACTCAATGTCTGCCGCGTCTGATCCTCAAGGGATCGTATGCTACCGAGGACGGCCAGTCGCGCTGGGAAGGACGCGCTATTCCCGATGGCCTGCAGACGTTCCTGGCTGAAGTCCTCCAGGAGCATGTTGATGTCACGGCACCTACTGAGGGACGTGAAAGTTTTCGCGTCGGTAGAGCACAACCCGTATTCGCCCAGCTTGATGCATCGAAGGTAATGTGAGATCGCGGTTGGGGTTGTATTAAATTCACAAGAAGAGGATTCTGCCGATCAATACGCACGACTGGCGCGGTTAGACGCTCGGTTGGCTTCTCTGCGAGCTTTGCGCGAGCTTTTTTCTTGGTGTTCCAAGGAAAAAAGCCTCTTCGAAACGACTCGTACGAGAGTACGGTGCCTCGTTCATAGTTTCTCTGTAAGTGTGATTCGTATGTGTGTGTCAGTGTGTCGTCGTGGGTGATTCAACATTTTTTCAGCTACGTTTGTCCACGGCGCTCAAAGCACACGGCACAAACGCCAGTCCCGGCGGGCTCTGTGCACACACACACAAAAACGAAACCTTCTCGTGCTGGTGCGGTTGTAAGTCGTTCAGAGTTGGTCGAGCTAGGTGAGGCAACGTGTGTACGTACACGGCTGGGCCATGGTGTAAAAAAAACAGAACCGTAAAATACCAAATTGTTTTTGTTCCTTGAGTTCTACCTAACGAAACCTAACTCTACGAGTACTCGTAGGTAGACTGCCTGTCCACAGCAACGTTCGGGCCGTGTTCCTAGGACATGCTGCAGGTGGTGTTGTCAGGCCCACCCTCCTACTGATGAGGGGACAGAGAAGCAGGAGAAGATCTGCTGCAGATGTCGTACAGCAGTAGTAGTGCTGCTGTTCTGTTGTTGTTGTTGCCGCCGCCGCCACGGTTCGTGCTGCCACCGACGATATAATTTTCTTGAATCATAACCCAAACGGCAAGGGTACGTAGATGTTCGTTCATGTTGGTTCGGCACAATCAGTATTCGCCCAGCTTGATGCATCGCAGGCAATGTGAGATCGCGGTTTTGTTTTTCTTAAAAGTCACAATCAGAGGATTCTACCGATTAATACGCAAGCGCCAAGCGCTCGAGCGTAGAGAGGTGATACCCTTCGCGTTCAGAACAACAACAAAAAAGCCCAGAAGAAGCTACATCCAGCCTACCTCTACACCCTCACTTCGGAACAGGAAAACCAGAAGCAGCGATGTCCAACCGCGCCAGCCGAGAGGGAGAGACGCTTCTCCCTCTCGACTGGCGCGGTTAGGCGCTTGGTTGGCTTCTCTGCGAGCCTCGGCCTCCTCCGGCGTTTCTCTCTCTTGACTGGCGCGGTTAGACGCTCGGTTGGCTTCCCTGCGAGCCTCGGCATCCTCCGGTGTCTCTCCCTCTTTGTGTTGTTTCCGATAAACCCCATGAAGGGGTAGCAGCGATCCCAATACGTGTCTCCCCGGCGCAATATTGCCGACTGAAAGCACTTGAGATTGTTTCTCTTTTTATTATCCCCCCCTTAAATCCAACCAATGTTCCCTTCACATCAAAGCTCTCGACCCCCCCCCCCCCCCCCCTCCTGAAGAACTTTTACTCCGCAAAAGGGGAATTATCGTATCTCGAAGTGTTTATGGTACGGCACTCAAGAGGCAGTTACATAGTACTCCAATTGCTGTCTCTGGAAGTGGCTACACCGGAAAAAAAAAAAATTGACTCATTGAAGCTGTCATCCATATGCAAGTCCGCCTCACAAGCGGTTCTTAGTAGGATGCAGCTCACCCTTCATGCAACTCGCCGGATACCTCACGACGCTTCGCGCTCTGTGCAAGCAATATCTGCCTGGTCGGTGAAAACTCGACATGCTCCGTCCCGGCATTGTAGGGATGCGAGGGTCTATGGTCATACGACTACGGCCATGCATGAGTTCTCTCCTATCGAATACCCCCCCCCCCCCCTTGAATTCATTGCTCGAAGTTTGCGTCTGGCGGGGGAACGGTGGCATCTCGTCAAGGCAGCCGAACTCAACGTCTGCCGCGTCTGGTCCTCAAGCGATCGTATCTTATCGAGGACGGCCAGTCGCGCTGGGAAGGACGCGCTATTCCCGATGGCCTGCAGACGTCCCTGGCTGAAATCCCCCAGGAGCATGTTGTTAATGTCGCGGCACCTACTGAGGGCCGTGGACGTTCGCCAGTCGATTCAGCACAATCCGTATTCGCCCAGCTTGATGCATCGCAGGTAATGTGAGATCGCGGTTGTGATTGCTTCAAATTCACAAGAAGAGGATTCTGCCGATTAATACGCACGACTGGCGCGGTAGGACGCTCGGTTGGCTTCTCTGTGAGCTTTGCGCGAGCCTTTTTTCTTGGGTTTTCCAAGGAAAAAAAAGACGCCTCTTCAAAACGACTCGTACGTGAGTAGGGTGCCTCGTTCATAGTTTCTCTGTAATTGTGTGTACTGGTATGTGTATGTGTGTGTCACTTGCTGTGTGTTATCGTGCTCAAAGCACACGGCACCAACGCCAGTCCCGGCGGGCTCGGTGCACGCACACACACAAACGAAACCTTCTCGTGCTGGTGCGATTTTAAGTCGTTCAGAGTTGGTCGAGCGAGGTGCGGCAACGTGTGTAGGTACACGGCTGGGCGCGTCAGAAGAGGCGACAACGTGGGGGTAAAACAGATGCAGCGGTCTGGGCGAGATGCCTTGGCGTCAGGAACGACTTTGACTGGGTCGCAGTAAATATCGAGCGACAACACGACTTGCAACTTCAAGCGTGTCGTCAGCAGAGGGATAGACGGGGCGAGGAGCTACCTCGTGAACCCATCGACCCTCCCGAGCGCTCCGTATGATCATGGCCGTGACGAATGGCACTGGCAGGACTGTTATTATCAACGAGATGGTACGGGCGGTCGGCCCGAAAGAGTTCAAAGTACTTGCGCCAACTGCTAACGCTGCCTGTGGGATCGGGGGACAGATGCGGTAGACTCTAACTTGTCCCGTTGTGTCATCATAAAAAGTAGTACAGGTTCATGTCGCTGAACGCTTTGACTGCGTCTACTTGCCAACCTCGAACTCGTCGGCGTTCATACTCTATTCTTTTCTTCCATTCCGCTCGATTACTGAGTACAAACCAACAATGAACACTTCAATATTTGCCGTCCGCGTGTCGGGTTTTCAGACTCTCCACAGCGGCTTGAAGAAACCCGATAAGATTAGGGCTGGGGCGGGCCCAGATGGAAGCACACTTGAATCTGCGACCTCGAAAGACCTGCAAGAGCGATTCGAAGGCGTCGACTAAATGCTCGTCGACGAAATGTCTGTGGTCGGGCAGGATCTGCTTGGCCTCATGAGTATTCGGGGCAGACAGGGCGAGGCTGGCCGAGTCTCGGACGGTAACGACGGGCGCGACTGGGGCTTGTTCGGTGGCCTCAGCGTCATCCTAGTCGGAGATCCCATGCAGCGGCCTCGTGTTGGTGATGCGTCGATGTGGAGTGACAGACCGGGAACAGCGGGACACTCTGTCGAGGGGGTGCGCGGCTTGGCTGGGGCTCAATGCTGGCGTAGAGCTATAACCGAAGTCATGCGCCAGGTGGGAGACGCTCAGGCAGCTTTCCGGCGCGCGCTGATCGCCGTCGCTGAAGGACGAGCCCTGAAGGGCACTTTGACCTTTTGTGGAGCAGGATGCGGTCGCAAGTGCCTGAGGCCGAGCAAGCAACTTTCAGTGACGCCCTACACCTTTTCCTCACAAGCACAGAAGCCGACGACTGGAATTGGGAGCCTTTAAACCTTCTCGGCACAGACATTGCTCTCGTTGTTGCCTTGCACACAGTCGGTGACTACACAAATGTTTCCACCGAACGGTTCAGAAACCTAGCGCCTAACCTATACCTCGCAGTTGGTGCGCGTGTTTCCATCAACCACAACGTGTGGACGGCCGCCGGACTCGCGAATGATGCAGCCGGAGATATCGTGCATACGCAGTGGGGGGAACAGCCTGGGGCGGAGAGGCCGCCTGAATCCTCTTCAGCTGTCTACGTGCGAATTCATAACTTCCGCGGCAAGCAGTTCTTCAGAGAGCGATGGGTTGCTGTCAACGGGGAGACCATTGACCTGCTATGTCGTCCCTATCGTCCCCATGGAAGCACACGACGAGATGGGTCCTGCAGCCGACAGCAGGAGGACGGAACGGGCTCGCTGCTTCAGATCTCAGTTGCCGATGAAACTAGCCTTTGGCGTTCCACAAAAGCCAGGGCGCCACTCTTGACCGTGTCGTTCTCGACATCGGCAAACGAGATATCAACGACGGGCAAACCTTTACGGCCCTCGGCAGGTGTCGTGCCACCATCAACATGCCCCTGGAGGACTTCAGCCAGAAACGTCTGCAGGCCATCGGGGAATAGCGCGTCCTTGCCCGCGCGGCTGGCCGCCCTCGATAGGATACTATCCCTTGATGATCAGACGCGGCAGACGTTTGATTTGGCTGCCTTGACGACAGAACCGCGGCCGCCTAGGCCTGCGACTACAAGTAATAGAGGAGGAATGGGGCGCGGAAGAACGAGAGGGAGGGCGAGAGGAAGGGACCATGGACGGGCCAGCGGAAGAAAAGGCGGGCGGGGCAACGACAGAGGACAACCACCCACGTATAGGGCGAGAGAAACACGTGGGCGGGGGTCGGGAAGGGGGCAGCAGGAGGACGTCCGCCACTCTTTCTTGCGCCACCACAATCTTGAGAGGATTATCCCCTCCGAGGGATAGGGAGGGCAATAATCAACTCTTGGTTTTACGTGCCGCTCCTCTTGGAAGCCTTTCGTGCCCAATGCCCGTCGACCTTCGTCAGCCCTCCACGGTGGGAGATGTGCGTTGAATGCTACCGGCACGCACTTACAGAGAACAGCATATATATGTCGTGAGTCTGTTGTCAGGAGTAGGGATGCAACCGCGTATATACAACGTGACAACCAAGAGCTGTTCATGAATTTGAACGACGAGGTGGCGCAGTACATGGTGCACTGGATTTCTGAACTGAGGCGAACACTAGACGCCACCGTTCCTCTGCCAAACGCAAACTTCGAGCAATGAATTCAGTGGGGGGGGGGGGGGGGGGGGGGTTCATTGGTTGGTTTTAAGGGGAGGATAATAAAAAGGGAAAAACCTACGTATTAAGAAAGTGTTTTCAGTCGGCACGATTGCGTTGGGGAGAAACGTTTTGGTATCGCTGCTACCCCTTCCTAAGGATTGTCAGAAACAACACAACAACAACAACAACAACAACAACAACAACAACAAAAATGTCACATAATTTACCACAAGAACAGACCATCGCAGATTTGACTATTAATATTTAATACTGCAGGTATCGAAGTCGCGTCTCATTACCACCAATTTTGTAGTACTAAACACGTCCTTGCAGATGTGCAGATATGATACTGCTGTACTGCTTGCTGTATGTCCAACATGATCAACCGTGTGAGCAAAATCGCAGCAAATTCGCAATGCAACCGTTCGTCAGTAGGTATGTACCAGGTCAGTACGAAAGCAATGGGGCTTCGCTGGCCGTCAAGTTCTACACGATACGTAAGTAGACTACTTTTTGTTGATTATAAGTACGGTACTCGTATTTTGGTACAATTTTGGCTATTGACATCTTCAACGTACCTGGTGATAATATTAATATTAATAGTATGATTTTACAACCCAGGTATTTTTATGATACGAGTACCTTGTCTAGGTACTGCTGTCTGTACCTGGTGATGACAATACAGCAGTACCGAATAAAGAGGCAGCAATCTAAACATATGTACAAAGTTATAGTAAGCTGCGGACTGGCCGGGGAACGTACTTCACGCTGCCTCAACTCCCGGACGCTCGGGGAGCAAACCGCACTTAGCGTCATGGGTGTTGCTAGCAGTACAATCATCCCCATCCATAGTCGTTGCATCTGATTACCGTTGGTGGTGATTCCAGTACGAATACTGCTGCCTGTAGTATTATACATGCCACACTACAGTATCTACTTCAAGCTCGCCACAGGACCAGCCATCCAATAAGTCTTACGCAACAACGCAGCACGCAGCAGTGCAGCTCACCTCGGGAGAGACCACTCCAACGAAAGGGCCTGTTGGCGCCATGGCTCCGTGCCGCAGCTTGGCAGGACAGGGCAGAGCGCAAGCAAGTAGTGCGGGATTCGGACCCAGGAATTGGAACAATTGCACTATGGACAATTGAACAACGGGCGTTCGCTCAATCTTTCTCTCGTTGCCCAGTTTGCCCACGGCAGGGACGCTTGGAGACTTGCCTGCTGACTACAATGGCAATGACCAAAGCTTTAGATTTCTCCAGGCTGGGCGGTACTGCTGAAGGCAGGGGAAGGAGGAAATTCCACTCTGTTGCGGCGTTGTTCTGCTGGGGCTATTATACTCTGCACACGGGCCCAGCAGCAGCTAGACATACAGCAAGTTGTCTCGAGCGGAATGACTGGAGGCACCTAGTCATTCCCATAGTCATTCCCATTGGTTCGGTTCGGTTTGGTATAGGGAGTTCATTTTGAACCAGGAGGCGTTTTGCAGAGAACCCCGAAACATGAAGTGTTGCAATCAATCATCCAAGCAGCGTGGCGTGGCCTGCAACGCCAAGCAGCAAGACTCTAACAGCAAGGACTGGGTCGTCTGGACAGAGAACGTGTTTTGTCAGAAAAAGGTGCTGGTGGGAGTCTCGTGTACTTGATCTCCCCGTTCTGTGGAAAAGATAGCTCTCCTTTACGACTCAGTCAAGAACGCCCCGCACAAGGATCTATCTTCGAAGCCGCCGCTGCCCCAACGCCTTGCTGTTGCGCTGCCGGCAACATGTCTGACGAAGCAGTGGGTGTGAAGGCCACCTTCAGCGTCCACGGCCAAGTGGTGCACGAGTTGGAGCCGTCTGCACGACAAAACTCCCCTCCGCAGCCTGTGGGCGTCGGAGAACAGGTATTTGTCGTGCATCCCCTGTGGACAATAGCCTATTGAATATGCCTATTATTGGTGTGTCAATAGGTTGGGGTATTGCGTATCGATACCTATGTATTCAGCATGTCTGCGAATTTGTCGGTCGATTCCTGTTGCTTCGACCAATAGGTATCGAAAAAAATGTGCAATACCTGGTAGGCTATTACCGTTGGGATGGGTATGTCAAATCGTCGGATCGTCTATCGATACCTATTTCGTCGACCAATATGTTTTGATAAATTAGCCCAATAGGCCACTGCTCTTTCTATAGGCCTGTTACATTGTCGATCGATAACTATTGTTTTGTCCAATTGGAATTTCACAATGTCACATTGGCGATCGACGTATATTGCTTTGACCAATAGGTGTGCCACATTGTGGATCGATGCCTATTGATTCGACCCATAGATACTGTATGTGAATTGTCGATCGATGCCTATTGATTTGACCAATAGGTATGTCACATTGTCGATCGATGCCTATTGATTTTACCAATAGGTATGTCACATCGTCGATCGATGCCTTTTGCGTTTACCAACAGATTTATCAACGTGTCGGTCGATGCCTGTTGCGTTGACCAATATATATATGTGTTTAATTGTCGATCGATACCTATTAGGCGGGACGATAGTAAATAGGACCTACGGTACACACAAAAACCTATATATTTGCCTATTTTTCCTCACAATATTTGGTCCTATATACCAGGGCTTTTCGCGGGTCAGGTCAAATCTCACGGGTCGGGTCGGGTCGGGTCGGGTCAGCTGACCCGACCCTACCCGCGAGATTCAAAAAGTTGTTCACCCGACCCGACCCGACCCGTGAGATTTGAAAATATCCTGACCCGACCCGACCCGCGAGATTTCAAAACCTCCTGACCCGACCCGACCCGACCCGCCACCTTCGGATTGACCCGTGAGACACGGGTTTCATGCGGGTCGGGTCACCTTGACCCGCGGGACTATTTATCTTGACCCGCAGGTCCGACCTGCGGATCCGGCCCGTGGGTCGACACTTAAAAAACAATTTAATATTCATTCTTGTGCCCACAAGCGATATGTGGCCTGGCTGTAGTGGGTATAAATGGATGCGGGCATGCGTATATGGATTTGGCAGTGTTTTGATGTTTGAATAAGATACCAAAGGAGTATTATTGTATTATTGAGTATTTGTACGAGAAAAGCCTTTGGGTAAGAGAGCGGGAAGTGTTTTGAGTGTCGGATCCGCGGGCCGGATGCGCGGGTCCGACCCGCGGGCCAGCAGAAAAGAACTCGCGGGTCACGCTGGCCCGACCCGCGAGTGACCCGTTTCTCGCGGGTCATGACCTGACCCGACCCGTGAGCTTTTCATCACCTCTTGACCCGACCCCACCCCACCCGTGAGATTTTGAAAAACTCTTGACCCGACCCGACCCGACCCGTGAGATTTGAAAACCTCTTGACCCGACCCGATCCGACCCGTGAGATTTTGAACACTTCCTGACCCGACCCGACCCGACCCGTGACATTTTGAACACCCCGTGACCCGCGAAAAGCCCTGCTATATACCATGGTCCCCCGTAATATGTGCTTTGGTTAATTCGTACCAGGTATGTGCGTTGTCGATCGATATCTATTCACGACAATTAATATATCTGATAATAGGTACTTGAAAATGACGATCGATACCCACTACTTTGACTACAGTGGTACCAGGTACGTATTAGGATTGTCGATCGATACCTATTTACGATTAGTAGGTACGTGGAATTGCTGATCGATGCCTATTTTTTGTATTGCTTTGACCAATAGGTTCATGCATTGTCGATCGATACCTATGTACGACCAGTGGGTACGTGCGATTTGTCGATCGATACCACACGACCATTAGATTCAGAAAAAATGGTACAATAGGCTACTGGTAATACTCTTAAGGGCAGATATGGTACATTAGCGATCAATACCTATTTCCGATCAATAGGTTAGGCATATTTTCACGCAAGAGACTACTGGGTCTAGGGTAGGTATGTTACAATTTCGATGGATACCTATGTCTGACCAATAGGTTCAGATAAATATTGGCAATAGACTGTTTTCTTCGGCTACATATGGAGGGTGGCTCCGTTGCCGGTGTCGGCCTTGTCTTCGTCTTTGACGGGGTTGGCCGAGGCCTTGACGTGCAGGTTCTCTTTCGTGATATGTGGTAAGGAGGTGCCTCCACACGCCTCCCTCGCGGCTCGCAAGGAGAGAACTTATAGAAATTGTGAGAGTGCGGGTCCTTTCGCGAAGGACCCTTTTCTCCCTGGCGCGTTCGGACTTCATGGCCCGAACGTCAACCATTATGAAGGTCCATCAGTGATGGCGGATCTCATAGACCGGACGTTGGTTAACGTATCTTCATGGTTGGCATTTGTGATCGGAGATTGACGGTATCTACGTACTCTGTCCTCCACATCGGCCCCCCCTCTATGCGCCTCAAGTCCATCGTTGCTAAGGATGTATGTGACTTTGGGGCGAGCATTCGAAGGGGAATGCTAGTGGTAGGTGGAGTCTTGACAGGGGAACGCATCGTCTTCTTCTTCACTGTTCACGGTCTGTACCTAAATTCCCCCCCCTGACTGTCTAAGACAGCACACTTCGTGTTGAGAAAACACGGCAGTAAGTGTTGGGATTCGTGAGTAGGTTCGGCAGTCGTCGTACGACTCCGTTTTTCCCTCGTACCAAATCGGGCTACTTGCATAGCTACGGCTGCAGATCCGTCGACATTGTCTGATGACAGTTCTACGATTCCCGCTACATAACCCTTTGGTTGACAACCACTACCAGGTGAGGGGGGTTTGGTTCCGACCAACGTACGAAAAAATTCGCCAGAAGTACTGGTGGCCGACAATAAATCGTGACGTACGTGACTGGTGCCAAAAATGCCAAGCATGTCAACGCCGGAAGACGGCACACAACCGACCAAAGCTACCCGCGGGACACATACCCGTTAAAAGGCCGTTTGAAACGATCTCCGTCGACTTAGTCGAATATAAGGCAGAATCTGTTTCAGCCGCCGGTGTGAAATGCAAATACGTGCTCACAATGATGGACCACCTAACAAGATTTGCAATTCTAACACCAATATCAAATAAGTCTGCTCGCGTAGTCGCACAGGCAATCATTGATCGTATCAGAGGTATCTTCGGACCACCCGAGACCCTTCATTCAGATCAAGGTCCCGAATTCGAAAATAAAGTTATTCACCAGTTGCAGAGCATACAAATAACCGCGACAGCGTGTCTGGTACGACGTGTAATCTCCCAGGTTTATGTTTCACAGTAAAATCGTATGATTGTAATGCTATTGCCCAGCGGCACAACATGTTGCTAGTGTCCTGCATTTTGTAGAGGTATCGCAACGCCAATATGGAGGGTGGCTCCGTTGCCGGTGTCGGCCTTGTCTTCGTCTTTGACGGGGTTGACCGAGGCCTTGACGTGCAGGTTCTCTTTCGTGATATGTGGCAAGGAGGTGCCTCCACAAGCCTCCCTCGCGTCTCGCAAGGAGAGAACTTATAGAAATTGTGAGAGTGCGGGTCCTTTCGTGAAGGACCCTTTTCTCCCTGGCGCGTTCGGACTTCATGCCCCGAACGTCAACCATTATGAAGGTCCATCAGTGATGGCGGATCTCATAGACCGGACGTTGGTTAACGTATCTTCATGGTTGGCATTTGTGATCGGAGATTGACGGTATCTACGTACTCTGTCCTCCACATACAGTATGATAGATATGATGGCAACCTCTTTCACTGAAAATTAAAACAGGCCTTTGAACTTTATCGGTTGGTGTGGTCCTATCGACAGGTATTACGGTCAGCAATAGTAGGTGGCAAACAGATAACACTGGGCGAGGGCTATAGGGCATGCTATGGACAATAACGGGTAGGCTAGGCAGCACGCCAGTCGCGATCTAACCCTACTACAAGTAGCACGTTCTCAAGCGTGTTAGCTACGAGATAATTTCTGAAGAGCCAATCGAAATTTGAGGCGAAAATCGATAGCTACTGAAGACAACTTATTTTATTGGGTGCAACAACAGGCGCGAGGAGATCAGGGCATGAAAGGTTTGAAACGCGAATCACCCTCCTCTTAAGCATATTACTCGTAGCGATGAAATGGGGCAAGAGTGTGTGGTACCCGAAGGACTTGCGAGGCCGTTTGTGTTGAGAGCAAAAAATTCACGCAATGCCGCCGCCGTCAAAACACGCGGCCAGGCGGCCATAACCACAATGGCACGGCGACCGCGGCGAACTCGAAATGATTGGCCCTACATCGACGGCACTTCTCTTTATACTCAAAACCGAAGCATACCCTTCACGCTTGCGATTGGTTCCAAACTACGCGCTCCCTTGCCCTAAAATGCACGAAAATATCCTTATCGTACTCGCGGCAATTAACTTTGATGGAAAACCGTACCGTTGTGCGCAACTTGCATCGCATTTAAAAGCTGCAGAGCACACACCGACCGAACAAGTAGTCCACGCGCGTCCTCTCAACTGGCTACACGCTATGGGTGTGACTGTGTTGAGCCGCTGGCATGTTCGGCCCCTTCGCCATTCCAGGCTACGGCCCCCTCCATCCTCCCAGGTTGACGCCCCTCCACCGTTCCCGGCTGCGGCCCCTCCGCCCTCGTGGCTTGTCGGCTCCGGCAACGCGGGGTCCGGCAACACCCACTGGACGCTTTGCTCCCCGGCGTCTTCGTCATCGGACTCCTCATCGGGTGCAAAGTCCAACACCTTCACATCATCCAGCATTGTGTGGTCCTTAAAACGCTCTGAAATAGCCTTTGTCTCGTCCTCGTCGGACAGCCGCGGGACGTCGCTGGGGATGTACTTGTACTGCCCTCGCAAGAAGAGAGACGTCTCGAAGAAGGCTGGGTCGAGCGAGCCGCGCTTATGAGGCATGGACCTGTCGGCGATGCAGAAATCTCGCTCCATGATGCCTGCCGAGGCCGGGCAGCCAAACACCGTCGTGCAAAACATGATGATTTTGGTGTGTTTGCGGACGAGTCAAACCAAATTCTGCAGGCGACGCCTCCGAAATTGAGGAGGGAAGTGGGGATGCGCGGCAACGCGGCAAAAAACAAAATAGCGAAAAACATAAAATCAGCGTGCGAGTAGCAACGGCAGCCCAGCCACGGTGTCGGCGGCAGAGTTGACCGCGGTGCTGCAACTGCCATCCCACGACCGCAAGCAGCAGCACAGCAAGCGGCAGCTTGCTAGCGTTAGCCGCAGCTAGGGGCAGCATCAGTTTGAGCAACACAAATCTACAGCGTCAGCACCAGCACAACAGCACCAGCACCACCTTCCATGTTTCGATTGCTGCTGCTGCTGCTGCTGCTGCCTCCGCAGTATGGTGGGATTGAACGCGCGAACTGTCATGCTGTCGAGCTTTACATGCAAGGCGGTACGGGCACGAATACGAGTACGAGCCGTTTCGGGACGACGCATCCTCCACCACACCAAGCGGGTGAAAACGTGTACCGTAGCAGCGGGCCGCCCCGCCGGCGGGCCGCTGGCACAATCCAACGCCGTTCGTCCGCGTTATACTCCAGCTACATATCTCGAGCCTCTGTGCTCCCAGCGGTTGTCGTGTTTTGCAGATCAAGCAGCATGGTGCGTGGAGGCATGGAAGATGCTCGGTGTTTTAATCGTTTGGGATGCTTTCTGCGTCGGGATAATGCTCGGTGCGTGTACGCCAATGAAACAGAGAGACAAAGGTTACCGCAACTTTCGATCAAATCCTACCTTCCCTGAAGTACATTTTGCCGTTTTTCAAAAATGTACCTCAAAAGATTACCTCGAGAGAAGTTTTGGAGAAGTAAAAGTAAAACAACAAAAATAAATCGCAAACATTCTCGTGAGACGTCAAAACATTGTTGAAAAGCAGGGGAGTTGGGGAGTTGTTTCTATTGTCCTGACAGCACCCAGTAACTAAAGTCACTGGGAATACACCGCCGTACGTGGTGCGATTGACTACACAATTGGGTTACCCGTTTAGTCGACCGATCTTATTTTGTTTGGCTACGTGCGGGTAAATTTATGCCTGAGGTGGCGTCGGGTCGTGATCAGTATTTGACAGTGCGATTTCCGCTCGGGACGGAGGGTACAGTTGTGTGCCTGGTACCTGGTAGTATGATATTTATTTCAATGTTTTCACACCCGAGTGCCCGACATGAACGGGTACCGGGGTACCTGGTTACCTGATTGTCCGCGTCCTATGAAACACACACCATGGTATTGCACAACAAGAACACCTGTGTATTATACGTGGTACCACTACGTGCCGTATCTACAAAGGCGTCGACCTATAATTTCAGTTTTGTGCGTGATGGGTGTATGTGTTGCGATTTGCGACTCGGCCGCGTGGGGCGTACAGCGTACAGCAGTGTATAGTTTTTTTTGTAGACAATTCCATCTTTGTCGAAGGATAAGAATCATCCCCGAAACAGCGGGAAGAAAGTGTCTGGTGGATAGCTTGTGAAACGAAAGGTCAGGGGAGGGCATGAGTAGGAGGAGTGTTCCACATCGGTTCGGCCTTTTTTTTAGTTGTCGTGCCGCTTTTATGCCCGTAAAACAGCTCTGCATGTTGTCCGGGTACCTGTGTGCCTAGAAAAACGGGTGACCACGGGTACCGGTAATACCTCTGGAAAAAGTCCGGGTACCTGTTCGCCCAGGTACCCGACGGGGTACAACTCTAGACACTTATACAGTATAACCGATTGATATAGACCAGGTAGAGATGGCGCGGAGCTTTCGCCGAACATACCGCAGGAGGTACGTGGGAAACATCCGTGAATGATTATGACCAGGAAAATATTTTAATTGCTTATAGTAAACAGATCCGCACGTATGTCGGCACGTTCCGTGTTTCGCTGACGGTCCAGGATGGGCTTAGGTCTATGTCGTCGACTGCCCGCTTTGTCGCATGCCGTCGACCATTTCTTCTATCGCAAGATTCCAGGGTAACAAGAGAACCACCTAGCCCATTAAGTCCTACCGCAGCTATCTACGCGCGTAGATAGATCCCGGATGGGCTTAGGTTGCCTATGTCATCGATTGCCCCCTTTGTTGCGTACCGTCGACCGTGGCTTCTATCGCAAGATCCCAGGGTATAACGAGCACCCCGTTACCCATTCTGTCCTGGGTCAGCCCGCGTAGATAGTTGCGCCAGGACAGAATGGGCAACGATGTGCTCTTTATACTGTGGGACTTTCCGATCGAAGACACGGTCCACGGTACGCTACAAAGCGGCCAGTGGACGACAACGGCACCGCCTGCCCATCCTGTACCTTCGGCGAAATACCGACTGTACCGACATTACTCTTCCGCCCAGGACGAATGAAAGACGTGGCCACAAGATAAGGGACTTGGCTGCATGGCCGGTTATAGGGATCTTCTGGTGTCAACACCGCACATGCATCGTTTTTTTGGGAACATTCCCCCCGTCACAAGAATGCTACTACTACTAATGCTGTTGAAATCAGGAAGTGGCTAGGTGAAATGCTAGACTGTTCACAGTTGACGTCCGTCTACATTTCTCCCAGCCTATCTGCGGCCGCGACAGCTGATGGTGCCGCCTCTTTCTCTCTCCGTGTATATTACGTCGCGATAGCTACGGGGCTCCGAGCTATCTCGTTGTCTAGCTTTCCTGACCGACATCAGTGGCATCGGGGCCCGAGCGTATGTTTGGCCCTCCTGAATATGTGGCGACTTGCTGCTGCTGCTGTAGACTGCAGGTGCCGCATAACACCGCTCAAAGAAGAACGTGCTTGCCGACATAGGGTCTCCCTCGTCGGTACGTACAGACGACCCATTGTAAGTAGTAGGGAAAACAGGCAGCGGTGTTCTTCATCATGGAGAAACGTCGAAACTGAGACGTAGCAGCAGAGAACTGGAGGTATCACGTACACCCATCTTCGTGCAAGCCTGAGCAGTCGCACACATGATTGATGCAGCATCCTTCCGGACCTATGTGCACGGAGTGGGGTGAAAAACAAGGTGAACGCCGTAGTCTCTCCCCGCGGGCAATCAAGACTATCTTAAGGCCATCTGTCATCATCTGTCATATGGGTGCTACAAGAGGGTTAGGTACATGTTCATGAAGTCAGCCTCGAAAGTGCTAGCTCTTTCGGAACTTTGCACCGTCCGCCTCATCCTGGACCATCACAGAAATACCTATTGTGCCCACATTAGTCTTCCATACAGGGCGAGTGAATAATATACTTATGTGTCCGCAAGGTAGAGACGGGGGGTGTTTTGCCGGTTATAAGGATGGTCTCGAGTGATTGCCGCTCATTCACAACTTTTCAAAGTGTTTAAGAATTTTACCCCCCGTCAGAAGGATGCTACTACTGCCGTTGAAAGTAGGGAATGCCTGAATGTACCATGCATTATACGTTTCTTAAAGCTGACCTCTATATTTCTCTCAGTCAGTTTTCGATCGCGGTAACTGTGGTACTCCCTCTCTCTCCCCATCTATTTGCCATCGCGACAGCTACACTACGCGCGTTGATATATATCCAATCGAACTATGTACGCGCGTAGATCGTTGCGCCATGGCATGGGCAACGGGATGCTCACAACCGGTAATACAGTCGTATATCTATATTGTGGCCTTATATTTCATTCCCGCTGTATGAAAGAATCATGTCGGCAGTTTGTGTAAGTCTGAGAGGTCCAGGGTGGGCGGACGGTGCCGCCATCGGCAGCGACACCGTCCGCCCACCCTGGGCGGTCAGCGAAGTACCGACTGTGCCGACATAACTTTTCCATGCAAGGCGAATGGAATAGGTGTCCACAAGGTAGTTACACGTCTGAATTACGGGTTATGAGGATCGTCCGGTGTCAACATCGCACATAAGTAATTTCACAAGTGTTCAGAAACACTCCCCGTCAGAAGGATGCTACTAGTAGTACTGTTGGAAGTCTGAGTTCATTAACGCATTGTACGCTGCTCACGGCTGACGTCCGTTCAGCTTCCTCTCAATCTATATGCGGTCGCGACAGCGGATGATCCCGCCTCTCTCTCCCTATCGATTTTTGCCATCGCGACAGCTACGGGACTCCGAGCTACCTCTCTCTTCATCTTTCTCGACCGGGATCAGTGGCTATGGAGCCCGAGCGTGTGTTTGGCGGTCCTGAATTTGCGGCAATGTACTACTGCTGTAGACTGTAGATGTCATCTCGTGCCGCATACGCGCGCTCAACGACGAACGTGCTCGCCGTCGTAGGGTCTCCCTCGTGAGTATAGACGATTCACTGTCAGCAGGCGGGAAATCAGATGATGTCCCTTAACTATAGGTACATGCGTTCTGGAATTTCTAGGTAAAGCTAGACTGAACAGGATGCGCGCATGACGGATAAACCTCAAAAATGAGATGTGGCAGAGGATTGGAGGTATCACGTACGCCCAACACGTCTTTGCGCAAGCCCGATCAGTCATACGTCTGACTGATGCAGCATAACTCCGGATCTGGTTGCATGGAGCGCGGCGATGTCAGAGGTGAACGCCTTGAGCTGCCTCCCGCGAGCACTCAAGACCCTCCTGAGGCCAGTTTCTTTGGGTGCCACAACAGTCTGCTTTGTTTACTATTTCTTCGTGGTTGGTGATGCGAGACCTCCGTTGAACTTGTTCGCTTCTGGCAGGGCGCCGTGGACGGCACAGACAAGTACGACCACCGGTACACGGGAATCCATGATCATGGCGTCCTGCCGGCGCTCAGGACCGGCGGGCCTCACGAGAAGCTCGTCAACGGTCTTCTCGTGAGTTGGGCTATGATAGAGAACTGTACAGCAGTGCATGGCTCCATTGATAGCGTTACGCTTGATCCGTAATGATTCACCACCAGATACCGGGTAGTTTTTTTTTCTTCTGTTTTCTTATTTCTTCTCAGAACGCTTGTTTGAGCCTGCTTGTCTGCCGATCACGGATGGTTTCGAACAGGCTGTGGCCATGAGATAATGTGTGAATGAACGGCAACTCAGCGTCACTGCACGGTTTTTTCAGGAGCAGAGGGACAAACGCTGCCTCGAACAGCGTGTCAGTCGGTGATTTTCGGAGCGTGAAGCACTGAGCCGTCGGATTTTCCGGATGGATCGTCGGCCTCCGCCGGCTGTCAATGTATTGCGATCGGGATAGGGATAGTTCGTGTTGGTTATCGAGGGGTTCGGGTATGTAGCCGTGAGGCGGGGCGGAGCTCGAGATTTTCAGCAACAGGTCAGGATATACCAGTGTGTTTTAACAAAGGTACTGCCAGTAGAGTATTTGCAAAGAATTGGCTCGGGTGGGGTTTCTTGCGGTCTGTTTCCTATATAGTAGCAATCCAAACCCACGAAGAAATAATTGCTGTGAAAAAAAAACGGCCAGTACAGTAGTTTCACCCGAAGTATTCTTGGATTGGGTAACTCTGTGGGTAGCTTAGCAACCGGAGCAACTTCTGATTCACCTGTTTGACCAATCAGCTCCTCATCGCAAACACCTTAGCGGTCACACCGTGTTTTTGCTGAAGCTGACAATCCCAAGATTTCCCTTCGACGCAGGGTAGTCCCGGACGATTCGGTCAACTCCTGCAATTGCTTCCCTAGCGCTCTCGATCGCGCTTTTCACAAGCTGTTCTTATTCGCATCACCCCGTGCCTGAGTTACTATTGGGATGAGACCCTGCGAAACGTCATCTTGTGAAGCCTCGCCCACCTACGGACAAACCATGCCCTCACCCCCCCCCGCTCCCCTACTCCCACAAAGAAACCTTGCCCTTTTTCACGCATTCGTCGCTGAACGCACCCTCCGTACATACGCTACCTTCGGTTTTTCCCTCGAGTTCAGGAAGCGAAGAAAGACAGCGACACGTTCCTGACTGAACTCATCAACCGGGAGCTGGCCCAGAAATCTGGTCAAGGGGAAGAGCGTGCGTCTTCCAGGACAGAATCGCGCCCGGGGCTAAACGGGGCGGAGGTCACGCAGCCCGAGGCGATGGAACTGTGCCGTGCTGAAGGAGAGGGCTCTTCCGGGCCGGAGAGGGGAGACGCGTCGGTGGGTGTCCGGTCAGAGGGGCGTGTTTACCGTATTTGCATATGGTGCTGCCTCGATCTCGGCGAGAATGGAGACGCCTTGTTGATCGTGCTTAGCTCTCTCCCTGAAAGCTTTGGTAAGATCCGCGTCGAAGCGATGAAGCAGGTTCACTGCTGCTATCGTTTGGCTGAGACGTTGTTTTCGCTGTGAACTTGGAGGCTCGGGGGGTTCAGAGCACGTACGAACGCCTCATTCCGCCCTTCCCCAGAGTTTGACCCGGAGGTGCTCCGGCGGGTTGCAAGAATTTGCCTCGAAAACAAGAAATCATGGTTGCGAGCTTTTTTTTCTTCGAGAAAACCGAAATCAACAACAATTTTTCCTCGAAACTCATCGTTGCAAGCTTGGCGCGATACTTTATGTAAAGCGTTTCCAGCGTTTGTGGGACGGTTCGTCCGTCGAGCACCACACGAGCCGCCCACGGCGGTCAGTACGCCTGGGATACGTCGGGCGCAGAACACGTGAACGCCCCTTCCCACGAGCTGCCTCCCAAGCACAAGCTACTGCTGGAGCAGGAAGGGTTTGATATACCAGTCTCCAGGTGCTTCAAGCGCCATGTACCACCAAACATGCCGACAAGGCGCATTCACCCGCCCCATATGGTGGACTGATTGCGTCATTTGCGCCAGAGATTTCAGTGTCCAGTCGATTTACTACTGTATCCCCTCCCCCAACCCCTTTCCCACGTTTTTTTTTCCCTTCTTTCCTGAACAGCCACCAACGCCATTATCCACGCAACCGACGAAGCGACCAAGACCATGATGTGCAGTGAGGGTCTGCGGTTTCGTCGACCCGACAGCCTCTTCGATTGGGGTGGGGGGGGGGGGGGCGGGTAGTGAAGATGCGGGTGGGAATGGGCGTGCGGATAAAGGTGGGGTTGCGGGGGGGGCGCTCGCGACCGACTATGCTACGGCAAGAAATGGTCGGAATCGTATCCCCGCAGCGTGTCTCGAGCAAAGTCGGGTGTGTCATGAACTCCCGTCGGGATGTCTAGGTGTCCGATGGAGTGGTGTGGTACCTTGTATGTTTTTCGGAACACTTGTGAGAACGGCGGGTCGTTGCCTTGAGCCCGCCGCGATGTTTATATATATATCTTGAGTCCTCGCGATAATGTGCAACAAAATGGTAAGCGAGCTCCCTTTGTAGTAACCTTCTCCGGTGGCGCCGAATTGGTTCTATTAATATGATAGCAGCTATAGTATGCAGCCCAGCTGTCGGATACGTAGGGAGATATGTTTCTCGGAACGCCTCTCACAACAGGCGGTCGTTACTTTGAGCTCTCGTCTTTTTATTTATAAAAATCCCCTCCATATTGTGCAGATACTATAGTTAGCTAGGTCACGTTTTTTGCATCCGTCACCGGTGACGCCGAATTACCCCTAGCGAAGGAGGTGCAATAATCGAAGCGGCGAAGCGAGTGTTCCGCCGTCTGGGCGGTGTTGGCAATGGGCAGTGGCTTCGGCAGCAACGCAGCAGGATATATCGGCCGCGTACTAGTTCACTCCCGAGGGAGAAGGGCGGGGGGGTGTAGGCAAGCACATTTATATAGCGGCAACGTGTTAGATTTCGACCGAAGAACAAGGGACATAGGGGGGAGGGTGGCAAGCACTTGTACGCAGTTTCCGTGGTATATCGCTGCTGCCCCACGCTACGCTGGGTGGATGGTCGCGCTGCAATTCTACTGTCCCGTTGTCCGCATGAAGCGAGAGGGAATCACAGGTAGGTGTTGTTGGGGCAGTGCCTTGGCGGTGGTGATCGCATACGAAGTATGTAGGGGGGGGAGTGTGGGTTCTCTTCTCCGGGCTTCGCCAGGCTTGATGACGCCGACTACCCCAGGAATGGCCGGTTCTTCCTTCGTGAAAATTCTGAACAATTGTCGACAAACGTGGTTAGTCTACCACGGAACCCCAGGGGTAACAAGCATGGGTCTGCGTTGCTGCCCCTTTTGAGGGTACGATGACAGCGACAGCCAAATCCGAACCCGTCGTTATGCAGCAATGCGATGAAACACGCGGTGCCCAAATTGGAACCCTGCTATGGGGTTCTCCTGCGACCGCGGAATCCATGCCATTCGACGCGCACACACTGCTGCACGACTACTACGTGGTGCTCACAGCGTGATGACGTGGCTTTCAAGCCCTTGAACATGGATGGGTGTGATGCACGCTGTACCGGTTAACAGATCTTCTGTGACTGCAATCTTATCGACTCCTTGACGTTATGCTTCCTCCTGCTCGCAGCAGAACACTTCCACTAGCGGAACAAAGACGCATGTTAGCAAGGGTATATTATACCGATGTACCCCAGGTGTATACCCCAGGTATGAGCAATACAACCAGGTTTGGTACCCGAGTATCCCAAGAGAACGCAACACACCAGTTAGACCAACTATTATGGGATTTTGTTCAAGGGCTCTAACATTACCTTTTTTTTTTGCCGAAAACCCGCGGTTTACTCGACGGGACGGTCAAAAACACCGGTAGACTCCTCAGGAGGCCCCCCTTAATTGTTCGAGAACTTTCTTGATCACAGGTTTTTCGTTTCTCGAGAGTCGTAGTTTGATTTTTGGCGCAGCCAATCAGTTTTCTCTGGAGGGTCAGCATTAAGATTGTCAGAACTGGGGCCAACAATGATGAATCTTTGAAGATCTTGGGTGAAAAGTCATGATGTCGTCGGAACTGTAATATGGACGAACAGTCAAACTAAGGGTGGTAGAGTTTCTCGGGAGGAAGCGGTGCACTCTCATCGTGCGCGACGGTTTTTCACGGTATACGTGGATGCAGTTTATGCGCCACAAGTCGGACGCTGCGGAATTGTTCGAGCTGTTCCTCGCGTATTCTCGTGCAGACGATGTCCCTTCTAAGGTGGCAATCGTCCGTTCTGCTAGAAGAACCGAGCCGCCTGAGGAGGTTCGGCGACACTAACGCGAGGGCTGGCGGCCGCTACCACGCGACGATTGCGAGGGTCAACGAGCGACCTTGCCCCCGCCCCCTCCCCCTCGACTTGGACGCCTGTAACGGGGACGTCTCCATTGCTGGCGGCGTGGGAGTGGGCGCCGGTGTCGGCTCGAACGAACATGGCCACGTTACCGCGATTGCTCCCCGCTCGAGGGCCACCGTCGGCCGCATGTTCTACCTCATAAGTCCCCACGACAACGACCAGCTGGATGATGGAACGGTGGGCGAAGGGGAGCAAGGTTCCGTGTGGGGAGACTGTACAGAGGGGAATGGCGGCCCAGCGGTTGGTGTTGGTCTAGGTGTTGGTGGCGGCGGTGGGTAGGTGATGGTAGTGGTGGTGGTGGTGACGGCGGCGGGGCCGTCGCATACTTCACCGACGGGGCGTGTGAGGTCGCGGCAACCGAGGGAAGTGCGGCCTCCTTTGGTATGCAGCGCGGGAGTGTCAACGGGAGGACGACTTCGTACAGCGGCGGCGGCAGTGGTGTTGGCGGCGGTGGTGGGGTTGGTGTTGGGGGTGGGTTTGGCGGCGGGGATGGGGTTGGGTTTGATGGTGGGTGTGATGATTTCGTTGGCGGTGGCGGTGGCGGTGGCGCTGAAGAGATGAAAGAGTCCGATACGTCCCTCTTGACGGGGCTCTAACAGCGTTCGCCCAAACTTCGCTGCGGGGGCTCGGAGCCCGTCGATAAGCCAGCACAGGAGGTATGGAGACAGGGAGGGAGACAGGGGGAGGGAAGGGCGGGCGGCAGGCGTAAGGCCTCTCTCGTGCCCCAGGGCTCAGACGCTCTCGACATCCCCTCCTGGACCTCAACGATTCAGCTTGCAGGAATGCGGTACCTCCGGGAGCTGCGGCTCTCGTGGGAAATGTTCCTATTCTGGTGGGTGGTGAATTCCGCGGCGAGAAAATTGGAGATCTGTGTAGATCACGAAGTATCAAGCAGGAATTTCACGACGGCCGACAGTCCCCATCGGGGTAGCAGAGCGCGCGCTAGGTTTGATTGAGACGGCCGCAATGGCAGGCCGAATCCAGGCTCCTGAGCCTTTTCCCGGCGCGCAACTCCCGGCCACTGCGCCGTTGTGGGCGGAAGCGTCCCACTGGGCGTGTGACGCCTTGAAAAACACTACAACGACAGCTAAACCAGAGAACGAGTCGCCGCATGATATGTGCCATGTTGGCTTCCCCCCGGCAGTACTGCTACCCTTTCTCAAGCCTGGCTACTGCAAGGTGAAGAGGAAAACAAGTCACAGGCGAAAGCAAAAGAGTGCGTTTACCTTGGCTCTGCACCCAATTACCCCAGAGACTCGGCACGAGTACTGACGAAGCAACGCACTGTGCTGAATCACGCGGCATGTCACCTGGTAACTTGTGTTGCCCTTCGCTACCTGTACCTGCCTCAGCGAATAACTCCCTGTCTACCGAAGAGGGGGGGGGGGGCGAGGCAGACGACGTGAGCACGTTGGATCGAGATAGTGGGGGGGGGTGGTGGATGAGCTGGACGACGGTCTGACTTACTTGAACAGACTCAAAGTGACGTGGGGTTTTGATCTGGACGCGTTTCGGCAGGAGCGCGCATAGCTCACACCTGCCGCCGGCGAGACCGGCGACGGGACAGCCGAAACTATGAATTCGTCTCAAGGGGGCGAAGTGGACGCCTCCTCGGCCTCGATAGGGAAGGCCGAAACAGCCGAGACGATGGGTTCGTCTCAAGGGGGCGCCGTTGACGCCGCCTCGGTCCCGGCAGGGAGGACCGAAAGCGACCAGAGTGCAGCATCAGCCTCCGACGCACCGACTAAGGGAACGGTGAGGACCCTCCGGTCCTGTCGGGGAGGCCAGCACACGAGCTCAGCAGCTGGGGACGGCTCCCCCCCGACAGTACGGGGCCGTTCCCGGGGTCAGAGCCAACGCCTGAAGGGTGAACCTGCTGAGCACCAGCTAAGGATGAACCCTGTGAGGTCGCAGACACACTACCTGCAGCAGCGTACGAGTGGTGGACGGAGCCTGGGAGTATCCTGAAGCGTACGTCCTGGACGGCGGAGGATGCAGTGGCCTTGATGGCCGGAGAACCTGCTGTGGAGAACAAAGGGGAGTTGAGCGTGTGCACCCCGAGTGGTTTCCGGGAAGACGTAAAACCGCCCCCGCAGTCCGTAGCAGATGTAAAACGTTCTCAATACCTGGAATAAAGCGGCGTGGCACGAGTGCATGAAAATTGAGTTAGGCGGTCACAAAGCGACCGGTACATGCGAAGCCGCCACACCGCTATAAGGGGGGAAACCTGTAGGTGCGAAGTGGGCGTTTATCTACAAGACGGACAAGATGGCCTGATAGTAAATACAAATGCCAGGCTTGTGGTTAAGGGTTCTAGCCAGGTACAGGATTGTGGATTACTTTCAAACGTTTGCACCAACTCCGTCGTCAGCGTCAGGTAAAAGTCTGGCGGCTGTTGCCACTGAACCTGATTCAAAGATTTTCCACATGACTTCGCACAAGCTTTCGTTCGCGCGAAACTCGACGCCGATATATTTATAAAACTACTCGGTGGGTGTGGTGACATGTCAGGAAATATCGTCCACCTGAACAGATCACTGCATGGTCTCAAGTAGAGCAGACGGCAGTGGGCCGGGTGTCTGGTAGAGACCGTGGTGAAGTACGGCATGGAGCAGTGCAGATATGACGCGTGTGTGTTTCGCATGGTTGTAGACGGCAAGGTAGAACTGATCATGGTCGTTCATGTAGATGTCATCGTGATCACAGGATCGGGTGAGACATGCGGAGACTCCCACGCCGCGCTAGCCATGAAATTCCCCACGAATAACCTCGGCGAGCTGACTTAGAACGTTGGTTGTGCTTTCAAACACGACTGGGGATTGGGGACATTGGAGACCACGCAGAAAGCGTTTTATTGAGAGAATGTCGAATCGTTTGGGCGTTAACTCATCCTCTGACATCCCTGCGACCCCCTGTGAGGTACAAGACAGGAGGGCGAACTTGGAGGAGAATGGCCGTACAGGGAGGCTGTGGGCAGCTTGATGCGGTTGTCGACCATGAGGGGGCCGGACATCTGGAAGTCTGTGCGTGCTATGGCGCGCCGCTTTCTCAACCCCACGGAGAGGCACTGCAGGGCAGTTTTGAATAGTATGGCATACCTTCACGGGACCAGCTGTTTTGGGATCGACTGTAGTGCGGGGCTCGACATTGGATTTGACTGCGTGTAGTGATGCTGATCATGCTGATAAGTGGAACGATAGGCGTTCGGTATCGGGGACGATAATTACCCTGGGGCGTGCGGCCATGAGTTGGTCAAGTAGTACGCAGAGCCTCTGAGGCGTGTTACATTGTCTACTGCAGAGGCAGAGTACGTCGTCCTATATGAAGGGATGGAGGCTGTGTTTATGGGCGCAGTGTTGTCGTTTATTTGCCCAGAGCTAGCCGGATCATGTGTCCGGGTTTTCGAGGATATCCACGGGGGCATAGCGTTGGCTGAGAACCCTCTCACTGCTAGTTCTGCTCGGAGCAAGCATATCGACGTCCGCTTTCATTTTCTTAGAGAGCTACTTCGTGCTACAGTAGCTAAGAAGGTCGACATTATTCAGTTCGTAGCCTCGAAAGAGCACCACGCGGATATTTCGACGAATTCCCTTGCTGCGACCCCTTTTTAAGTACCACCGTAGCTTCTTGTTGAATCTGCTTTTTTGGAGGGCGATTCAGGGGGTATGAGCATTTTGTTCTGAGTGCCATGTTTGATTGATGCCAGGAATAATTTGTTAGGTCGTCACCCTGCGCTACTTGGAGGGGCATGGGAGAGTAGGGCACCACTTGGATTTTTTTTTCTGGCCATGGTCATCGTGTGGAATGCGGCCGTTATTGCAATTAAATTATTGCAATGGTTTGGAGTATAATATATATGTGTCATACCGGGGGTTTTGACCCGGTGGCCGGGTTTCCTCCTGTGGGACTGTCGCTGGCTGACAGTTCTTAGGTCCTAGAATGTCTTGGATATCCCTTCGGTCTCGTTACTGCTGTGAAGAGCCAGGGAGGGTGTTCGCTTGATTCCCATTGGTTCCAGCAGCGACAGTCACACGTTGTAGAGGGTTGCGTATATCGTCGCAGGCGTTACTATGAATTTCGCCGTGTCTCATGATGAGGAGAGTTCGAACACTCCGCGCTTTCCTTCTCCTCTGTCCTCGAATACAAATGCTGTAAAGAATCTCAACAGACCATGTGGTGGTCAGGGCATCCAGGCTTGGACTCTACGATCACCCACCCGGCAACATGATGAGCTAATACGACAGTAGGTCATACAATATCTGAAATAGACCTGCCATGAAACGACTAGGACATGACGTGGGAAGAATCGATTATCCTGTATCTATCTGCTCGAGGTCGGGTAGATATTTTGAAGAGCCCTCTGGGTTTTTTTTTTCCTGAACTGCTTTTTCCTTCCACCACACTCTAGAAATAATAATGGAACCTGTCTTGTGTGGCGACGGAAGTAGATTGTTATGTGTGACTATGTGAGTTGGTGCGAGAACAACATCATCACCAAAAATAATCCGGCACCCGGAGAGCAAAGCCACATACACATCATCTATCTGCATCTACTGTATCACAGACCGAGACCGGCCACTGAAGTCGTCGGAATTTAAAGAATGAGGAATAATATCATGGGATTCACGTGATACGACACGCACGCAGCTCGTACAGCTCTCCGGTATTTTGTCCTTGCCCACGGTATCACGGAGTAGGGCAGAGCTCGTTGTTCGTTATCCCTGCTGACGGAATTGTTGTTTGTTGTGGCGAGCTGTGGCGCTGTGGTCGTGATCCGTGAGTGTGAAAGTATATGGCGCAGATGCCTTTCTGCTTGACAAATTGTGGTGTAAAATGCTCAATCTGGTAGATTCTACCTCGAACAGATCAACTACATACATGTGATGTGTCTTCAGATCTAAGTACCAGGTAGGGTACACAGCAGCAACACATACATACAGCAATTAACATTGTGGTTCCTCCGCACTTTGCTTGCATGAGAGATTGTGCAGGATCTGCTCATCTGCACAATACAGATCTAACCCAGAGGACATACATGTGTTAAATCGTACAGATCATGCGGCTCCCACCCGGCAACACGACGAGCTGGATCCTACAGATATATCCGGAATATATCTGAGGCGGAAGATCTACTGCTGCTAAAGAGTTACCTGGTAATAAATAAATAAATCACACCTCGGATAACGTAACACTTAACGTTTTATGTTCATGTTAGGCGTCGGCGAAAAAAACACGTAACATTACGTTACTACGTTAACTACTTTCTGGATTTTGTGATAACATAGTGTTAAGTGCGTTATGATATTGGCGGGCGATCGCGTAACATTATGTTAGAGTGTTACCTTGATCTCGTACTGACCGCAGTATATGTGTTACGGTGTTGGGGTATGCATCCCATAGCGAGTAACACTATGTTAGCGTGTTAGCGGAATTCCTGGTGGTTACCGTAACACACGTTAAAGGGATAACGTACATGGTCACTTAAACGTTAACATGATGTTACCGTGTTAGCGGCATCAGCCCGTAGCGAGTAACGTTGTGTTAGTGTGTCAGCGGGATTCTTCGTGCTACCGTAACACCCTTTCGACGGATAACGTACACGGCCGAATAAACGCGCACATAACACTATGTTAGTGTGTTAGTGAAATTCCTAGGGGCTATCGTAACGCACGTTAGAGAGATGACGTGGGTGCATGGTCAATACAACGTTAACATTATGTTACTGTATCAGCCGCAGCAGCAGTCCGTTTCGAGCGACGTTATGTGAGGGTATTATTACGGAAGTCTTGCTACCATAACAACATAATAACGTACGTCAAACGGATAACTAACGTATATGATCGATAAAACACTATATTAATAGCTTCATGTTAATGTTGTTAACTCGTATGCAATGTTTGTAGTGACACAAGTTAGTAGATAACGTACACCCCCAATCTAAACTCAACAATATGTTACTGCCGTGTTAACTCGTACGTGCGAGTGTGCAGATTACGTTATAGATGGATAACGTGATGTGTTATAGATGGATAACGTATTGGCGGGGTTTCCACAAAAACAAATGAGGCGTTTTTTTTTTCCGGGGATCCATCCTAAATATTCCCTGTTTTGGGGTTCTAAATATGGAGGCGTTTTGTTGGCATCCCCCCCCCGGGGATATTTTTGTAGATATCCCCTACTGGGATATCGGCGAAATTGGATAACACGGCTACGCTATGTTACTCCCACACGCCCGCTTTACCACTAACACAGGTAACACATGTTAGATGTCGGGAAGATCCAAAGGGTGACGTAGTAACATTACGTTAGAACGACTTCGGCCCCAACGGTAACTCAGTAACATAAAGTTAGACCCGCATTGGTTTTTATGGTAACACGGTAACGGAATGTTACCATCAGATCTTTACTGACGGTAACAGCGTAACATGATGTTACAGGGACTTTCGCATTTAGGCTAACATCCTAACATAATGTTACGTATGGGCCGGCTAAGACTGTAACGTATCTAACGTACGTTAAGTGTTACGTTATCCGACCCTAAGGCAATCAGATGGGGGGTCCAGATAACGTAGTGTTAGTAGTGCTGGTCATTGCGTTATGTTACGTTAGTGTGTTATCTGTAACACAATGTTATGTGTTTGTAGTGCTGGCGAACATGGTAACGTTATGTTAGGGTGTTATGTATAACACTCCTCCTAAGGGTAACATAATGTTATTGTGTTACGTCTGACGCTGCGTCGACAATAACATTATGTTATCGTGTTAGTAAACATGCGGAAATCGATATGGGAATGTTAGAGTGATAACGTGCGTGTTTGGTCAAAGCCTAACACTGTGTTACGGTGTTAGTTCAAGGACTGATCACGGCATAACACAATGTTACTGCACCAGAGCTGGACGAGACCGAGCAGCAACATAACATTATGGCTCGTGCACGTTCGTGGGTTTCCAGTTAACACTGTGTTACTGCGTTACTGTGATCGCTCCTCTAGTGCTAACATTATGTTATTACGTTACCACGTTCCTGTGTTAGGCCCCATAACGTAGATAAGTGTTACCTAAGTGTTACGTTATCCGAGGTGTGAATAAATAAGGTGGAAATCGATGATCACACCCGAAATCTTGAAACGTCCCCGATTCCCTACCAAAAAAGCCTTCCAAGACTTGGTATTCATTTAAATTTTTGCTGCTACAGCGTAGTAGGAAGAGGGACACGGGGACTGATAGTCGCTACTACGTAGTCGTGCTACCTCGTACCTGGTAGTCTATTAGTCTTCTCGTGTACGGCACAGGGAGCACAGGAATCATGTCTGGCGATAGACACGGACTCGAAGGCAATGCTGGGAACATTCACAGACAGCAATCCAACTGGGCGGAAGAGGTGACCTCGCCAAGTGGAGAGGCATCTGACTTCGTCGAGGTGAATGAAAAATATATGCGGAAATACCCCTAGTTGTACTCCAGAATCTCGAGACGACGGGCGTATCAATCGTAGCAACGAACGAGATGCCAATACCCTTCGTGCCGTGCACGCGGAGCCTTGCAGTGTACGAGCGGTGTGGGTAGAACAAAGAGCCAACACTCTACCCACGTGTCCAATGCAGCGCTGCCCGTGCTCGCTGGTAACCATTATTTCGTCGCTGGCTAGTGGTGATCATGATGGATGTTCTCAGGTTCTTGTGCAAGCCCTCCAGGACTGACTCTATTTTCTATTTTTGATCGCCCTGCCGCGCCGGAATTTCGTTCCGTGTTTTTGTTATCAACTATTAATGTTAATATTATCAATAGCGGTGCACAACCACGGCTTCGCCCGTGGGGCTAACCCTGCGTTGCGAATTGTAGTCCGGCCACGGTTCGGCGCGTACGTTCGTCATCAATGAGCTGATACTGATGAACGAACTTACGTACGTTTTGCATATATCTACTACTACTGTACTGCTGGTTGTGCCTTCTGCCGAACGTAAACGTGCCTATTGTACTACACATATGGTAAACTACTTATATAATTGATGTATTTACTGAACCTGCTGCGCACCGACTGCACGAGAATATCTTCCAGCTGTTTTTCGAAAGCGATTACTTCCATGTGGCGTCCCCGGTGGCTTGTTAGGTGGTCCGCGTGCCTATCAAGATCGATTTCGTGGCAAAGTTGGTGGGTTCAAGTCTCACCGAGTGCATGCTCGTAGGGACTTTTTCTTGCATAAAAAAATGATTAGCGGAAAGCGGGAGAGCGTGAGTTAGCTACATTCGACGAAAATCGACGAGCAGTGGGAATGCTGGAACCTATGCGCGACAAAAATTAAAGGCACGTACCGGGGAGGAGAAGGGACGACACCTGTCACCACGGCTTGTCCAGAAGGTCGCTGAGGGTAAAACCTCCTACGAGTTAGGCTGGAAAGTAAAAGTGATGATTTAAAATAAAATAAAATAAAATAAAATAGAAAAGTTTTAAACTTGGCGTTCCCGTTGTCATCGGTCCACGGTAGGCGTTCCTCGTGTTTCGCCCGCCGTTGAATTTCCTGAAAATAGTCCCTCTTTCTGCTTGTGCCTGTTGTTCCTGCTGTTATTATTCAATAAAAAAACGAAAAGCAGAGAAATAAGTTATTCGATAACAACGGCCCTCAGTAGGGACGCATGATGATGCTGCTGCTCCCCCTTTTCAACTTGCGACACCCCGGGACTTCAAGTCGACCGCATCCCGAAGGAGAACCTTGTGTCATTATATGAAATGCAAACCACGTACTGCTGCCAGGTGCGCACTCGTTCTCGACAGAAAGCTAGCATCGAGCCACCCCAGCACCGCCCCAGCACGTGCTGTCTCTGCGCCCGCAGCTCTTTCGAGCCCAAGCGAGCGGCGACGACACCCAGATGCTGAGCGTGCTCGGCGAGTCGAGAGCATCTTGTCGGCTCTCCACAGTCGGGATAAAACACGGGCTGTCAGCAACATTAGCGCGAGTGTATACGAGCTGCCCAGCCAGCAGGGCTCGTTCGTCGACAAAAATCCTCATGAAGATGGCTCACATCTCGGCATCGTGCCTCCCTGATGCCGTATTGAGAGTTTCTGGCTGAGGGCCGGGCGAGTGTGGGCGTGTACACAACCACTTCTGCCTGTATATACAGCTGTACTGGCGCGCCGCGTGGATGTGTGGTACGAGTACTACTGCTGCTGGGGGCGTTTGTTATGCTATAATTAGTTTTATGTATATATAATTCTATGTAATGACGCGGATATGAATAGAGTGTTTGCGACCGAGGTAAAAAAAAAAAAACTTTACTTCCTCTAAAAAAGGTGAATTTCCTTCCCTTGTTGACTTCGGTGTGTTTGCGAGTGAGGTAAACAAAATCCTGCAGTCGACGCCTCCTAAACTAAGAAGGGAAGGCAGAGGTGAGGCAACGCAGCAAACAACGAAAGAACGAAAAACAAAAAAAACAGCGTGCGAGTAGCAACGGCAGCCCAGCAACGTTTCGGTGGCAGGGCTGACCGCAGTGCCACCACTGCCATCCCACGACTGCAAGCAGCACCACAGCAGGCGGCAGCTAGCTAGCGCTAGCCGCAGTTAGGGGTAGCTTGAGCAGCAAAAATAAACAGCGTCAACACCATCACCAGCAAGCACCAGCACCAGCACCAACCAGCTTCCATTTTTGGATTGCTTGCTGCTGCTGCTGCTGCTGCTGCTGCTGCTGCTGCAGCCGCAGTGTGATGAAATCGAAATGGTACACGGGCTGTCATTCTGTCGTGCTCTGTACGAGCACGAGTACGAGTAAGAGTGTGAGTACGAGCCCTGTTTCGGGACGACGCATCCTCCACGTCGTCACCAAGCGGGCGAAAGCGTGTACCGTAGCAGCGGCGGCCCCCGCTGGCACAACCCAACGCCGCTTGTGCGCGCTTTACTCATGCTATACCTCTCGAGCCTCTGTGCTCCCAGCGGTCGTCGTGATGCGTACGGCAAGCAGCGTGGTGGCATGGAAGATGCTCGGTGTTTTGATCCTTTGAGAATAGAGATGCGTTCAGCGTCGGGATAATGCTCGGTGCGTGTGGGCCAATGAAACAGAGAGCAAAAAGTTACCGCAACTTTTGATGAAATCCTGACTTTGCTGAAGTACTTGTTTGCCTTTTTGTTCAGAAATTCACCTCAAAAAGTTACCTCGGGAGAATATTTGGAGAACTAAAAGTTAAAAAAACAAAACATCGCAAACACTCTAATCTCAGAATCCAAACTCTAGTCTTGGTCAAACTGGAGCCCAGAATGCTCGACGTCGCCGTATCAAACTGAGGCAGAGTTTTTTTGGTGACGAGACTCCTACGTTTTGGTTGCATAATAAGATTCTGCGTTTTTGCCTTTCGTGAAAAGGGCCCAGTTTCGGACCGACACAAATCTTGTGTAACGAACCGCCTGATACCTAATTTGCTTATTTTTGAGATAATCAGCGTAAAAGAACGACTTTAATAGTTAGCTGTTGTTGTTGAAAACATTTTTGTTAGCTTTAACTAACATTCTAGTGCCTAAAAATATGTTGAAACGTCAAGAACAAAATAGAGCACCTTAAAAAACAAAACGCATTTAAAAAAAAGTAAAGATAAATGCCTATTAACGATAAATACAAAATACAATAAAAAATCAATGTATCGAAACATACTTCAACTGCCTGGTAGAACTTTGGATATACCTGGTGTCGTATATCGTATATGGCAAAAGGCTCCCCTTCGGGATGTGGGTGACTTGAAATTCTGGGGGTGTCGCAAGTTGAAAAGGGATCCGCAGGTAACACACACTCATATTTTGTTTTTGGAGCAAACATGTGGCGTACGCTACTGTGTTACCCAATGGAAATAGTACATAGTACCGTAAGGAGGAGTGCCTTTCCTATGGAACAAACAAATCACGATATCATATGTGACGTAAATATTTCTCACGAATCATGATTTTTAATGTCGATATTCACGACAAAAACCTCGCCAAGCATGACACCATTTTTTTTATTTCCCCCCCCCAAAAAACAAAATCACGATCCCTGACAGTGTGTCGTGGCTCTCTGTAAATGCATCTGATGAAGGCACTACAGTACACAACCGAACGTATCCGAAAACCGGTAAAGGGGGGGCACATGGCAGACTCTGCTTCGTACGCCGATTGTGGACAGCAAGCGGGTGCCCAAAGCATCGGCTGGACGCGGGCGAACGAGCACGTTGCGGCCTCGAAACCTCGACGAGGAGGAGACACAGCGACACGGCGCAAACCAATATCGAGAATATTCTGAGAATCTTACCGGCGAGGCCGGGCGTACGACCAGTGAGATTGATATCTCGCAGGCCCGGCCGGGCCGAAGGCGCGTGAGATTGGACTTTCTCACAGGCTGAGTCGGGCTTCGGCCCATGATTTGAAAGATTATCACGGGCCCGGCCCGGCCCGGCCCATCCCCACACTAACGCACCACCCGCGAAGGCCTTATGTAGGGTTTGGTATATAGTTCGATGCTTTACAGTTTGAAAATTTCACGAACCGTGTTGGAACGTGACATAAAATGTGACGTGTCAGCTAGTTTCGTCAGAACTAAAAAGTCACGAATCGTGATATCTTATCGTGATCAAGAGTCACGAATCGTGATTGGTTTTGTTCGCCAGGGATGACCCAGAGCAGAAACTCACAGAGTACTACACTACAGCAGAGCACACAAGAGTACTCAAAGAGGACACAGAGTACATGGAATACTGCAGTACATACTCTTATACAGCACAAATGCTACAATTACTGCTTTCCTATTATTTCCAGCACTACTGCCACATGTTTTACCACCACTTGTACTACTACCATTTCTGCTGCCACCACCACCATCACCACCACCACCACTACCACGGCCGCCCCTTGACCAGGCCAGACAAACACCCCTACACGACGGTTGCCTCGCCGACCCCGACCCCTCTCCCGCTCCCGTTTCGACGACAGGACGCTCTCAACCAAGCCCAAGATCTCTCCACCGATGATATCCCCAGCCTAAACTCCTCATTCGCGGCCATTGAGTCCCATGTGGCGTCGCTTGAGTCGGCTATGGACCCCCGCCTTCGGAGGCAAAGCGGGAACGGCGAGCTTGGCGAGTCGTACGGTCATCAGGCCTATGAGTCCCTCGGCCCCATGCTACAGCAGGTTCAGACGGCATCCTCGGCCCTGGCGGACAGGGTTCAGGTACGCGCGGCCCGTGGCTGTTGCTTCTGCTGCTGCTGCTGCTATGGTGCTGCTGGGGTGCTAGTGCCCTCGTGTTGTGAACGTTGAAACCGTACGACATGCTTGTACTGCTGATTTGTGATGAAAGTGCTGCGAGTGTTGCTTGTGCTCCTGGTGCTGTTGCTGTGCGTCCTTGTGCTGCTAGTAGTGCGTGCTTGGTGCTACTGAGTGCTGCGAGCGTTACTAATGCTGCTTCTCGTGGTAGCGCCGCTGTTTGTAGTGCAGCGCGTGCCATTGCTGGTGCTGGCACTGCTTCCAGTGATAACGTGCGTGCAGTTATGTCGCTGGTGCTATAGTGCTGATAGCGATGCTGATGCTGCTATTTTTGTTGTTGTGCCATTCGCGCTGCTATTAATGTTGGTAGTGATGTTTTCTGGCCGCTTCGTTTGTATATGATTGAATCGAGGAGCTGAGCTCTCAGAGGTATAGATACCTGGTGCGTTGTACGTTGCGAATAGCAACATGAAAACAAACTACGCGCAGAAATTGCGCGAGCTGCCAGATACAGACGGTAAAACAGCAGGACAGGATCTCTATTGTTCAAGCCAAACGTCGTGGCGCTTGGCCGCCACACCTCCCGCGATGCGGCATTGCACGAACTCCTGCACTACCAACCGCCGCGTCTTCCCCCCCTTCCTTTTCCTGTCCTGTCGTGTCCTGTCATGTCCTACTGTGCAACGTGCGGTGTCGGTGCATAACTATCGTCAACTCAGGCCCTCAAGGGTCGGACCGGGCTGCCGTGTGAAATGTTGGAGCGCAGCTCCAGGCTAGTGTCTCGCGTGGAGCGGGCTTTCCTCGCGCATAGGGCGAGGTGCCCTCCGCAAGAGCTGGGTGCGTTTCATTTCGTGTGGCAGTCAGCAAACAGAGGAGATGGGGGGGTTGGCAAGAAGCGACGCAAGCGATCAGCTTTACCGCAGACCGTAGAGTGTATTGAGGGGGAGGGGGGGGGGGGGGGGGAATTATGATTTTTTGTGCCGTGGGTTGGGCCGCGGCGAAGGCACAAGACGTACGATGCCAAGCGCTAGTGGTGAAGGTTAGTTCTCAAAATCCACTCGGCCCTTCTCCCCACCCCCCACCCCCGTCTCCGTCAATAAACGCTACGGTCTGCGATAAAATTGAACGCTTCCGTCGCCTCTTCCCCCCCCCCCCCCACCCCACTCACCCCTGCGCCTATATGTATATATAGGTTGGAATGGCGTCGGTTGGCGACGATGCTGTGAAACACGCCTCTCACTGCGTGAGCTAGACAACCAGGGTACCGTGTTTAGTTTTATTTTTTATTTTGGTGGTCACCACAGCTGGCGGTCGAGTTGGATAATTTTTATGCGGGGAGAACCTTATCTCCGCACAAGGAGGATGATCGTGTCATGTAGTGTGTGTATGGCAAGGCACCCACGAGGCGGCAACATTGTAAACCCATTGCTGTCTCTGGAAGTGGCCACACCAGAAAATAAATCAAGTCATTGACGCTGTCATCCATATGCAAGAAAATCCGCCTCAAAAGCGGTTCATAGTAGGATGCAGCTCACCCTTCATGCAACTCGCTCAACTCCTTACGGCGCTTCGCGCTTGGTGCAAGCAATGTCTGCCTGGTCGGTGAAACCCCGACGTGCTCCGTCCCGGCATTGTAGAGATGCGAGGGTCTATAGTCATGCGACTACGGCCATGAATGATAATGAGTACACCCCTACCACTCACCACCTCCCCCTGTCCAACGGTTGGTGCGTGCCTATCACGGCTACCTTTTCGCCGACAAACGCTGTGGTGACGTTGGGCATCCCCTTTCCGCCCCGCATATTTTACGCGAGTGCCCTATCCATATTCCTGCTCCACATATATGCTTGCAGGACGCGATGGTAGGTGGTGTGCGTGGCGGGGGGTGGGGGGGGGGGGGGGGGTACCCATGTCAGGCGGGGGGTTAGCTGGCCTGCGCTCGAATGTCTTGCCTCAATGCCAATTTCCGCCATTGCAAACCCGTTTCCCACCCCGCTCCGATGTTCGCGTTCTGCCGGGGGAATGGCTGGCAGAGCGCCGCCTGTCTCGTCAGGCATCCTACCAATCGGCCAACCCAGCCGCTGCCGTTAATGTTGCCGCCACCGCCAGCACAACCAACTTTGACGCCACCACCACCGCCACAGCCACCACTGCAACCAGCCCGGACACCACCGCCACTGCGACCACCGCCGCCACCACCACCACTACCACTGGGGCGGCTGCTACCGCCGCCGCTGTCGGCACCGCTACTTCTACTACTACCACTACTACTACCGGCGGGCAGTCGGGGGGTTTCACTCCGATCGCCGACCGATTCGAGGAGGTCGCGGGGACAGCGACGCCGTTCGCTCGGACGCTGACGCTAGAGGAGCTCGTGATAAGGTCAGCCGAAGATGAACACCAGCAAGCTCATGAGGAGGAGAAGGAGGAGGTGGAGAGGGAGGAGCTTCGAGGAGGCGCGAGGGTGTCCGAAAACGTCAGCAGCGGCGGTGGTTTGGGGTCGAGCGCACAGGGCGCGGGAATGGAGGCGGGTGGCGAGGCGAAGATCACGCACGAAGTGAGAGGATGTTCAATGTTTCCTGCTTCCAATCATGGTAGGACACGGTGTACAAGACATGGCGGTGTGCAGAACACACGCCGTGGTCGTTCTCCCAGACGTGCACGCGCACTGGTTCCCGCGGGTCAGCCGCGCAACCGTGCACTCGCTCGTACTGTCAAAGGCAGGCAGCTTTGGGTACCCCATCACCAGGACGGAGTGCGTGATTACGTGTACGTGCGCCACGGAATGCGCGCGGTCGACAAGGGTTGACCGCGCGGAGTGCTTGCGTTACAGGTGGAGCAGATGGCGGGGGGCGAGGATCCACTTTGAACTCCTGCTCGGAAAGACATTGCAAAAATCCCCCCTAACGGCCATGGTAAGGAAGAACATGGACTGCCGCGAAACTTGCACGATCGCGACCGTGGTCGAGTACCGACAGGCGGCTGAACACATGCAAGGGGCAATCGCCGAGGGGTGAGAATTCTTGTTCCCGAGTGTTCTAGAAGGCGGGGAGAAGGAGGCATAGGCTCTGACGCCGGTGCGAATTGCCACGAACCTCCCGACCCACCTGCGGGCGGCTGGCATGGACGATAAGCGGTACACGCTGCACTCCTTCCGAGAGGGAGGGGCTGCAAATCATGACATGGATGGTACGAACTTGGACGTTCGTATGGAGTACGCGGGGTGGAAATCCGCAGTCGTTGCACGCAGATACGTAGGGGTAATAGCGTACGTGGTAGCGGCGGGAGTGAAGCGTTCTCGCGAAAACGGCGCCCGTCGAGGCTGGCGCCCTACCGCTATCCGAACAGTTTGCACGTTCACGCACAGCGTTCCCACTGGCAAACTGACGCCGAACCCACTCGAGGCCAAGGTAAATAGTATGGGCAACCACAAACCCGGAGCAACTACGAGGTACTCGTAGTAGCCCTGGGTGGGAGTCTCCGACTGATCGCAGCAGAGAAGCCTCACTAATCCCAGACTATTTGCAAGCTGAAGCGCCGACGAAATGTTATGGCAGTAGAGGAGGCGGTGGGTGGGACGGGCGCAGTACTCTGCGGTACTCTAGGGTAGTGTACGGTATGTTACGGTACAGTACGGTATAGTACTATACGGTGCATTACGGTACCTGGTACGAAATAGCACGGTGCAGCACAGACAGAAATGTACGGTATGGTACGGTACAGGACGGTAGAGTACTGTACGGTACAATACGGTACCTGGTACGAAATGGCATGGTTCAACACGGACCTGTACGATACGGTACGGTACATTACGGTACGGTACGATGCCGCATAGTACAGCGCTTAGGGTACGGAATGAGTCGTGCGCCGCTTCGGGTGCCTTCGCCGTTCTTTATCACGTACAAAGGACACGCCATTCCGTCTCGTGGATGCCTGGGGGAATCGATCACCCCACACCGTTTTCGTTTTTTGCTGGACCGAATCCGGGCTAAATGGTTATAGGCTTATCACCAGCGCGTTAACCACTTTGGGACCCAGGTATAGCGACGAAAACAATGAGAAGTGTGATATATATGCATGTATTTATTTTTGCATCCCATTTATTTTCTTCGCCCTCCTTTTGTCTCTTCATCCTAGTAGTAGCTCAGATCCGAGGCTATTACCCCCCCTCCCCTCCCCACTGCGGCAGTTACATAGTACTCCCATTTGCTGTCTCTGGAAGTGGCCACACCGGAAATTAAACTAACTCATTGAAGCTGTCATCCATATGCAAGTCCGCCTCACAAGCGGTTCTTAGTAGGATGCAGCTCACCCTTCATGCGACTCGCCGGACACCTCACGGCGCTTCGCGCTTGGTGCGAGCAATGTCTGCCTGGTCGGTGAAAACCCGACAGGCTCCGTCCCGGCATTGTAGGGATGCGAGGGTCTATGGTCATACGACTACGGCCATGCATGAGATCGAGTACATCTCTCCTATCGAGTACACCCCCCCTCCCCACTGCGCTTCGTGCCTTGCATTTTTTTGTTCGCGGTAAGACTGCAGCCCTTTTCTTCCCTCGTCGACTCGCGTCGAATTGTGATATTACAAGCCATCTCGTGAAAAAAATCGCGCCCCGGCGGTACGACGAGCACTCGTAGCGTTTGTCGTACACAACTCTGCGTACCGGGTACCGCTCTGGCCCGAAATATAGTAACCGTTTACGCATTGATACTCAAAGTAAGCGGTCCTTATTTCCGCGCCCAGAGCGGTTATATATTTTTTTGTGGGCACCATGTTGACGGGTTCAAGGAGGGCTGGCCAGACCGCGCGTTGCTTCGTGCCGCCGATGCCGATGCATGTATTTCGTCATATGCTGTTTTCGTCGTTTTGTTTTTTTGTTCTTTTTGACGTCCCAAAAAAGGGCTTTCGCTTCTGTGTGCATGAAAGGACCTGCGAATCATAGCAGCGTTTCATTTTGTTTCTTCGTGGCCGGTAGGAGTGCTTCCAGACAAAGAGCGTTCGGACGGTGATCGCCATCGTATAGGAGTACTCGATGTAATGCATGGCCGCAGTCGTATGACCATAGACCCTCGCATCCGTACAATACCGGGACGGAGCACGTCGGGTTTTCACCGACCAGGGAGAGAGCTATTAGTAGTGCTTGTACCAAGCGCGAAGCGCCGTGGCGTGTTCGGCGAATCGCATGAAGGGTGCAGGTTATGTGGATGTAGGTCAGTTTTACGCCTTTTTTCCGTGCATGAACGAACTTACAGTACGTCTTGCTTTGTTTTGTGGCCGTTAGGATCGCTTGCAGGCGGGCGTTGGGACGGTAGTCGTGGCTGTATGTCCACGGCGGGGGTGGGGTCGGATAGGATCGTAGGGCGAGTGTACACTTTCTCGCGCCTCTCCAGCAACCAGGGTCGAGCAACAGTGGGCGTTCGCTGGTCCTCCGAAGACCGCGTTGACCCCTTGCGCTGCTGTAAAGAGCATCTCGCTCACATTACCGTAAAGAGCGTTGAGTGCGCACAGCGGTGGTGCGATCGTTTCTGAGCGCTCGTTCTACTCTCAACAACGGGAATGAGGGTGCTCAACAAGGTCCAACAAGGCCAAACGTTGCGTTTTCGGATAGGCTCTCTCTCTCGACCAGATCGTTCCGTTCCGAAAACGCATTATTCGATAATGTGCTTGGTACTGTATTGGCAGACTTGTTTCCGTTCAGGAAAAATTACGAGCGCCGCGAAACGATCACACCGCTGCGCGAACTTACGCTCTTTTCGAGTGCATGCAGTGTGTCGCCCACTTTGTTCCGGGGTGAATAAATGCGTATGTTTTTGTCACCTTGCACACACAGCAGCGTAGGTAATGACAGCAGCTGCACCCTCGGTTTCAGCAGCAGCAGCAGCAGCAGCAGCAGCAGCAGCAGCAGCAGCAGACTGCGGCCGGGGCGAGCGGCAGCGGCAGCAGTGGTGGCTGCGGCAGCAGCAGCAGCAACAGCAGCAATAGCAGTAGAGTCGGCGCTGCTGCTGATTGTTGTAACGCTACGAGCCGATGTCGCAATGCTACGAGCGAATTGCAGAAACGCTGTAGTCTACAAAAGTACCATTTGAACGAACTGCAGAAATATTGAAATGATGTACTCTATTTTTTCTTGCACGAGCCCTTCAACCCTCGTCCACGTATCCATTCCAAGTCCAATCAACCCCGCCCCTACACCCCACCCCCCCCAATCCATCCCAGGCCCAACCACACCCCGTGTCCCGCTAGACGAGGAAGATAGCCAAAAGCAGACCACGGCACGCGACGCGGCCCGGATGGCGTCAGAGAAACGAGCGGTGAAGGTCTACTCTTTCGGCCGCGGCGACCTCGGCACCCTGCTGCAACCGGACGACTCGGACCACTCCCCCGAGGACGGGCCTGTCGATGTACAAGAGGACGGGACGGTGATGCAGGTGAGCGTGCGGGGGGGATAAAAGTGTCGAAATCCAACCGAGGATATCATGCAAAGTGATTCGTTCTAACTTTCTCCCTCGGTAACAGTTCTATCACATTTACGTCCTGGTGTTGTACATTTGTGTACGAGTGCATATATAGGTGGGGTGGGGTGGATGGGTGGAATTAATGTGTTATGACTTGAACTCGTGTTAACTAGTTCACGCCTCGGACAGATCATCATCGATGCCCAGTTCATGGTCTAGATCTTTCAGGGCAGATGATCTGCATGATCTGTATGACCTGTATGATCTAGCTCATGTTGCCGGGTGGGAGCTGTATCGTCTGCATGATCTAGCACATGTTTCTTGAGTTGGATCTGTACCATGCAGATCCCGCACATTCTCACACAATGGCAGGCGAGTGTAGAACCAGAGTATCGTGGTAAGGGGATGGAATGCAGGTACTATCGGAACTGGCTAGGAAGGTAGCTTCTCTTGTTCAGGAGACTTCTTCTTGTGTTGTTGTATTATACCTCGTGATGAGAGAAGTGAGCTGCTGAGAAAAGGATTCGGTAGGGGCTTGATTCAAGGCATCAAGCCCATTATGCTCTCCTTCTATTAACCCGCTAGACGCATAAAGACACTTGTCCGAGGAACTTTCCTCGAGCGCTTGTCTACTCTTCTCCTATCGGCTATATCGACCATTGTACTGCAAAGGAAACTTCAGAGCCCAAAGAAAACTCTTAGGGTATTCAGGGTTTCGATACTACGGGCTGTCTCATAATCACTTCTATAGCCCGATACTATGATCATATCACATTAGCCCAACCTGAATAGTCGTGTATACAGACCACACAACGGTCAATGGATGACACCGGAATCATCTGAAAAGACTGGCGAAGAAGGTCGAAGATGCGGCTATTCGAAACAACAGGATGAGGCTATAGATTTCCCCACACCTCGTCGTGAGGCTTAGGCGTCGCGGACAGTGTTACGTGTCAGAAACTCCCGCTGAAAAAAGGGGTCAAAAACCAAAACAGAAGAGGACAGGCGCCCAAAGGGAGGGAACTAGAAACACTTGGACTAATGCAGACGAAGTATGCAGAAACCCGAAATGGAGTCAAAAGAGATACCAAGACAAATCCGCAAGGAGGAGGCGGGACTCAGGGAACGGCCGCGTGCGTGGGGGCTCGCAAGGCTAGGGCCGGGTAGGACTCGGGATTATACGAGTGCAGGGCCGGTCACCGAATCAAGGCGAATACGATGGATGTACGCAAACGGGAACACCGCACGAAGTACAGAAAGCCGAGGCGCCTAGGCCTCACTACCAGGTGTGAGGAAATCTCTAGCCTCAGTTTGTTGTTCCCAATAGCCGCATCTTCGACCTCCCTTGCCGGTCTTTTCGGATGATTCCGGTATCATCCATTGACCGTCGTGTGGTCTGCATATACGACTATTCAGGGTGGGCTAATGTGATATGATATAGCATCGGACTATAGAAGTGGTGATGAGATAGCCCGTAGTAGAACACTCGTGCTTAAGGTAAGCGGGACAGGAGGGTAGTAAACTAAAGTTGGAGCCCAAGAGTGCTTGCATAGAAGTACGGCCAAAACGGGAGGGGTCGTTAATTAACGTAGGGCCCGAAAACGCTCCTGGCGAGGGGACGATCGGGCGCAAGGCTATGAGCACGATGGTCGCGGGCAGGAGCGTCTGAAACCTGGTCGGTACAGGCGCAGTCCCGTGGCCGCATGGGTGGGGCTGTGGAAGCCGGGGATGACGTGTGCACCGGGATAGAAGCACAGCGAGCGCGAAAAAAGGGCGCCGGATGGTGGGCGCTGTGGTTGGGCGCGGCTGTCGTCGCGGCGGTATACTCTGTGGTAGCCGTCGCGGCTATTGCCAGTTGAGGACGGGCACATATTTCCCGAAAGCATCGGGAGCAATTGTGCCAGTTCGACGTCTCCCGTACATGTAGTCGTCTTTCCGGTCTTGGCGTGTGAGGTGACGACACCAATTGTAGTAGAACCGGAGTATCGTGGCAAGGGAATGTAATGCAGGTACTATCGGAACTGGCTAGGAAGGCAGTTTCTCTTGTTCAGGAGACTTTTTGTGTTGTCGTATTATTCCTCATGATGAGAAAAGGGAGCTAGCTAGCTGTTGAGAGAGTGATTCGATAGGGGCTTGATTCAAGGCATCAAGCCCACTCTGCTCTCCTCCTATTAACCCGCTAGATGGGTATAGACACTTGTCCGAGGAACTTTCCTCGGGCGCTTGTCTGCCCTATCGGCTATCTTAACCATTGTACTGCAAAGGAAACTTCAGAGCTCCGGGAATACTCTTAGGATACTCAGGGTTTCGATACTACGAGCTGTCTCATAACCACTTCTTTAGCCCGATACTATTTCATATCACACAAGGAACTGAATAGTCTAGACCGTGATATGTCTGATCTTCCGAGGTGTAAATTCCGGCAGTGTTTATTTTTATGAAACGATGTAGAGTAGCGTTGGGGAATCGAACGATGAATCTCGTTTTATACGATACCGATAAACGATAAAAATAATCGATACGATACCGATAAACAAGGAAACTTATATACGATACCGATAAGCAAGAAAACCGATCGATGCGAAACCGACAAACAAGATAACTATTGTAGTCGGTACGATACTGATAAGCAAAAAAAAAATCATCGATACCATACCGATAAACGATAAACCAATCGATATGATACCTAACAGGAAAACTAATCGATTCGATGCCGATAAACAACAAAACTGCTCGGTACGATACCAACAAACAAGAAACCTACTCGGTACGATACCGAAAAGCAAGAAAACTTATCGATACGATACCGATATACAAGAAAGCTAAACGACACGATTTCGATGTTTGCTGGATAAATTTGAAAGGTTTCGTTCAAGTGCTTGCTTCGAAAAAGCACGGGGGTGCCAGGGGGTGGATGGAGGGCAAAACACGCTCGAAACGACTTGTCGAACGTTCGATATTACAATGTATCAAAACTTTTAACTCTCGACACGATATCCAACACTAGTAATAGTAATAACATGAATCAGTCGGCCGCCTCGGTGGCTCAGTGGTACCCTCGAATGCTGCTAGAGCTGATTCCGTGAGTTCGAATCCCACCGTGGTGAGAAATTATGTATTTTCAAAATATAAAAAGGGAATCGACTGCTGAGAGCGCATTACGATAGCGTGGGCAGGCAAAATCCGACGCGAGTCGACGGGGAAAGAAACAGCTGAAGTCTGCTCGCGATAAAAATGTAAGGCAAGAACCGCAGTCGGGAGGGGGGGAAGAGAGCCCGCTTTGTCAGCCTGGGGTCTGATTTACGACTATTAATAGGAGGGAGAGAGAAAAGAAGGCGAAGAGAATAACTGGGAAAAGGAAAAAGAAGAAGAAAAAAAGTAAACTTCTGAAAGATGCGCACACAAAGGCGGTGCAACCTATGTCAATGAACGTAAAACATTGCAAGATTGAGATTGTATGCTCTAGCGTAGCAATTGACCACGTAGTTTTGTTTGGTTCAGGAACCTACGGCATATTGTGCATGATGGCGCACCCAGCGAGGGCGGGGGCGTCGTGCACGAGGGCAGTGCATTGCCACGACGCCTGCTATCCGCCCGGTACTATATTTTCGTGTTTTCTTTGGCCAAGCTGAGTAGGTTGTCGACCGTACACCGCTTTTTTTGCTCCCGCGCGCGTTCATCTGACGGGATACATACTGAGGGATTTGCTGTGGGATGTGCGGGGGACTCTTGCCGGGCGGGCTTCCGATCTCTCAAGATTCTCAAATTTATCCCCCATAACGATCATAAGATATCCATGCACCAGGCTATTTGTTATCAATCAGCCTTCAAATATCAAAACTGGGCGGAATCCGTACAGCGCCGGGGAGGGGGGGGTGGAAGTTTCGTTGCAAACGCCGTTTAGCAGCGGAAGCGTGTGCTTGCTTTAGTGGTGGACAAGCGCTCTCTGAGAAATCTAGTGCATCTGTTGGAATGCTTGTGGAATACGGATGGTACCTTTCTGTCGCTGCCACCAAGTACGGATATAAGCGCCCCTGCAGTACAGACGTCTGCTTGTGTGCGGATAGTGCCGCAGCTGCAGTTGAAGGGAGCTGGCCCAGAGGCTCGTTCACCCTTTGCCGCCGCAAAAACTATGAACCTCTATTCCCGAGTAGTTATGCCTCCAACACGTGGGCACAGTTGCCTAAACGTCATCACACGATGTAGTGAGGTGTTTCCACGCATGCCTTCACTTTTACTCAAGCTCTATGATAACAAGGGCGGTGACTTCGTGCAGTGTCGATCAAAGCCTTGGCTGGTGCCTCCTGTTAGCCCCCGTGGATCTTGAGACGAAAACTGTGACGATTACAAACATCCAAGGTTTTTGCTCTGTAGGGTTTGCGGATTCCGGGTCAGGGTATGGAAGTCTAACAGAACTTGCAGAAGTTCCGGGTGCGGTTACGGAATTTTTACAGAACTCGCAGAAGAGCCGGGTACGGTTATAGAAATCTTACCGAATTCACAGAAGTTCCGGGCAGGTATACTAATGTTATACCACTACCCCGAGTATTGCGGCACGGGTTTACAGAATTACGGAACTTCGGGGTCCGGGTGTGAACGTCGTACACAACTCACATAATTTTTTTTATAGGGCAATACCCGGAGAAATGCCCCGAGTGTGGTTCTGCACGTACTCTACTCGTACAGAAGACAACCTTGCAGATATCGTCTGCAGGGTAAGCCACACAAAGCGAATGCGGGCTGATAGGCTAAGGGACGATTTTGTTTCAATGGCAGGAGACTTGCATCGCAAGGAGCTGTTGGACGACACGCTCGTAGCATGCAAGGTAAAAAATAATAGGATGCTGCACGCTCAGGATGACAATGACAGCCCCCCCCCCCCCCCCGCCGCAAATGTCGGCGTGGTAGCCGCTATACAAGTCGGTGCCCAAAGAGGTACCCCTGGCTCTTTTGGAACTCGCAGGTGCTAGATGCGACCAAAGCGTCGGGAAGCGCGGTCTCACTAACCGTCTACGTGGCTTGCGCAAGTCCCAAACTATCCGAAGATGACCCCCCCCTCGTCCGGGGGCTGTCTCCATCGCACCTGATCCCCTCGGGGATCCGGTCGGGCCAACGTAATCACGCGCCCGAGGTGGCAGCGGCGTGTTCGGCTGTTGCAACAGGAAGCGACGGGGTTATGTGGACACACGACACGCATTTCATATGTGGAAGTGTGGTGAGCGTAGCCCCTTCCGCACTGCAGTCCCATCTGTGGGGACAAACCGCTCAACTTCTGAGCAGGTTGTCCGCAAAACGGGACTGGAGTACTGGAGGGGATTTTTGGCTTTATTTTTCATCAATTCGCCGGAGGCTTAAAAAATAGATTTCTACTCTAGCGTGAGCGCTCATGCAGTGAACGGGGATAGCGCTGCGGGCATGGTGCACAACCCCCTGCAGTGGAGTGCCGGCGCTGAGCATAGCACCCCCTGCATTATCCCAGCAACGCCAAGATATATATATATATATATATATAGCTCCGTGTCTCTGATGCTACAATCGCGCTTTTTCTCCGTCTCTTCTCTGTTCAGTATTACGGGGGACCATAGTTAATAGGACCAAATATTGTTCTCAAAAATAGGTAAATATATAGGTTTTTATCTGTACCATAGGTCCTATTAACTATGGACCCCCGTAATAGTAATTTATCCGAGGGAACACAGCAATCAGGACCAAATATGCTTAGTAATCATAATGGAATATATAGGTCTTTGTGTATATGATGGGTCCGGACTACTACGCCCCCCCCCGTGATAGGAGCCTCGCGCGTTATTTGGTGATTTCTGAGGGTATTCTTATAGGCCTGTAGTTAATGTGCCGGCATCGTTTTTAGCGTGTTTTTTTTCTTTCTCTGCCCGAATTAGCGTACGAGCGTAAGACTGTCATGATTAGGGAAAAATCTTCCGCTAGGAGCATAGTCTAATCCGGTACCATTACAAGCGTTGCCGGCTATTAAAGTGTCGCCCTGTAGAAAAGGTAAACGCCTGAGTTTATTGTGCCAGCCTAGTTTTGAGCATGTAAGTCGTGTTTTTCGCCTGAATTAAACAAATACTAGTATACCACTTAAAACCTAATAGTGTATATATATTACACGTACGTAGCATACGGGCCTGTTTTGGACAGGTTCTTGCTTGGTGGCGAGCGTAAAGGAACGTGAAATCGTTTTTTTTTTTAGGTGGCATAAAAATACGATGGACCAGAATTGTGGCGTAATTCACCTTTCATAGACAACCATAGTCGGGGGAAAAAACGGGCATAAAAGAGATGACATAATCGGCGGGAAAAGGAGCACAACAAACTCAGGCCTAGGTATTTATCCCAGGAGCCTCGCACGTTTATAGCAAGTGTGAGGGTCAGTGGGTAAACTCTCCAAAAAAATGTTACGTTGTCTTCTCGTCTTTTTTTTTTCCAGGTGTCCACGTCGCTCTATCACACTGTGGCGGTCATGTCCTCCAACCGCCTAGTCGGATGCGGGCAGAATGATGAAGGGCAGACCCACCCCGACTTGCATCAGGAGACGTTTCTGCCTCGACCGTCCCTCGTGACGCCGTTAGTTTCCCGACGAGTTCTCCAGGTACGTTTTGCGAGACGCTTGAGAGCGGCTTTGCGGGGCGTTTGTGTTGATGGGAGGTCGAGCTGGTGCTTGCTCGCTCGCTCGCTCGCCGTTTCTCTTGGCAGCAAAGTGCTAGTATGACAAGGGAGGGAATATTTTAGTTGTTTGGCAATCGTCTTGTCTCGGCGAGATTGATGCGGACCCCCTACAGCAGCGGCGGCAGTAGCAGCAGACTGGCGGACACACGCACACCGACCAACGGACCGATCAACCGTTCGACGGACCGACCAATTGACCCGTTTTCGGTGGAGTTCCTGATGAGAAGAGCTGTGGTGAATCGTGAGGAACGACTTGGTGTTTCCTGCGGCGTTCGTCTGCTATGTGCGGTGCATGCACCTGTGTGGTGTTGCCCTGCCGCGGGGGAGGAGACGCGCTAGTTGGGAGACCCTGCTGCCGCTGTGTCAGCTTATGGCGAAACGACGACTCTTCTCCTGTCGTCGTTCGCTTGCTTGATTAATTGGTTGATTGGTTGTCTGATAGATCGCTTGCTTAGGCTGCTTGATTTATTCGCCTGTTTACTTCTGTCTGCTCACTGGTTCGAAGGGTAGTACCTTGCCACTTACCAGGTATTCGGCACTCTGGTGCGGTCGCTGTGCACGATACGAACGTAAGTAACCCCAACCCCACACCCAATCAACCAATGTATAGGGTCAATCATCTTGGTCTCGTTCACAGTGTCCGTCAGCGATAGTGTCGCAAGAATGGTGAACTCTGCTGCTAGATTAATCGAGTTTTTGTTTGCGTGCTGGAGTGAGCGATCGATGAATCGGTGACTTTGTCGTTCTGTTGTTTGGTTTTATGCTTTGCTCGGCTGCTTGCTTTTTCGCTCATTTGGCTGCTTTACTGGAGTGCTTGTGTAGGTTGCTCTGTTTTTTTTTGTCTACTCAAGCAAACTTGATTGCTTGCTATTAACAGTTTTGGTTTGCTCTATTTGTTTGCGTGTGTTTGCTTGCCATGCCGTGCTGTACTTTGCCCTTGCTCGCTGTGCTTGCTGCCCGCGTTGCTTGGTTGTTTTCGTTGCTCTGCCTGGAGCTTTGGTTGCTTGCTTTGACTACTCAATCTGCATAAATGCCCGCTCGCATCGTCTTATCGCTCCCTTTCTTTGCTTGCTTGCGGGCTTACTTGCTCGCATGGTTTCCAGGTGGCGTGCGGGCTCTACCACACTGCTTGTGTTATCTCCACCGGCCAGGCTTTCTCGTGGGGGGGCAACGAGTCGGGCCAGGTGCGTGGGGCAAGGCAGGCTAAAAGTGTGATGGTGTTGCGATTGCCGCCCTACCGAGTCTGCGTTTGTGCGGAGTCGTGTTGGAGGCGTGTCCCACGCGTCATTCGTCTCCCCATGTCGGTGTTTTCCTTGCTTTCGGGGGACTGTTAGTACCAGCCTTGGGAATCCTGAGGGACGGGGGAGGGACTGAGGCAGAGGGAACCAGATGCAGAGAGCGGGAGATCAAGCGACAGCGAGCAAGAGAGTAATAAGTATAAACCGGGAGACAGGGAAATAGAAGAGAGATTAGTAGAGAGAGAGGGAGAGAGGGAAGTGGTGGGAGGGAGAGGGAGCGGGGGGGGGAGGGGTTGAGGAAGAGAGGGAGGCAGAGATACAGGGGGGGGGGGGCGGGGGGGGGGTATAGAGAACGAAAGACTGCTGCATTACCTGCTGCTGTTGCAAACCTATCTCTTTCTGCCGCCGCCGTGCATCTAACACCTAACTTGCGCCGTTACCACTGCCCTCCTGACTCCGCACCTCTCACCCTTTTGACCCTACCGCTTTTTACTGCTGTCGCGCGATCACCTGAACACCCCCCCCCCCCCCCGCCCCAAATTTGGCTTCGCTTGGCGTCGGTCGCCTCGCCCCCAAGAGGCGCCCTCGGCGCTTTCGAGGTCCTGCACCCACCCCCATTGTTTGGCTGACTCCCGTTCTCGCCCTCTCCCATGCCCCAACCATGTTGTTACGCTCCACCACCGCTGCGCCTTGGCATGTATCAACAGCTTGGACATAGCCCGGGCGTGGCACGGGCAGCACTCCCTACGGCCATCGAGGTGAGTCAGCCAGTCGGGGCTCGGCCTCCCTGAAGCGATGTGGCGGGGTGGAAGGAAGGGGGTAGGGGGAGGGAGGGGGGGGGTCGCTGGGGCGGAGGGGTACTCGTTGTCATGCATGGCCGCAGTCGTATGGCCATAGACCCTGGAATCCTTGAAATGTCGGGATGGAGCACGTTGGGTCGTACTGACTTATTTCTTGCCTTGGGGGGGGGGGTGTACTCGATAGGAGATATGTACTCGATCTCATGCATGGCCGTAGTCGGGGGGGGGGGGGTAAGGGTAGGGAGGGGTAGGAGAGGGTAGGTCAGGGGGGGGGGGGGGAGGAGGGGGGGGGGCGGTGAGAGCGCCTAGCACCGGTCTAACTGACGTGCTGCAGGGCTTGCAGGAGACCTACTTTTTCTGCATATGTAGTATATTTGGACATTCCGGTTGTTCCCGTATCGTCCGCCAAACCCCTTACCTGGTCGTTCCCTGTATCTCCGCAAGAGTATTTGTCGGGGTGGGGGGGGGGTTGCACTCCTTAGCACCCCCGCCGCCCCGATGCAGCCGAGTTTCTCCGGGGGGAGAGCGAACGGGGGTGGGCGGGGAGGGGAGGGTAAGGCCCCTGGAGGTTGCATCGATCAGAGGGGGGGGAGCACTGTGTGATGTTCCTGATGTCATCCCCCTCGCCTTCTAATTTATGTTAGTACGTTGTGAGTTATTCGGGAACTCCCGTGACGGGTGGGTGGTGGAATTGAGCCATTTCCTGGCGCGGCGCGAAAGCATCGACGGCCGCGGGAGGTGTTGGTTGGCCCATGCTGGTGTGGACGAAGACTTTTACTCTTGCCCTCGTTCGCGCGTCGGCTGTTTTTTGCGTCACGATCGCGCCTCTGATGATAAAAAGCTGCAGTTGATTTTGATTATCAAAGCTGGTTTCAAAAGTCGAAGCTGAGTGTGAAGTCTAAGCTGAGCTCGAAGTTGAACCCGAGCATACAAGTCGAAGCTGATATTAAAGATATAGCTGGTCGTTAACTTGACGCTGATATTGAAGTTGAGCCTGACTTTGAAACTGAAGCTGGCTTTGTAGTCGCAGCTGAGGTTCAAGTTGAAGCTGGATCCGTAGCTGAAGAGTACGGTGGTGATTGCCATCGCGAACATGCTTTGATGTTAATATTTTTTTCAGTCGTCGTCGTCGTCGTCGTCGTCGTCGTCTCGGTAGCCGCCGGCCTGACCGCCGCCATCGCCGCCTGCAGGGGCACCGTGCTCCCTAGTGATTCGGGGGGTTTCGCCCGATCAAAGTATTTCGTCTATTATGGGTGTAAATCGCAGCCGGTTCATTGGATTCAATCGTGAGGTTCAGTCGACGTTGGGATCGCAAAATGGCCGCGATTTTCTTTCGAGTTATTCGTAACCTCTTGTACCTAATATATTGATCCTTTCACCAGCAAGGAGGGTGGGGGGGAAGGATGTGCTCCGTTATCGTTTGCGTGAGTCGTCTGACCGTTGACCATGCATCCCCTTTCGAGAAGCAGCGCCTGTCCTACTCCAAATAGAAACACCGCTCTCCGCTCATCCGATTGTACCTGAAATTAACGCAACGCAGGCCGATTTGTTTAACATACCTGGTATATACGATTAATCACGTTTTTTTTTGTCGAAACCGCATTAAATTCTATTTTCCATTTTCGCTCCGATTCTTAGCCCTATTGTATTGTGTTACCTGTGTCACCCGAAGCGCCTGTTGATAGCGCGAGCTTAGCTTTCTTGGCCCGCGCGCGCCATCAGGTGGACGAGGCGGGGCAGGCGGGGCTTGCGAGGCGCGATGTGTCGCTGGTGGCTTGCGGCGATCTCTTCACGCTCATTCTCACGACCAGGGCCGAGGTACGGCGCGCGATACCGCGCCGACGTTCGGGTTCTCTCACCCTTCGTGGCCTGGATGCGTGACTAATTGGCGTACACCAATCTGTCCCGAAATATTAGAAACTTTCGTATATTCGTATTCAGTAAAAAACAGGTATCCCCCCATGTGTGCACAACCATGTTTGGCTCTAATTACCGTAGTGAAGCAATGTTGAGTAGTTCGCTCGAGGGTTTGCGATCGTTTTTCAGCGGTCGTTTTTTTTTCTAAAAACCCACTTCGGGCTGCAGTCCCGTTTTGAGGACAAACTACTCACTCTAGACTTTGAGCGCTTTGTCACCAAAACAAGACTCTTTTTCTTCTTTTTTTTTTTAATCGTCACTTTCACTTTCCAGCTTAACTCGTAGGAGGTTTTAGCCTCAGCGGTCTTCTTCTGGACAAGCCGTGGTCACAGGTGTCGTCCCTTCTCCCCCCCGGGTACGCGCCTTATTTTTTTGTCGCGCACAGGGTGCAGCATTCCCACTGCTCGTCGATTTTCATCGAAGTAGCTAACTCACGCTTTTCGCGTTTTCCGCTAATCAATTCTTTATGCAAGAAAAAGTCCTTGCGAGCATGCACTCGGTGAGACTTGAACCCATGAAATTGATCTTAGTAGGCATGCGGACCACCTACTAAGCCACCGGGGACGCCGGACTGCAACCTTAAAGGGTTAATTAAACAACGGTAGAAAAAAAGGGTGCTATTACTGAAAGTCGAACATTGTATTTTTCGGAAGGTTCTCTCTCGACTCGACCGGGTATTCCCGAAGGAAAAACTCTTTGTTCGGTGTTGGCAACTCCTTCCCGTTCGTTCGGGGTAAAAGTCGAGCGCTGAAGAAGAACGATCGTGTACCCCTATGCGCTCTCGACGCTCTTTGCGGTATTTAACCCTTATAAGACTGCAGTCCCGTTTTGGGGCCAAACTACTTATAATTCGAGTGATTTGTCCCCAAAACGGAAACGCAGTTCTGGAAGGGTTAAGGGGGAACATAGCAATCAGAACCGAGTGTGATGTGCAAACATAGGGGGAATACATGATTTTCGGGTCCATCCTGGGTTCTGATTACCACGTATGGCCCCCGAAAATAGTCGTTTCCTGTATGCTCAGCCGAAGAATATGAACCGTAACGCCAAATTCTCTCTATACGGCAACGAACTGCAGATTATTCTCATGTCGGTTCCCGACCTCTGGTAATGTTTCCTTTTTCTTGGGCCCGAAGGCGTTGAGCAACATCACGGTTCTTCGTACTGCAGAATTGGAAGGCAACGGCTCGCCCATCTCCGCCACGTCCGCCCGAACGCTGCGTTCTCCTTCGGATGCTTGAACCGTTTTGTTTTTGTTGTGTTTTTCGTCTTGTTTTTTTTCCTGTTCCGTTCCGTCTTTTTTCTTTTCTTTTCTTTCGTTCCGTTCCGCTTTTTTTTTTTGTTTTTGTTTTCGTTTTTTATTGTGTTCGCAGGTGATGTCGTGCGGGATTGGAGACTGTGTCGGCGGTGATGGAACGGACAGAAAGAAGGTTAGCTCTAACATTGTTCTCGGTGTTGTGTTGGTGCTGTGCTGTACTGCACTGCACTGCTGTACCCCTCTGCTCTGCTCTGTAGTCTACTCTACGGACTGGTATTTGATACCTCCGTGTAGACGTTGCTCAGCCCTGCCTGCGGCGCACCCGTGGCAATACGGCGCCCCTTCTGCCTCACTCCTCGGCAGCTTACACGCGAGCCATCTGCGAAACCTATCTGCTGCGACACGAGCGAACATGTGGTCTGATCTGAACGCATACCCAAAGGCGCCCCCCACGTAGTCTGGTGTGGTGTGGTGTGGTGTGGTATGATATGATATGGTATGGTGTAGTACGGTATGGTGTGGTGTAGTGTGGTGTGGTACGGTTTGGTATATTGTGGTGTGGTGCGGAATGGTATGGAATGGTGTGGTATGGTATGGTATGATATGGTATGGTATGGTATGGTATATTATGGTGTGGTATGGTATGGTATGGTGTGGTATGGTATGGTATGGTATGGTATGGTTTGGTATGGTATGGTATGGTTTGGTATGGTATGGTATGGTGTGGTATGGTATGGTATGGTATATTATGGTGTGGTATGGTATGGTATGGTGTGGTATGGTATTGTATGGTATGATATGGTACGGTATAGCATGGTAAATGGTGTGGTGCGGTGTGGTGCTGTATGGTATGGTATGGTTTGGTATGGTGTAGTATAGTGCAGTGTAGTGTAGCATAGTGTAATGCAGCAGCACAGCGTTTGTGCATCCGTCTTGAAAAAAATGTTTACTCCTTGGTGTCTGCTGTAGAAAGTAGTCTTGTCCCCCTCTACCTTCCAACCTCTATCTCTGTATGTACGTGTTATGTCTGTCTTTGTCCCTCTCCGTCTGCCGCTCTTTGTCTCTCCTTGTCTTTCGCCCCTCGTCCGCACGTCCCTCCCTATGTCTCCCGTCCCTTTTCTCTATATATACCCCCCCCCCCACCTCCCTCTCTTGCTCCCTTTGCTTCTCCGCCCCTGACATTGAACGGCGGCGAGCAGGCGGAGCTGGTGCGGCCTCTCGTGGGGTTTCCTGCCATTTGGATGGCCTGCGGAAATAGCCACTCGGTGGTGGTAGGCGGGAACGGGGTCGCCATGGCGTTCGGACTCAACAACCACGGCCAGGTTCTGCGCGACTTGGTGTTGGTGTTGGTGTTAGCTTGGTTTGGGTTGGGTTGGATTGGTGTGGGTTGGATCGGTTCAAGTTGTTTTGCGTTGTTTCTAGTTTGTTATGCGTTGTGTTGTTTGTTCGTTTCCTTTTTTGGTCAGAATTGTTTTGCGGAAAACGTCAATACTGCCAGGCACTATTACGTATATGCAAAAATCGAAGGAGAATAGACAAGCAGGAGTACAGCAGTAATATAGGTTGGGCAAACAAACCCAAACCAAGCCAAGCCAGGCCGGGTACTTGCGCAGCTGCCGGCTTCTTGCGTGCGAGCAGAATAGATCCCGCTCGCGGAATCTCACAGGATTGCACGGGGTCTCACAGACTTGAAGCCTTTGAGCCAAGCAAAAGCCACTTCGCAAGCAAAAATTTACCCCCCGCCCCCCCCCGCCCCCCGCCCGCCCCCTACCGAACTTAACCGAATCGAACCGAACCGAACGAACCGAACCGAACCGAACCGAACCGAACCGAACCGAACCGAACCGAACCGAACCGAACCGAACCGAACCGAACCGAACCGAAACGAAACGAAACGAAACGAAACGAACCGAACCGAACGAAAACAGCTCGGGGTAGGACCAATGGCAGAGGTAGAAGAAGACCGGACGGTCCTCCTGCCCCGGCCGGTCGTCGGCACATTCTCGAGACCTCTTACCCCACCAACGGCCAGCGACAAGGCGGGAGAAGGCTCCACACCGCGGGGCTCCGCGCCGGCGCCTTCAGCAGCTGCTACCGCGTCAACAGGAACGCCAGCAGCACCAACCCCGGCATCAACAGCAGCAACACCACCAGTCGGGGGTGATGGTGGCGGGGACGAAGGCGGAGTGGACGGCGGCGGCGGCGGCGGCGGCGGTGGTGGGGAACAAGTGCTTGTCGCTAGCTTTTTCGCGATTCGCGCGGCCTGTGGGCAGAACCATACCATCCTTGTGTCGACTGCCGGGCACGCGTGGGTGTGCGGCCGCAACCGCTCCGGGCAGCTAGGGCTGAACCCGGATGAGGTGCCCGAGACGCCGGTTCCGATGCGGGTTCCATTGTTCCCGCCGGCCCGAGATGGGAACGGGAACGGAAACGGGAGCGGGAGCGGGAATGGGAATGAGAACGCGAACGGAAACGGCTTTACCGCGACGGAGGCGGCGGCGGCGGCGGCAGTGGCAGCGGCGAAACCTGCGGGCGTGTCAGGCGTGGTGCAAGCGGCGGCGGGGAGAGCGCACACGTTGCTGCTTCTCGCCGACGGTCGCCTGCTCGGCTTCGGGAGCAACGAGTTCGGGGCGCTTGGAGCCCCCCCCGCTCCCTCGCGCGCCGGGTCGGACATTGCCGCGACCGGGACGGCCGGTGGCGCCGCAGATGGCGGTGGCAGTGGCGCCGCTGACGGCGGGGGCGGCTCCACCCCTTCCTGGCACTGGAAACCCAGAGAGATCGCAGAGTTGACGGGCCAATGGGTGGGCTCGGTGTCGGCCGGTGGCGAGCAGAGTTTTGCGATAGTCGTGAGGCGAGAGCCGTACATTTCTGGTGGTAATTATCTCGATGAACCGCTTTTGCCCGCGCGACGTTCTATGGGGCCCGAGGAGGAACTTCCTTCGGCGGGCAGAGATCCGGGCGGGAGGGAGATCAGAATGGATCATTTTACTGGACGAGAATGCACATCGTGGTTCAAGGAGAGGCGTTTTTGGGCTTCCGCTTGGCCTGCGGTTCGAGACCGTCACATCACTTTTTGAAATAACTGCTCTGCCGCCGATCTCCTTGTCGGCGATGGAGACATTTGGACCTAATGCGCGGGGCGCGGGGGCGGGGATGTATGAAAATGAGTACCTTTCTTGGGGCCGGCCCGGAACTTCCCGGATTGAGGTGGGTTTCGTTGTGTTCGGGGTGGGGTGGGGGACTGGGGCGATCCATGTCGTGATTCGATGCGAGTCGACGAGGGAAGGAACGGCCGAAGTCTTCTGGCGATAAAAACAATGCAGGGCAAGGACCGTAGTGGCGAGGGGGGAGAAGAGCACCGCTTTGTGAGCCCGGATCTGCGTTACGACTAGGAAGGAGAGAGAAAAAGGAGGGCGAAGATAAGAAACGGCATGGGATGGGCGAAAAAAAAACCCCCGATGTGGCTGTCGTTGTCACAACCGCTCAAGTATTGGCACGCATGCACGCCTACAGACCGCCCAACTCCACCTTGGTCGGCGCGCAGGCTACGATGGCCGCCGGTAGTGCTTGCGACTCGGCCTATGTTCGACGAAATGGTTGACTAGACGCATGCTACAATAGGGGTGCACCTACTTTAGACGCGTGCCTTCTGAGGCTCTCGCGTGAGGGTCTATGGTTTGACTAGACGCATGCTACAATGGAGGTGCACCTATTTTAGGCGCGTGTCTTCTGAGGCTCTCACGTGAGGGTCCCTCTACGTCGCTCAAAAAAAGGATTGTACGAAAATTGTACCCTTGACCCGAGGGAGAAAAAACCTCATGCTACGGGGTCTGCTCCCAAAAATATTGTAAAAGCGAACGATATTGGGGGGGGGCGTAGCTCCTGAGTTCAGAAGGCCCATCGATCATATTTTGGCCGAAAAAAGGCTTCCCTGGTCGAAGCACGCCTGGATAGTCCACGCTAACTCCTCATTGCGTCTAGCATTCATAAAAGATTTCCCAGGCGGTCCGGCCTGGCTGAGGGTTGGGGTCAGGTTCTGGAGTCGATAATAATTTACACTTTCGAACATATCATCGATTCCCACTTACAGAAGTTATCTACTGTAGACCCTTGGATTTACGATCTGCTATAGCTTGTGCTGCCGGATGAGGACCCGTATAATCTGCATGATCTGTACATAGCACGTGTTTCCCAGATAGAATCTGTATCGTACAGATCCTGCACAACCTCTCACAATGGCAGGTGAGGAACTAGATGATCTACAGCACAGATCATGATCTATCTGATCTGTCCGTCCGAGGTATGTACTATTACTATTTCGGCCATTTCTTTTAAGCTGGGGCGGGCAAGGGCTGCACAACATCCATGGCCACAGCAGTAGAGGCCGGAGCCAGTTGCCCAGCCTCTGCTGGCGTTTCCCGTGTAAAATAGCGCAGGGGGCATGTCGGCGGCCGGTCCTATTTCGGTGGGATTTGAGGACAAAAGGGCGTTGTATGATACCTCGCTGAGCCCGTTCGAGATTTCTTGCGGGTGCAGCGTGCGGTCTTTTTCTGCTATCCCCCTGTCTCCTCCGAGAGCTGCGAGGTGCTTATCTCTTACCTCTGGCCACGTGTGCCCCTTTTGCCCCCCCTCTGAAATCGAGCACACACACACCCTGGTCATTCGACTACGGCCATGAATGATAATGAGTACACCCCCTCCCCCCTTCCCCCCCGCTCCCCCCCATCGTGCGCCCAATACCGCCAAGCAACTCTTCATGTCCCCGTCTGCGCTGAGCGGAAGCTTCAACCTCGACCGAACGGTGACCGGATGCTTGTCTGCTGGCGATCTAGAAGAACGTGTTGCTTACACCGCTCCTGGTGATGCTGCTCCGGGGTGGTGGGAGAAAAATAACATCTGGGGGATGACCCGCGTCGACTCCCAGGGACTGGAAGCGATGTACGCGCAGCTTGTGGGCATGGGGCCGGACAAGGTTACTACACTCTGGTCGGCCATCGAAGAGGTGAAGAATGAATGCTGCTGAAAACATAACCCCATACGATAACCCTCGGGTCTCGGCCTCGGCGCCACGAACGCATTATTTTTTCTTCTTCTTTTTTCTTTTTGACTCCGTACTCCTCATTTTCCAGGCGTGTAGATGTTTTTGTAATTATTACGTTTGCAAGTGATACAGGGATGGAGATGGTTTATACCACCCTGACCTGTTTCCTTACGTGACTGGCTGCTGTACGTACGTGTCTTTCTTCCAACCGTACGTGGCCTGATTGTGTGCCCACGGGCTAGACTTCAGCATGTTGAGCCAAGATGATAACATGAATCATCATTGTGATAGCTGTAGGTGTAGTGTACGGCCGGGACTGGATATACTGGAGGTACTGAGGGTACTGAACGTGCTCGGGGTACGGGAGGTATTGGAGGTACTGGAGATACTGGAGGTACTAGAGGTACCTGGGGTACTGGAGGTACTGGAAGTACTGGGGGTACTGGGGGTACTTGGGGTACTGGAGGTACTGGAGGTACTGGAGGTACTGGAGGTACTGGAGGTACTGAAGGGTACTGGAGATACTGGGTGGTACTGGAGGTACTGGGGGTACTGCGGGTACTGGGGGCACTGGGGGTACTGGAGGTACTGGAGGTACTGGGGGTACTGGGGGTACTGGAAGTACTGGGAGTACTGGAGGTACCTGGGGTACTGGGGGTGCTGCAAGTACCGGAGGTACTGCAAATAATGGGGGTACTGAAGTAAGGGGGGTACTGTTGCTTTTTTGTCAATGCCTTTTGCCAGCTTTTGCCATTGGTGACGGCTTCTCGCGCCCCCCGGACAAGCTTTCGTCGAGCACGGGCACGGCTGCACTACTTTTAGCGCGACCACCTCGAGGCAGGTGATACCTATCTTCAAACCGAGTCTACAAAAAACACATGTGCGCACCTCGTGTGCCTCCCAAAGAGTTTATTTTGTTGGGGGGAGGCAGCAGGGGCAGGGTTGGGGGTAGAGCTTGGGATAGAGACATAACAACAACAACAGCCACAACAACAACAACAACAACGACAACAACAACAGCAACAACTGAGTCTCAGCGCCCCGAGACCGCGCGCGTCGATGGCGCCGCTGCCGCAGTGTCGAGGGCGGCGCGGCGATGGGCTGTCTTGTCCGTCCACTGCAACCCGTTCCGCCGGTGACCATAGTCTAGGGCACTATGGTAGAGGGCTGTGAGTTGGGTGGAGAATCGTTTCCACAGCAGTTGGGCGACGAAGTAATCCAACTAACCGACTTGCTTTTGTCTTCAGTGGCCGCTTTTGGTAGTGCTGACTGTACAGAAACACATGCATGGCTCTAATTCCATGTATTTTGTCCTCGAAAAGGTAGTGGTGAGGTCCTAAAAAGGGTTCTGAAAAAAACAACACAGAATCGAGTCACGAACGCGCCAGTGGGTGAGAACCCGACGTGCTCCGTCCCGGCATTGTAGGGGTGCGAGCGTCTAGTGTCGTAAGACTACGGCCATGCATGACACGAGTACGCCCCCCGAACCCTTCCTGCCTCCCAACTTGTTGATCGTGTAGGGATGTGACGGTCTATGGCCATACGACTACGGCCGTGCGTGACATGAGTACCACCCCCTCCAACCCTCCCGCCTCCCACCATCCCCGCCGACGCCTCTGCCTGCCCGCAGGGTATGGAGACAGTCACCGGCGGAAAATCGGCCGCCACCCCCCTCCTACTCCTCCGTTTCCTCTTCTTCTCCCCGCCCCCGCTCGCCCCCTCCTCTTGAGGCCACCGGTGTTTCCTGCCTCCTGAAGTACTGGCACGGCGCCGCCGTGCTTGCGGTGGGAACGCCACCGGATCCCGACCCCAACAACGGGCCTCAGGGCCGCGTGCTGTCGAGAATATGCATGGCGGTGGCCGCCCTCAAGCCCCCCGCGCTTTGGCGGTTGATGCACAGGTGAGCTTGGAAGGCGTGTCGGGGGAGGAAGGGGGGGGGTGGGGAGGGGTGGGGGGGGAGTGCCTGTACGTCATGCATGACCGTAGGGGGGGAGGTGGGGGAGGCTGGATGTGGTTCTGGTAAGCATGGTGCAATGATGATTGTGGTGTGATTATAATCCCGCCATCAAGTTATGCACAGGTAGCCTTGGAAGGCGTGTCGCCGGAGGAGAGGGATAGGGTTATTGTGTGTACGGTGCGAGGATGATAGTTGTTGTGGTGGATAATATTTGTGTCGAAATCGACCCTGCCGAGAAGTTGCTCCGCGCTGCTCTGGCGGTTTGTGTGTAGGTGGCCTTGAAAGGCGTGTCGGGGTGGGGGGGGGGGGGGGGGGGGGGGGGGGGGGGGGGGGGGGGGGGGGGGGAGGGGGGCACGGAGTAGATGGATGGAAATGGTGGGTATGGTGTGCACGGTGCGACGATTCTGCTTGCTTCGTCACCCAACTATCATGGGGGAACATGGCAATCAGGACCCAATATGCTTACGGTAGTAAAAATACTGGAATATATTAGTTTTTGTGTATATTATGGGTCACGATTACTATGGTCCCGCGCAATATTAATATCAACCATAGTCGTGTGACGTCCAGCCAAGTTTCCAGCCCTACCCAAAGGAGTTAACTCTTGGAGTCCCCTCTGCCCCCACGCTTGGAACGCCAAAAATGTTGGTGTCTTTATTAAGAGTAAGGACGGTGCTCCGTCTCGAAAGGGATGCATGGTCAATGGTCTAATGACTTAAGGCAAACAACAAAAGAGTACGCCCCCCCCCACCCCCTCCCCAGCAATGTCTGCCTGGTCGGTGAAAACCCGGCGTGCTCCGTCCCGGCATTGTAGGGATGCGAGGGTCTATGATCATACGACTGCGGCTATGCATGATATCGAGTGCCCCCCTCCCCCAGTTGTCTCGAAAGGGATGCGCAGGCTATGGTCAAATGGCTAAGGCAAGCAACAAATGAGTATTCCGCCTTCACACGCGGTTCTAGGTAGAATGCGACTCGCCGCCGAACACCTCACGGCGCTTCGCGCTTGGTGCAAGCAACACCCGGTCGGTGAAAGCCCGACGTGCTCCGTGCCGGCATTGTAGGGATGCGAGGGTCTTTGGTCGTACGACTACGGCCATGCAAGAAATCGAGTGCCCCCCCCCCCCCCCCCCCCCCCCCCCCCCCCCCCCCCCCCCCCCCGCCCCATTCCTCTCACGATTCCGTCGTCGGCGCCGCCCCCACCACCACCGGCGCCCACCTTGTTATGTTTGCCTCGCCTTCCGCTCGCCAATTTTGGCTGCAGCGCGAAGGAAGACTACCCTCCGGCTTTGTTCGCCTCGCGGTTGGTGAAGCCCATGCTTGCGCATTTTGGTGCTTGCCTCCCTCTGCACTTGGACAAGGGGGGGGTGGTTACATCGCCGCGGCCCATCTGCTTAAGGTGGAGGCGTGTTTTTGACCGTCCATATTTATTTTTTACTCGACGACAACATGCTGTCTCGCGTTCTGTTCGCCCTTTTTTTCTTGTTTCTTTTCTTCCTGTATTGTTATTTGTTTTTCTGCCTGCTGTAGTTTTTCCTTCCTTGCTCTTGGTTGTTTATTTTTTGTTTATTTTATTTTGTTTTGTCTTGTTAACTCTCGTTTCATGTGTTTTTTTTTGTTACTATTTTCGCTGCAGCTCTCTGGTTTGTGTAGGTCCTACTCTTCGTAGCCATTTTGTCGCTATGTGTGACCCCTCAAGCTTGGCAGAGCGACGGCAACCGAACGAATATGAAATAGTTTTCCCGCGCGTACTATTTTCTCGTACAGCCTTGTTTTATGGCGTTCGCTTAGACAACTCGTCGACGTCGATTTCGTTAAGGTTGAAGTTGGTACTATTTCTTGCCAGGAAGCCTGTGTGCTGTTCTCGCGACTTTGCCGCCCCCGCAGCCCTCGAGTCGATGTTGGTGTTGTTGTTTTGTTGTTGTCGGGGCTGTTGCTGCTGTTGATGTTACTGCTGCTACTGCTGCTGCCGTTGCTGCCATTGTCGCTGCTGCTACTCCTGCTATAGCCTGGGCTGTTGCTTGCTGCTGTTGTTGTTTGCTGCTGCTGCTGCTATTGTCGGTGCTACTGCTCCTGTGGCTGCTAAATTCGATGCTGCTGCTACTGTACGTACTGTTGATGCTGCTCTAATCGCTGCTGCTGGTTTTGGTGCTATTGTCTGTACTGTTGCTGTTGCTGTTGTCTCTACTATGCTGGTGCTGCCTCTGTAGCGCGTGCTGTTGTTGCTGCTCTTGCTTGGTTGGCGCTGCTTCTGGTACTCCCGCTGACGCTTGCCGCTGCTGTTGTTGCTGCTGCTGTTGCTTCTATTTGTCGGCGCTGCTGCTGGTGCTGTTGACACTGTTGGTGTCGTTTCTGCGGCTGCCGTCCATCGGTCAACCGTGTTTCTCCCTTGTTTTCGCTTTCGGGCGAACAGACGCGGCAGCATAATATCACCCCCCGCCCTGGCGTCAACCACTCGCCACCGCCTTCGCCCTTGTTGCTGCACCCCCCCCCGCCCCCCCTCCCTACATGCGTCTCAAAACAAAAACGGAAAAATGGCGAAACGACTGCGCACCCGAACGCTGCTTTCAAGTGGCTGCACTCTATCAACGGACTCGAGGCGCCGCCGAAGGTGATGTGCGGCACGGGGAAGCTGTCGATAGCGTTGCGGGGGGGAGGAGGGGGATACTCATGGTCGTGCATGGCCGTAGTCGTATGACCGTAGACCCTCGCGCCCCTACAATGCCGGGACGGAGCACGTCGGTTTTCACCGACCAGGCAGGCATGACTTGCGCCGAGCGCGAAGCGCCGTGAGGTGTTTGGCGAGTCGCATGAAGGGTGAGAGCTGCATCCTACTACAAACCGCTTGTGAGGCGGACTTTGGCACCTTGCGGTTCTCTTTTGCTTGCTTCCTGCAAGCGTGCTACCGGTGCTAGACGGGGGTGTACTCATGTCGTGCATGGCGGTAGTCGTATGACCATAGACCCTCGCATCTCTACAATGCCGGGACGGAGCACGTCGGGTTTTCACGGACCAGGAAGACATTACTTGCATCAAGCGCGAAGCGCCGGGGTGGGTGGGAGAGGCGGAGCGGTGGAGGGGGGGGGGTGTACTCATTATCATGCATGGCCGTAGTCGTATGATCATAGACCCTCGCATCGCTACAATGCCGGGACGGAGCGAGTCGGGTTTTCACAGACCAGGAAGACATTGCTTGCACCAAGCGCGAAGCGTCGTGAGGTGTCCGGCGAGTCGCATGAAGAGTGAGCTACATCTTACTAAGAACCGCTTTAGAGGGGGGGGGGGGGGGGGGGGGGGGGGGGGGGGGGGGGGGGGGGGGGGGGGGGGGGGGGGGGGGGGGGGGGGGGGGGGGGGGGGGGGGGGGGGGGGGGGGCTTGATTGCTTGCTTCCTGTAGGCGTGCTGCCGGCTCTTGACGGCAGGTGGCGGTTTGTTTTTGTAGGGGTGGTTTTGTATGCGCGTCGATCCTCGATTTGTCGCGCCCGTGCCTCTCCGGCGGGCGGACTGCCCGCCGCGTGCGGTTGGACACCCATCAAACCGTACCAATAGTGCGGCAACATCGGCAACGGCTGCGATCGAAGTGGCAGTGACAACGTTGCAAGTCCGTGATATCGCGCGATATCGGCAAGATGCGAACGAAGCGAGAAAGTTTCGCCAGTGGTTGCTGTCGTGGTTTGGCGGTGTTGTTGTTGGTGCTGATACTGGCATTGATGCTAGTGTTGGTGTTGGTGTTGATGGTGGTGCTGCTGTTGGTGTTATTGCTGTTGTTGGTGGTGGTCGTGCTTATGTTGGTGCTTGTGTTGGCGATGGTGGTCATACGTGTAAAACGAGCAAGCCTCGTGGCGCCGGTGGTGGCTTTCGTGTTTTGGTGCTGGTGTCGGAGCTGGTGTTTGCGTTTGCGTTGATGTTCGTGTTGGTGCTGGCGTGGGTGTTTGGACCACCGGCAACCAGATGGTTCCGCAGGAGGGTCAGCTGAAGCGGAGCCATTGGCAACCCGTTGCGATCAGCACCGCCAGTGTTGTAGTATTAGCAAACATCATAAACAGCAGCGACAAGGTCATTAGCAGCAGCGATGGCACCACCACTATTATCATCAACGCCAATAGCAGTAGGACAACCGGCAGCGACAGAGGCAGCTAGCTGTGCGGCGATAATGCATTTCGTTTTTTTTTATGGGTCGGGGCTGAGAACACTCCCTAGACGAACCGGAATGATGCTCCCATATAGTAGCTGCTGCTAGTGTGTGTAGAGAACGACCGCTGATCCAAGGCAAGCGGCTACCCTCGTGGTCGCACGCGAGGCGCCACGAGCGAACCACTTCGGTTGTTGGTCTGTTTTGCGCGTTGCCGCTTGCGTTCATACGCCCCTCCCCATTGTAGGGATGCGAAGGTATGTGGCCACACGACAACGGCCATGCAGGAGTACCCCCCCCCGTGTGCGTTAGTGCCACAGAAGGCTCAAGAGCTCTACGAGTGTAGTGTTAGAGCGAACGGCGAAGATACTCACCGTGGTGATATTTCGATGGAAACCCTGGCTAGTCGTCCCCGAGCATTTTGTTTTTGTGAGGGCAGAAAAACACCAGCCGGGGGGGGGGGGTAAATTCAACGATTTTAAGGGGGTTTTTTTGTGTATTTTTTTAAAGCTTCTTCCGCCCCCCCCATCCGTCCTCCTGTGCGGCCCGTCGCATACCTTGCAAGATACCGTATCAAGACTTCTTCTGCGAGACGATATCGTCGGTCGCTGTGGAATCCCTCTTGCAAGATCTCTACAAGTGGAAAAACGCGACACCGGTGGAGAGGAAAAATCACTTCTACTTGAGCGAATACGCCTTCCTGATTCCGACAGGGGGCAAGAAGGTGCGTTTCCTGTGAGCAGGGAGATAAAGAGCGAGAGATGGGGCGCCAAGTGTGTGTGTGTTTTGTCTTCACGCTCGACCGTTCTTTCTACCTAACGGCACCGGGACATTAATAGTGTCCCTCTTGATTCTTCATGCCAGAGGGGTGGTATTTTTGTTGGTAGAGATTGTGATACAGAGAAACCAAGCAATCTGCAAATTCATCGAGGTGTGTATACGCAAGTAAATGAAGTGCCGACGTACCGGGTGCGAAAACACAACACAACAAGCCAAACAAGAAAGTGCACAAACCCCCCCCCCCCCCCCCCCCCCCCCCCCCCCCAGAAAGCTAGCTGTTAGCCTGACAGGTGCGGTAGTGCCTTAGCTCGTGCAGACTCTGCTCCGACGAGCGATCACGCTTTCGAGACTTCTCAACATGATATTTCTCTCTTTTACCCACAAAGAGAATGATCTCGTAAACTTCTGTATCCTCCTATTGACCCCCCCCCCCCCCCACCCCCACCCCCACCCCCTATATATTATGTATAGGTTAGGTTAGCGTCGGCTAGCGACGACGTTGTAAAACACGCCTCTCACTGCGTGAGCCACGAGCAGACAATCAGGGTATCGTTTTTTTTTTTTTGGCGGTACTACGGCTGGCGGTCGAGTTAAATCATTTGTGCGGGGTAGAGAACCTTAACTCCGTGCAAGTGCAATTGTCATGTCAAGTAGTGTGTATATGGTGAGGCACCCACGAGGTTGCTGCATTGTATACCCATTGCTGTCTCTAGAAGTCGCCACACCAGCAAACAAATCAATTCATTCGAAGCTATCATCCATGTGCAAGCCCGCCTCAGGAGCGGTTCCAAGCAGGATGCAGCTCACCCTCCATGCGACTCGCCCAACTCTTCACGGCGCTTCGTGCTAGATGCAAGCAATGTCTGCCTGATCGATGAAAACCCGACGTGCTCCGTCCCGGCATTGTAGGGATGCGAGGGTCTATGGCCATACGACTACGGCCACGCATGACAATAATACGTTTCCCCCCCGCCCCCCCCCCGTCCCCCCCAGAAATTATATGTAATTTTTGAGGGAAAAGATATTCAGCGCCCAAATGTTAGAGGTATCTCTATTAGGAGTGAGAACGGTGCTCCGTCTCGAAAGGGATGCGTGGTCAAATGCCCAAATGACTCAGGCAAATGACACACGTGTACGCTCCCTCCCCCCTCTTCCCCCGCCTCCTCGCCGAAACCCCTTCCTGGATACGCACACGTACAGGTTATGCTTCAAGCCGAAGCGGCGATGGAGCAGAGGAAGGCCGCGGGCGGGGTCCGCTTCATGCCAGGAGTTGGTTTAGTAGTCACGCCTTTCCTGGTGCTGCAGATCAACCGAGCTAACCTCCTCCAAGAGACTTTGGCCCAGGTGTGGTAAGCTCGCGCGTGCCCCATCGCCCGCCCGCCCGCCCACCCCACCCACCCTCTCGTTTTGTTTTTTTTTGTATGTTTTCTTCCCATCTATTTATCTTTTTTTTTGTCTCCAGCTCCCTTCATTTTTCGTGCCTTACACTCCTCCCCTCTCCCTACTGCGGTCGCCCGCCCACCCTCTCTCGGTGCACAGTTCCGAATGGCCATATGGGCTTCTGTATGGTTGTTACGTGGAACACAGGGTCGGAGGACTGCATGTGTTGGTGTGTTGGAATACTCCATACAACGTGCTAGCGACCAGGCCTGTTGACGGGTCGGGCCAGACCTCGCCGGTCTGGTCAGGCGAGGTCGGGGGCCGGTTAAGGGTGACTCGACCCGATCCGTGAGGGTTTGAAAACCTCCTGACCTGACCCGACCCAACCCGCGACCCAAACCGACCCGTCAGATTTTGAAAAGTTCTGACCCGACCCGCGGGTTGGGGTAATGACCCGTGAAGACACCTGCATAAATAACCACGAACATACGAACCGTCTGGCATTGCAACATGTCATCATTGGACGCCCATGGGGTGGCACGCTCTTCCCACCGGCTAGTATGTCGAACGGCGGTTCTTCGCAAAAACAAAAAAAAACAGCACCGGTCAAAACGTGCGTATCTATAGTCGTACGGTTCACACACGAACGTCGCCGGTGACTTGGTAGATGATCCGCGTGCCTATTAAGATCAGTTTCGTGGGTTCGAGTCTCACCGCGTGCATACTCATGGGGACTGTTTTCTCATACACTCGTAGGGACTGTTTCTCGCATACGAAATGACTAGCGGAAAGCGCGAGAGCGTGAGTTAGCAACATTCGATGAAAATCGACGAGCAGCGGGAATGCTGAACCCTTTGCGCGACAAAAGTAAAGGCACGTACCGGGGGGGAGAAGGGACGACACCTGTGGCCACGACTTGTTCAGGAAATCGCTGCCGGGAAAAAACTCCTACGAGTTATTCTGGAAAGTAGGCGTGAAACCGAAAACAAAAAACACACACACATCTTTATTATGGGACAGATCAGACAATCTACTTAGTTAGGTCCCGTATTCCTTTGGCCGCTATGAGATGCTATGCAAGTGGAGTTGTGGTATCGTACGTGTTATTTGCAGTACCCCAACCGGCACGATAGGGACTTGCAATTAGGGAAACGACGCGGGCTCCGATAGGGATTGTCAATCAGGGAAACGACGCCTGCTACGATAGAGGTTTGCACGTAGGGAAACGACCCCTGCCATGATAGGGGTCTGCAATTGGGGGGCAATCAGGGGTAGCCTTTGTTTGACCAAAAATATTTTCTGAGCGACGGGGTTCCTGATCAGAGGATGTACACAATATGTCACTGGGAATACCATGCTTTTTTTCGTGCAATGTGTGTTCAAGCGATGCCTACGATAGGCCGAGGTTGGACCTTTTTAGGACCGCAGTCCCAAACGTCTCGGAATTTGAGTAGTTTGTCCCCTGAACACTACTGCCACCCGAAAAGGGCCACGCGTCCATTTTTTTTTTGTCAAAATCGGTTTCCGGGGGAGGTACAAACAGTGTAGAGCTCTTGTACGTACTAAGATCAAGTGAGGAGCCGCAGAAACAGTAGGCGCCACCTCTGCCTTAAGAACACGTCGGGCATTGTCGGGGTCGTGCAGGTGGTTCACAATCAAAGCTGCAGCTGCCCCGAAATGTCTAGATCGCTTAAATTGGGATCTGGTCTAAGACTCCTGGTGATGGGGCTTTCCACCTATCAATAATGATCGTTCTGATAAGCTAAACAAACGAGGTGATGCCGGCCTGCTGCCGTCGTCGTTTAGATAGCGTGCACGATCGTTCTTGAGAAGGCTGAGAAAAGGTTGATCTGTCAGCCCGACGCTGGTGTTGTAGTCGTTTTCGCGGGTGGTCGTGATGGGCTTTCGATACTACAGTGGAGATCGTTATGATTAGCTAAAACAAGATAACGCCAAACTGTTGCTGTTGTTGCATATGTAAAGCTTGTGTCGTTCTGTTAGACTGAAGAACGTGCGGGCCCGTCAGCCTCAGCGCTGCTGTTGCAATCGTCGTAGCGGGCACATTTCTGCTGAGAAAAACCCAACTTGTATGTTCGCCTCGTAAGGCTTGGGAACGGAAGATAGCCACACCGGGCAGAGTCCTGTTTCTCACGACTCAGCACTTGAAATGGGAGGGGGGGAAGGGGTCCTGTTTCTCACGACTCGTTACTTGGAAACCGAGAGGGAGTAGGGGTTATGTTTCTCACGACTCAACACTTGAAAACGTGAATGGGGAGGGGAGGGGCGGGGAGGAGCGGCGTTGCAACAACCAGATCCCCGCTGACGTCGCTGCGGTAGCGGTCTAGCACTTTTGGGCAGGCAAACCGTATTTCTGACTGACGGAGCCTCTCAATTGAATAAAACTACCGTAGTCAATATCGCAGGCATCCCATTCGTGCTTATCATGGTGTTCATGGATAGCTTTGGGCGTGCGATTGTTCATCGGACTAAACGTACCTGGTACGTTTAATGGTAGGCTTGGATTAAACGTACTTGGCACGTTTAAACGTCAAAGTCGGAATTTTCGGTGAGATGCAGAGCCCCCCGCGAGAGGAGGCTCCCAAGTATTTAGTTGCACCCACCCCTATCTCATCCTAGCATGCATCCTCGATTACCCCCCCCCCCCCCCCCCCCCCCCCCCCCCCCCCCCTCTGAAAGGTGTCCCAAGTGCCCGATATTAACCTCCGGAAGAAGCTGAAGGTGATTTTCAGAGGGGAGGAAGGCGTCGACGAAGGAGGGGTGACCAAGGAGTTCTTCCAGCTGCTGACGGTGCAGGTTCGTGTGAAAGGGAGATGTCCATCCCCGCTTTTGACAGACAGCGCTTTGCGTACGGGACCGATCACGCATCCACCCACCTATCCACCCACCCACCCATCCATCCAATTACCCTCTCACCCACCCATCCAACCACCGACCCACCCACCCACCCACCAACCAACCGAGGGCTGCTTGCGACTGCGGAGCTTTCGATGCCACTGCTGCGTGTAAATCGTACCAGGTACATGGTTGCACCGCGGCCTCACAAGAATGCCTGGAAACCTCCCTACCCCTCACGGAGCGCACTCCCGTCGTGCAATGATGTAGGCTTCATGCATGCCTGCCGCGAAGTCTACAACAAAAATCTCGGCCAGCGACCGGGCGTAGGCGCTGATGGCGACCTACAGTAGTAGAAAAACTGCGTACCCCCCCCCCCCCCGTCCCCCGTCCCTCCCTGCCTCCTCTCTCCTCCCTCTTCCTCCCTCCCTCCTGGTTCCCCCTCCCCCGTTCAGACCCAGAATGTTGAGCACAAATTTTGCCAAGGCGCCAGAGGACAAGAAAAAAAAGTAGAAAATAAAAAGAAAAAGAAACGAACGCCTCATGGTGCACACCCCATCTCCTCCGTACTTCTCCCCCCCCCCCCCCCTGCCAGAACCAGAATCTGTGCGATATCCCTCTCCCTTACCATCCCCCACATCAATCCCAGGGCTGACAAGAAGTGTTTTTGTGTTTGAAACCGACTCCGAAACCGTTTTTTTTTTGTTGTTGTTTGGAGGGGTTTGCAGCAATTCTCTCTTAACCCTTTTTTACTCGACTCTAGTTCCAAGAAATTTCTCCCCACAACGCAAGTGCAGTCCTGAAGGGGCTAACAAATAAGTGTTTGGCATTTTCAATGAAAAACCTCAACCCTTTTTTTTTTTTTTTTTTTTGTCTTTTCTTCTCTTCTTTCCTTGATCTCGATGGATGGGTTGGGGTTTCCAGCTGTTCGATCAGTCCTTCGGCATGTTCGTGCCCGCCGGCCTCGAGGGTCGGTCGCTTTGGTTCAACAAGGACTGCGTGTGGGCGGCCGAGGAGTACGGCCTGGTCGGTCTGTTGGTCGGCCTTGCGGTCTACTCGGGGGTGATCCTCGACGTGCCGCTGCCGCTGGTGGTTTTCAAGAAGGTCCTGGGACAGCAGCTGGCTGTCCAAGTGAGTAGGACCAATCGGGGGCAGGGGGCGAAGGGAAATTGGAGGGGTGACCCAGCTTTTGTTGACCCAAAACATGTGCAGCGTGGGGGGGAGGGGGGGGGGGGGGGAGATAATGTAATAATGCGGCCTCCCCCCCCCTCCCGAACCGACTTTTCTAGCTCCATATCCCCCCAGAAAGAAAAGTGCCAGCGCCGAAAAGGGCGGCTTTGGACAGGTTTTGTGGAGGGCTGTCCACAAAACGTGTCGTTTGGTATTGGCACATTCTTTGTTTCGGACTTATCGAGCTCGAAAAGTCGGTCTTGGAGGGGGGGGGGGAGGGGGCATTTACTCGCATTCTTACGGTAGCGTTTGTACGCCCAAACCATCCCATGTTGGGGGCTGGCGTCAAGGATATTTTTTAGTCATGTTTCGAGTATCTGTGAGCGCGCTATAATAGCAGCACGCGCGAGCAACATCATGCTGCAAGCGCGGCTCACAATGCCTCGACATGATTTTTCACGCCGAGGTAGTCCGGACGCTAAATGTATCGTATGCCCCCAACGAAGCAGCCCTGGTCGCTCCTTTAGAGCCCATCTTAAACGGGGAACACTAAATTTCATTATTTGGAAATAAAATTTCAATTCCAATGAATTTAATTTGATTTCGAAAAAAAAACGTGTTTTTGTATCCTATCGGGAAACGGCGCATTATTGTCAAACAGAAAGGAAATCGAAACAACCTGGAATAACGCAGCGCGCGTCACACAACGCCCAGCCGACAAACAGCGAAGAGCGTAGACGAGAGCGAAGGTTTGCGTTGTCGCGTGCGCGCCGCCGCCCGCATTTTTTTCTTTTTGGTGGCGCAGGATAGGAAGATATCACTCTCAGGGTGTCTTGGGTGGGCGGAGGGAGCCCTCAAGCGCCACGTGCGGAACAGCAACCGTGGTGCAGCTATCGAGGTCTCGAGCGTATCCTCTGTTTTTTTGCTCGTTTGCTCGGTTTTCGTGATGGTTGGTCGATGGAGCAGGCCGAAAAATTGGGCTTACGGCCGCCATTTTTTCTTTTGAGGCGCCACCGCCGGGGTACGATGTGATATGGTCTGTGGCCGTGGGCGTGGCTATTGATCCGGTCGCCAATCGTTGAGGTTCGCGTGTTATCGCCTCGACGGTGGTCACCGAAGCGGCCAAGAATCACCCCAGACTCCACCGGGGGTGTTGACCCACCATGAACATGCTACATCAAGGCTGATCAACTCCCAAATTCGAAATTGAAATTAGAAAAATCACACGAAAAAAGTCCCTAAAGACTTTTCACTCAAATGTTTTTTTTTCTAATTTGCCCCTTCGAATCCTGCCTGGTCGTTCACTCTCCGGCCAATCAGATGCAAATTAAATAAGAAAGAAAAAAATCGAACCAAATTGAAAGGACCAAGAGTCCTCGTTAAAACGGGCCCTTAGGCCTCTACCCCATCATCGTTCTTTGTCCTCGTATTTCTTGTTTTCGTCTGAAGCAAGAATCCTCAAGGGTTTTGATTGGTATTTTTAACGGCATGGGACATCGTTGCGTTTCTTTGCTTGTTGTCGATTGCGAGTGTGGCGCTTCCGTCTACTACTGTATTTTTGCCCTGGAGGCCACCGGTGTTTTACCTCCCCAGAATGGCTTTTTTTTTTGTCAGCAGGGTTTTTTCGGGTTGGCGTTTAGAGTATTCCTCTCTACAGATGGTAGCTACTCAGCCGCCCATTTTCTCCCCGTCACTGGGATGCGTGCTGTGACAACGGTAGCACTTTTAGGCCGAAACAATTCGCTTTCGTGGGACCCCTCGCGAGGAGAACTACAGTAGTAGCTATAAATCCCCAAGGGCGGAATTAATTCATCGCTGAACCAAAACAACGTTCCTGACTTCAGCGAGCCCCCCCCCCCCCCCCCCCCCCCCCCCCCCCTCCTTCCTCGGAATGGACGGATAGGTGGATAGATAAGCAGCGAGCCTTCCCCGCAGGGGGCACCTCGGTGTTGGTAGAACGAGATCCATTACGGGGGACCATAGTAAATAGGATAAAATATTATTAGTAAAAATAGGGAAATATATCGGTTTTTGTATGTAACGTAGGTCCTATTTAATATGGTCCCCCGTAATAGTAGATCGAGGAGTGCGTCTGTGTGGTAACACACGGCGTCATCATGCAAATGGGCAAAATGGGCACCTGCCCCTTGGGTTTCCGTTTTGGTTTTTATTCGATAAGTTTCTCCCCGAGGGATCCTTTTTCATGATCGCTGAGTGTTGGTAAAAAATTGCGGATATCGCCGTACAGTATGTATGATAAAGGCCCGAACAAAAAAAAAAACTCACTCGATATGGCGCACACTTCGTGACAACGTCGTTGGAATGTCGTTCGTGTTTTCCCTGTTTTTTTTTGTTGTGTACGTTTTCTGCCCTGGAATATAGAGGCAGTAAGCATATTAACATGTACTCTATTACGGGGGTCCATAGTTAATAGGACCTATGGTATATATACATAAAAACCCATATGTTTACTTTTTTTAAAAGCAATATTGGGTCCTATTTACTATGGTCCCCCGTAATAGTTGTTTCTTATTGTTTAGGGCCAGAACGGTATTGCACTTTCCTTTTTCTCGAAGTCAGTTTTGACTTATTAGTAGTATGGGGCTCCTTAAATGGGGACCCTCATAGAATGTAGGCGCACACCTGCCATACGTGGCACGCGTCGAGGGCTCGCTTCGACGTCCGGGGTTTGGTCGGTGTGGCTTTTCTTGGATAACGTTCGCTGCTTGCTCTGCCCGTGTGTAACGCGGACTCGTTCGTTTTTGTTGTTTCGCCCCCCCCCCCCCCGCTGCCATTTATCTCGAAAGGGACGTGTAGTCAATGGTCAAATGACTAAGACAACCAACAAATAAGTACCCCCCCCCCCATTTACCTCGAAAGGAACGTGTAGTCAATGGTCAAATGACTAAGGCAAGCAACACACAAGTACCCCCCCCCCCCCCCCTCCCCCTCCCCGTGCCCAACACGCGTGGACCGGAATGGAACTCCTTGTGCAACTTTCCTCGTTTTATCAGGTGGCTAAAAGACTTAACAGTTAATCAATTATTGTAGTTGGGCGACAAAGTGAGCCGACTACTCTGACTTTAATAAGCAACATACATTTTTTTTTTCAAGATATATATCTAAAAACAGGAATCGAGCCACAAACGCGCCAGTCAGGTAGATCCAAAACCCCCCCCCAAGAATATGCAATTTTTCCGCACGCAAGTAACGGTAAACACCTAGCCGACTAATAGCTTATACCAGGTAATATTTACAGCCCTAGTTATATGTAACCCCTTGGAGACCCCTTCCACTGTTTGGGGACACCGTACTTGAAACGACAGTACTCAGTTTTACAGGGTGAGGGTCGGTGTGACGCGGGCCGTATGACTCCCCCCCTCTGCTCCGTCCCGGCATTTTAGGGATGTGAGAGTCTACGGTCATACGCTACGGCGGATCACGACATGAGTAACCCCCCCCACACACACATACACTGAAAACCCGGCATGCTCCGTCCCGGCATCGCAGGAATGCGAGGGTCTATGGTCATACGACTACGGCCATACATGAGATCGAGTACATCTCTCCTATCGAGTACATCCCCCCCCCCCCCCCCCCCCCCACTGCTCCTTTTTCTCGAAAATCAAAACCCTTACCCCGAGATTTGCGCGCTTTTGTTTTGGTGACAAATATTTTAGGATCTCGGGGACGTGGATCCGGATCTCCTTCAGGGGTTGCAGCAGCTGAGGGATTACGCTGGCGGGGACGATGAGGACGTCTTCGGTGTAGACTTCAGGGTGAGTAGAAGCGCGCGCGTACCCTCTGAGGCGGCATGCCCTTGACCCATTTTGGACCCCCAATGTGGTGACAAAAAAAAAATAAAACAATTACAACTAACTTCGGTGTTGTCAATCGTCTGCGATCACCGCGAGCGCCCGGCAGTACCGGGTAGGATCATGTTGCGCCCGTGCCCCGCCCGCCTCCTTGCATCAACCATTGACTCGGACACCAACCATTATACCGTCCCCCCAATCAAGCAGTGGCGGCAATGGTTGCTGCTGTAACCGTCACTTTTTTTTTTTGCCGTCGGCGTTTTCCTCTTGGAGTCCCAAGAGGGGTGATGGAGCTTGCCCCCCCCCCGCGCCAATTAACGCAACCACAATGGCGTCAAGTGCAGCGACGAAAGCAGCGACAACAGCGACAGCCACGGCGAAAGCGACGACAACGACACCAACGATACAGCGGCCGGCACAACGACGACGTCAAGTACGACATCAGTAGCGGCACTAATATCAACAACTACTACAAAGACAGTATGGACAGCAACAACAACAACAACAACAACAACAACAACAACAGCTTCGAAAAGCGCACTCCGGAGTATAGTCCGCCACGTTTTTCTTGTACGCGCGAAAAATCAATGTTGACGACAGCACGCGAAACTTTGTGTGTGTGTTTTCGTGCTCAGGTTACGTGGAACGACCTAGGGGTGCAGCGCACCCACGACCTGAAGGAGAACGGGGCGAACATTCCGGTGACCGCATCCAACAAGAAAGAGTACGTGGAACGCTACGCGAATTTTCTCTTGGTCGAGTCCGTGTCTCACCAGTTCGCCCACTTCAGGCAGGGGTTCATGCGAGTCATGTCCGGTGCCGCCTCCATCTCTCTACTGAGGTGAGAGCTGCTCGAAATGCTGAGCCATGCTGTGGTACTGGGGAGGGGCGGGGCGTACCCATGTTCATGTATTGCCGTAGTCGTATGACCATCGGAACGGAGCACGTCGGGTTTTCACCGACTAGGCAGAAATTAAGCACGAAACGCCGTAGAGGTGTTCGGCGAGTCGCATGAAGAGTGACCTGCACCCTACTAAGAACCGCTTGTGAGGCGGACTTTCTTGCATATGGAAGACACCGTCGAATTAATGGATAAGGGGGGGGGGGGGGGGGGGGGGGGGGAGGGGTTCGGGTCAAACATTTTCTGGCTGATGGATGTAAGAGGCTTAAGAGATCGCAACCTTTGGATGAATCTGAGGTCCAGGCTTAACAGCCCTTTTTGGGCCCCAAATCGTGCTGTTGCAAGGGATACGCCGCAACCATTGAACTATACAGCAGTTTATACTAGCGCCGCGGTAACAATGGATAGTTGTGTCACTACAACACTTCACACCCCGGGACAGATCATCTGCAGATAATCTACAGATGTATCATGATCTAGATCTTTCATGGCAGATGATCTCTATGATTTATATGATCTACTGTGGCTCAAATTTGGCGGGTGAGAGCCATATAGCCTTCATTTTCTAGAGCATATTCGCTGGGTTGGATCTGTACTATGCAGATCCTGCACAGCACCGCCTCGAAGCGGAAGGGTAGGATCTAGATGATCTATCTGTAGGTGATTTGTGTGTCCGACGTGTCCAGCCCTCCCTATTGTAGAGGTACAGCTATAGTCTACCGGTATATCAGTACTTGCGTATCGGTTATCTATTGCGTAGTAGCATAGCGGTGGCTATTGATTTTGTTTTCACACCGGACTAAAGGGAAGTCGAAGTGCAGACCACAGGTCGCCCGCAGCGCGGGGGGGGGGGGGGGGGGGGTGTGCTCGATAGGAGAGATGTACTCGATCTCATGCATGGCCGTAGTCGTATGACCATAGACCCTCGCATCCCTACAATGCCGGGACGGAGCATGTCGGGTTTTCACCGACCAGGCAGACATTGCTTGCACCAAGCGCGAAGCGCCGTGAGGTGTCCGGCGAGTCGCATGAAGGGTGAGCTGCACCCTATTAAGAGCCGCTTGTGAGGGGGGGGGGGGGGGGGGGCAAGCAGGCGGAAGTGTACAATGCTGACGTACGCACGCGGCCGTAATTGTTTTGCTGTCAAGGCTCGCCTGGTCGTCCCGCTCGAACACACAAACACTGATGGAGACGTTCTCACATTAGCTCATTTCCTTGAAATCTGGCCAGTCTGTGGTCGCAAACCAGGCTAATAAATATACATATATATATATTCATACCGTACATACCAGAGTATCGTACTGGTGCGTTGTATTTTGTCGCGCCCCCCCCCCCTCGCCCTCGTCCCCTCCCACGCCGCGCCCTTTTCTGAAGCTTCACGTCCTGCCCCTTGCATTGTTTTCTCCCCGCCAAGGGCCGAGGAGCTAGACGTACTTGTCACGGGAACGCCAGAGCTTGACTTCGGTGAGCTAGCGAAGGCCACGCAATACTTCGGTGGATTCCGCGCGGAGCACCCAACCATCATGGCGTTTTGGTGGGCCGTGGAGGACATGCCCCCGGAGGAGCAGAGGCGCCTCCTGATGTTCGTCACCGGCTCTAAGAAGGTCGGGGGTTAGCGATCTCGTTTTTTTTTCTGTTGGTGTTGAATTTGTGGTGTGTGGTGGTGGTGGTGGCGGTGGTGGTGGTGACGGTGTTACTGATGTCGATGTTTTTTTTTTTGCTGCTGCTCCTGATGCTTGTTTTGTTCTTGCTGGTGCTGGTGACGTCAGGCGGCGCTGGTGCTGGTGCTGGTTCCTTTTACTCCATTGATTTGTCTACTGAGGTGTTTTATATATATTTGTGTGAGATTCGGCCCCCATTTGCGTCCCCGGCGGGCTCGGCTTGTAGAAGGGTACACTCTGCGAAAAAAGTCCAACGCATGAAAGAGGCTCAGCAGCACACCTGACCGTGGCTCCTTACCGCCACGTCACCGCCGCACTCATTCCGCGGCGGCTTCGTTGTCCCTTCGCGGGGGGGGGGGGGGGGGTGCAATAACATTGTACAAGCAACAAAAAAATGCCCACGGATATCCGCGAAACTGGACAGTCCCCCACCGTGGACCACGACGTTTTCGGTGTCGCTCTGCGTTGCTAAAATATCACACCAGGTACATGCTTCCATGCCGGTCTGGATTTCTGAATTGGAGCATGCTACGGTAGGGCTCCACCTGTTTTTGCTGCGACTCCTCCCCTCCAACCCCCCCCCCCCAAAAAAAAAAACGAACCTTCAAGAAAATTTGTACGTGTAACCCGATGGACAATTCTCCTGGTGTAGTAGGCCGTTGGCGAACAATGACACTGGGTAGTTTGAGAGTTGAGCAGCTCCGTTCGCTGGTCAGAAAACTTTTTCGCCGAAGATGGGGCTACGCCTACGGTAGTAACACGGGTCAATTACGGTTCCGGAATGCGTTGTTGTCCGGATCGTTCTGCATGTCTCATGCGCATTTCGAGGCGTAAAGGGGTGAGAACACATGGGTGTTGTGGACCCCCCCCCCCCCCCCCGCCCCGGGGGGGAAATCCTCTCGATATCGAATGCAACCGTATTCCGTGCCTCTTCCCTTCCAGGAAGACGAAGCGGCAGTGCCGTGGTTTTTTCACGCACCAGCGCTCCTGATCGTCGGATCGGTAACCGTCCATTCTGTTTTTTGTCCCGTGCTACTGTTTGTGCCTACTGTTTGTGCTACGTGTACGTTCCTTCGCCTCCGCGTTTTGTTGTTTTGTGCATGAGGACAGGCTCCTCTCGGAGGGCTGGGAAAGCTGTCGTTCAAGGTGAGAGCCTGGTATGTGGATGGGGTCAAGGCAGCGGTGGTGGTCACACAATGACCTGAAGCGCGCGTGCTGGTGTTCTCTACCTCTCTGCATGCCACCGTCGTGTGTGTAAATGCGGTTTGGGTTGACATGGTCGAGCACACAGAGGGGTCACGTTTTCATATCCATGCGCGCGCATCTGCTCGTATACATTTATCCTCAACGAAAAACTATTATCGTCTCCCCAAAAAAAATAGTTGATGTATTTGGTTGTTTCGCCCACCACTTTGTGAAGGATAGGCACTGTCTTGTCGTCTCCCTTGGGTGTGAAACTATAATTTTGTGGCTTGGATTGCAGTATTAATGGTGTGGGTTGTTTGTTTTTTTCATAACCCTTTTTGTTGTGGGGCACGAAACCATGTGCCCGAAGACAAGTTGGGTAACGCCGACGGGGAGGTTTTGACGCCGTCCTTCAGAATTATGTCGGCATCCTTTGCGTCGCCTTTGGGTCGTGCTGTAGAGGTAAGCGCTATTCGGATGAGCGTGTCGCACTGCCGCCTTGGGCAGTATTTTTGCTTTTTTTCCTCGGCGTAGTTCGAGCCTTGGCACTCGCTGTCTTCCCACCCCCCCCCGCCACTGCACGCCCTGCGTTTTGAGCGGAATCGTGGTTTGCCCCGCCTGACGGGCCAGGCCTGCTGGACTGGCATCGAGCGGCACCGAAAGGAACCGAACCGAGCCGAAACGAAATGAACCGAATTGAAACGAAACCAAACGAACAGAACCGAAACGAAATGAACCGATTGGAGTGGAACCATCATGTCAACATTCACGCTGTTTTCCGCTCATAAAATGCTCTCAAAAACAGATCCAGCGGGCGGGGCCCGACACCGACCACTTGCCGACCTCTCACACGTGCTTCAACGTGCTCATGCTGCCGGAGTACGACGGAGAGGAGAAGCTAAAAAGGCTCCTCAAGAAGGCCATCACGGAGTGCGAAGGCTTCGGTCTCAAATGATCGTACAGGAATGCGTGCCGGGTAGACTCTGGTAGCAACGTGGGACTCCAGCAGTAACATCTTCGTCGTTGTATGGTCCCCGTGTATGTACGTAGCACGGCTGTGTAGAGTATACCAGGTATGTACGTATTCCAGCGAGAGTACACGAAACGAAAGAGAAAACATGCAACACTCCTCACAAGGTCAGAACGAGGATCGGACCAGAATGGTGATCTGTCTGCGCGAGCTGAGAAAAAAAAATGTTTGTTTTCATAATTGTGTTGCGACTTGATTTTAGTATACTTTCCCTGTCTGGGACTCGAGATGAAAAAAGTGGTGTCGATTTTGTTTTTTCGAATACACCCCTGATTCCAGGTATTGCCTTTTTTTTTCTCCCATGTTGGGCCAGGCTGAAATGGTTTTGTGAGGCAGGGAGTTTATTACACTAGTTTCAGTATTAGCGATACGTTGGGTGCAAAAGCAACGAGCCACAATTTCTCAAGAACTTGCCAATTTGTTCATGTAGTGCTGTCGCGGGCCGCAGTGACGTGTACAGCCCTAGGGTTTCCACGTGTATCGCTCGGCTGTGTATCTAGGTTTGTTTTGTGTTGTGTTTCGCTTCCAGCGGCATGCTTGGAGCCTGGTTTGCGACCACGGGCTCGCAGATCTCAGGAAAAAGAGCTTGTGCGAAGAGATCGATCCTTGTTTTTATCCTCGCCATCCTCATCGCGGTAGAAGAGTCCGTACGTGTGGTTGATCTTGCTCTTCACCCTGCTTCGTTCGTTACATCAGACGCCTACTGCGATAGGGGAATCGTTTTTTTTTTGCTCAAAAAACAGATCTGACTGCCGTGGTGCTCCCTGGCTGAGGAACGCCACCCAATTTTGTTAGAGCACCCATCGTTGTGTTTTATGTGTTATTCGTAACATACCGGGGCTAGTACCGGGTGTCGCACTTTCATGTCTTCTCCAAGCTAATTTCTGGGTGACCCACGAATGACTGACTGATAGTATAGAGTTCCTCAAATCAGGAGCCCCAGAAGGCAAAAGTAGGTGCACTCCAATCGTAGCACGTGTTTGAACGAGTACCTGGTAGTCTCTTTTTGGTCTACTTGCGAGGCGACAGATATGTAGCTGCTGCGGTAATTGTTTTTTTTTGTTTTACGCATTGCAACGGGTGCTGGAACGTGCGAGAGGGAGCATGGGGAAGCTAAAGGAAAATATGTGCCATATATACCTATCCCCTGTGTTTTTTTGGGAGAAGTTATGTGTACAGCGACCCCCCCCGCCCGGATCCCAGGGGTAGGGTTGACGTTCGGTCCCGGGGGGATCGCGATAGTCGGATTCAGCTGCGGTGAACGGGGGGTTGGTGCATCCCAGGAGGACCACATTGTTAGATGCGTACTGTAGTCTATGTGCGTTGTATGTGATTATATGTGATTGGGTTTGACCGGGAGGGAATTATGGAGTGGCCCCGTCTTGAGCCGGAAAGGTTTCCAGCCGAGAGACGGTATCGAACCTGAAAAACGGCAACCAGAACCGGACGGCCCTTTGCTATAGTACTTGCTACCGGAGAGCGTGTGGAGCTTAACCCATACGGAACCCGCTAAGTAATCGCTCAAAAAATATCAAACTAAATCAACCCGTTGGGGACTGTTCAGACAGCGACGGAAACGAAACGATATAGTTGGTGTTGTCGGCCTACCGCGAGTGGTGAGCGCCCAGCAGTATGGGTTGATCATGCCTCGCCCGGGCCCTACATCTCCTTGCATTCAGCCACTGTGAATCGGACACCATGTTGCAGAATTTCATCCCCCAATCACGCGGTGGTCGTTGCTGTACTCGTCTTTTTATTACCGTCAGGCTTCTCCTCTGAAGTCCTAAGAGGGTTGGTTGACCTGCCACCTGAATTGAGACCGCGGGTGCTCACAGGACAGCGAACGCACGTCCGTGCGCACGACCCAAGCTTGTTAGTGGTAGACCCAACCCATTATCGCATCGCGTGGTTTTCCGCGTGTTCCCAGTCGCCAATAGTTGACATCATCATCTTGTCCATTGGTGCTACCGCGAGAGACTTACTTACAAGAGCCGCCTGAGCGCGAAGAATGCAATTTGAAGTGACTGGGCAGTCCCGCCGCGCGCAGATGCCCCTGCAGCGCTGCGACCATGCTCGGTACAAACAGCGCTCCGTCTCCACGGCTCACGTCTAGCAAGACTACCGGAAACATTTGTCCATTGGCGAGATCCCACCCGATGCCATGTGTGGCCGAGATATATTCCGTGACCCCCCGAAACGCGCAATCTCGTGGGCACTCCTTGTTCTTCGGCACTACGACCGCCTCGCTAGACTTTCACCACAACGTTTTCTTGAGCTTTTCCCTCATTCATGGTGTTCGATCGAGGTTTTCAGGGGGCTGCGGCGCCGATGACGTATGTTCGTACGGTTCTCCAAGTGAAAATTATCACAGGTGTGGTTACTAGCTTTGTTCCAGTTTTGGAACCACAGGAGGGGCGCCCCCGTGAGGCGGTCTGAGTAAGATATCCCGATATACGGCGGTCAAAATCGCATGGCGCGACTGCTGTGGAATTGCACTCGAATTAACAAGGCGGCTTCACCTAAACAAGCAGGCGGTCATATTGCTCTGGCACATCATCGCCTTACTGCGGAGACCCCTCCGAGTATACTGCTGCACCTTCTTGGGATGTCGATTTTACGTCGCGACTCAAAAAACAGACCGAGTCGCCAGCATAAATATAGCAGGACTAGCAGGACTACACGCATCAGCACCCGCAAGATCAGTGCGGAAGCCAATCCTATCCAGGTGGGGTGAGTGAGAGTAAAAATACTCTCAACGATTCACAAAAATTTACAAGGATCAACACGTCGGACAGATCAGATCTACAGCAGTAGCAGATCAATCTGGATCCTAACCTGCCGATACGATGTTTTGCGCAGGATCTGTCGAGTACAGATCCGACTCAGGAAGCATCTGCCCCAGTGGATTATGCAGATTATGCGGCTCCCACCCGGCGACATGAGCTAGATCATACAGATCATACATATCTTATCTGCCCTGAAAGATGTACCACTGTAGATGATGCAGTGCGAATCGATCATCTGCTCGACGTGTGCAAGGACCCAACGTGCAGGGTTAGTGAGCAAGCATACAGCAGTCGTGGTATGGCAAACACTAGGCGTTGAACAACCAATGGAATCGATTCCTCGATCCCACGTGCCTCTTGCGGAAAAGAAAGGAAAACCCTCGCGGGTAATGGTAACTAGCGATGACCAGCGCGGCTATTTATACCTGTCCGTTGGTTGGAGGAACTCGATAATGCCCGTCGGGGCCAGCCAAGCTTAGAATTCAAGTACAGATACGTAAAACGATACTGCAGTATTTAGCAAAGGGTCAAATATTATTAGCCACGCGCACAGCTTCCTGCTTCTCCGCCAACACCCCCAACCCCGGTTACGCTACTTCCGTGGCGCCCGCCGCCGCCGCCGCGCCACTCCTAGCTTCCCCCTTTTTGTCGATCTATGGAGTCATTGACGTTTCTCAGAGTTTGTCTCGTCTGCGCCATCGCCGCCTTCAACAACACGTTGCACCGGAAGGGCGGGAGGGTTAATGTAATGAAAACGTATGAATAGGCATTGCTATGAACGGGCAAAAAAAAGGGGGGGGGGGGGGGGGGCAGCCTACTACTATGTTGCCTGCCATAGTCCTTCGACCATTGACCAAGCTCCACTTTCGAGACGGAGGGGGGGGGGGGGGGTGGGTGTAACGTACATATGAGGGGGGGGTCCACGATATAGCAAGTACAGCTCGCATGTGCGCTTTTTACCCTTGCGATCGACGCGGCGCGGCCTTCCGCCCTTACGTGCTGTTGCTCCGTCCCACGATAATGTAACGACAAAAACAAACTGCCCTGTTGCACGTTTTACTAGAAATCACCTTCGCGGCGCCAACACGAGGACGCCCCCCCAACAAAACCTGCTTGATCAACCCAACCACGCAACCACCCACCACCCACCCATCCACGAACACCCTGTCGCACCCATCTAACGACACCAACCCACCCCACTCGTCAACACGCCCACCTATCCACACACACCTACCAACCTTCCAACTACCCGCTCACACATCCGACACACCCACCCTAGCCGACCAACACACCCACCCCCTCCACTCCCCCCATCCACACACACCCACCCTACTCCACCAACCCACCCACGAACCTGCTCGAAGGTGCAACGTAAATATACATGATGGATGATGTAGTAATAGGGAGCGGGGAGTCAACGACACAAAAAAAATACAGCTCGCGGGCGCGCTTGTTACCCTTGCGGTTGACGCGGCGCGGCCTTCCGCCCCTACGTACTTGGTACTCCGCCCCACGATAACGCAACAGCAACAACAAAACGTGCCCTGGCGCACCTTTTACCAGAACAACGCCTTCCCGGCGCCAACACGGCGGCTGCCAAAGCGGGGACACTCCCCCCCAAACCCTGCGGCTGTAGATCAACCCACCCACGCAACCATCCAACCACCGACCCACCCATCCACACACCCCCCCAACCCCCCGACTATCCACACTCACCCACCCACCCACCTACAAGTACACCGGCCCAAATACCAAACTAACCCACCCACCGAGGCTCTCAACAACACACCCACCCCCCCACGCCCCCCATCCCCCCACATGCTACCCCAACCAACCTGCTCGACGGTCTTGCTAAGCTTTGCGATCTCGTCGTCCAGCCTTCTCAGGTCCTCCTTGGTGACCGCCCGAGGCCCCAGCCCCCCCCGCCCTCCCGACGCCCCCGAGCATCGCCCCGGACAAGGCCCAACCCCTACGACTCTCCGAGCATAGCCGCTCCCGCCGCCGCCGCCCCCGCTCACGTCACTCCGGCTAACGCCACCCCCTAGACGCGCCCCGAGATCAAACGTTGTCCTAGGGGCCGATAGCCAGTCGTCCCCTCTCGAAAAAAGTCGGCTCTTCGAATCGTTCCCTTTCGAATATAGCCTACTCTTCTCGTCCTCTCTTGAAGAAAGTCTCCTCTTCCAGTCGTCTCCTCTCGAAAAAAGCCTACTCTTCGATGAAACCGGCACAGCCCCGCTAGCCCCACCTCTTGTGGCCGCAACCCCGACCCTTGCCTCCACCCTCCGATCGCGATCGCGTAGGGGTGTGCTTCCAGGATCTCGGCGGTCCCGCCATCCTGAATGTGTCTTGCCGGCGGTGGAGGTAGCAGCGGCAACGACTGTTGTGGCCGGGGCCAGGACGGGGGGTGGAGCGAGCTCCGCAGAGAAGAGGCGCCTGTGGGCGGCGCCGGCAGGCGACAACGGCCCCGGAGCGTGCGAATCCCTCCTTTGTGAATCGAAACCCCACCCGCCACTCCCACCACCGCCGCCACCACCACTGCCACCATCAACACCACCACCGCAACCGTCGCCGCTGATACCCGCAGAGTAAATCGTTCGTGCCCCTCTCCCCCCCCTTCCTCCGCCTTCGCCGCCTCCCCCCCCGTATATCCGCCCATTCACATCTACCGCCGCCGTCGTTTCAGCGACCGTGGCTCGAGGTACAGTCAACGGTGGCGTGGCGGCGGCAGCTGGTGGGACAGCAGGCGGGGGGGGCAAGGGGGGGGGGGACACGGTTGCCCCAGCCCCGCGATTTCGCTGGCGGACGACGTCGCCCAGCGCCGCGGTAAGCGCACGGGTGGCAGTCGTGTGCTGATTTCGCTGCTGGGGTAAAAGACAGAGGCGTTTGTTGAGTCAGGGGTGGGGGGGGGGTGGAAGTCGCTGCTGGGGAAAAGGCACGGGAGTTTATTACGACTGGGAGTGGTACTGGTGTTCTGATTTCGCTGCTCAGAACAAAAGTTTGTTAAGTCGGGGGGACTGGGGGTGAGGTAAACTGACAGCGGTGGGCTTTGGGGGTGCCGTCGTCTGCTGAATTCACTGCTGGGGAACAGAAAGTGACGTGTGGGCGGGGGGGGGTTTCTGACAGCGATGGGTTTGGGGCTGCCATCGTGCACTGATTTCAATGCTGGGGAAAAGTGGAGGGAAGGTAGAGATGCGCAAATGTCCTCTACGCAAGCACATGCGCCAGCAAGCACATACTTCGAAGGATGAGGCTCAAAAACACAAGAGCGCAAGACCCAACTCAACTCTCCCAAAATAAAAAGAGAGGCCTCTATTTTTTTCTTACTGTTGACATAGGCTCGCCGCGGAAGCCGGGCCAGGTACCCAGCGATTCACCGTCCAATGTCCGTGGCGCAATCAAGGGGAACAGCGCGGCCCGGCTCCACGACGGGCGCATGGCACGGGCCGTCGTGGAGCCGGGTCACGCTGTCACCTTGCCTTCACCAGACACATTGGACGGTGAATCGCTGGAAGCATGACCCGTTCACGGCGGCAAACCTATATAAACACGAAAAGCGCATAACGTATATACAATGTTGTATGGCGGTACATACTGGGCTTCGACAAAACACACACGCACACAAGAACCACAAACGAAAAAAAACGACCGATTTTATTTTTTTGCATACTAAATAAACACAATCGTGATTTCAAACGCAACGACTACACACGAGTTTACTATAGTGAAAAAAAAATAGAAGAGAAAAAAGAGAGACAACATAGAAAAGTGAAGGGTCGTGCCCCCCGTTCCCCGAGGACGTACAACAAAAAAAACTTACCGCGGCCGCCTCATCTCTCTCACGCTTCGCCCCCTTGAGCATCACTTCCAGCCTTCGGCGATGGTCGTCGGCGGCCGCTACTTTAGCCGTCAAGCCCTCTACCTCTTGCTCTAGCCCGCGGCAGCGCAGCTCTTCCTGCGTAAGAAAACACCAAAAAACAACAAAAACAAAGAAAGGCGCACACGTCGGCACGGGCGGGGGGGCGCGCGAGAGAGTAGAGAGACGTCGGACAGGCGTGGCGCTGAAGGCACGACGCCGAAGGCACGCGAGGCCCAAGCAGCAACGCCGGCAGGGGAGGCCAAAAATTCGCCACCAGAGCCTCCTATCCTACCGAGTCCACCATTATAGCAACCCTACAACACCGCTTCCACCATCACCAGCGCTGCCGCCGACATCACCACCAGCAGCAAAAACTATCAATACAAACAGCAACGCCAACGCCACCACCACTACAACCACGGCCACCACAACTACGGTCACCACCAACACTATCAACACCACCAGCACCACAACAACCACCGCCACCACAGCTACGAACACCACACGTCGCCACCATCACCACCGCCACCAACCACCGCCGCTACCGCCACCACCACCACGACCACCCCCCCCCCCCCACACTCTCACCTGCTCCGCCCTCTCCCCCGCAGATCTCGACGCCTCCCTCTCTCCTCGCAGCCTCTCCCTGGCCGCCTTGAGCTGAGCGGTCAGCTTCGTCACCGCCAGCCGATACGCCCACTCCGTCGAAAAACCCACCCCCGCCGCCCCCTTCTTCTCCTCGTGATCCAAAAATTCTTCTAGGCTACCGCCGCTGCCACCGCTACCACCGCCACCGCTGCCAATGTCAGCGCCACTGCCACCACCACCACCACCACCACCACAACCACCACCGTCTTTGGCGCCCAAGAAAGCGTAAGCCCCCCGGTTTCCCGCTTGCCCCGCATCGTCCGTAACTTCGTAAAAACTTGGCGCGCCTTTGTTAACCCGCTCCTCCCCCTCCTTATAGACATCGTCATCTTCACGGTCGTGGTCTAAAAAAACGGTGCCCCCTGCGGTGGACGCTCCCTCGTCTCGTCGTCGTCCTCGACGTCGCCATCGCCCCTCCCCGCGCGTCTCTCTGCTACCGCTGCCGCCACCGCCGCCACTGCCACTAGCCGGGAAAACCCCTCCTGCTCCTGCTCCTGTCCCCTCTCCGGCTACCGCCCTTCCTCGTGCTCCTCGTCCTAGCCCTCCCCCCTCCCCTTCGCCTCTACGGCCAAGACGATTTTCTCCATTCCCTTCACCGCCATCATTTGCCACTCTTGAAACCTCCGCCCCCGCCCCCGCCCCTGCCGCCGTGATTGGCGGGGAGGCGGAGGGAGAGGAGCGGGAAGAAGGGGCGCCGCCGGGGTGTGAATAGCGCCGGGGGGGCAGCTTCGCCTCAGCGTCTTGTCTAGCGAGGCATTCGAAGAGCTGGTCTATGAGCTGGAAGGCCGTAAAGGAAGGGGCCGAGTGTTGGCCGCGCTGAATGTGCCTGCAGAGGGACTCCAGAAGCGCTCGGAAGCACTTTTTTTTTTGTGTGTTTGTGTTTTTTTTTGTGATTTTTTAGTGCGTTTTTGTATGTTTTCGTTTTTTTTTTTTGGAGGGGGGTTGCAATTCGGTTTCAGTTTTGGTTTTTCGTTTGTTTTGAATTTTTTTTTTTTTCATTTTTTTATTGTTTAGTGCATGTGGTTATATCGTCATTCGTTTGAGACGGCAGCGGCGCGCACGCGGGCAGGGGCCAGTGGGAAGAAGAGGCACGACGAAGGCGAGGACGGGGTTAGGATAGGTTACGCTTTGGTCTCGGCTGCTTTGCATTCCAGTTGGCCTTGAGATACGATATCAAAACAAAACATCAAGACGAAAACGACAATATAGGAAGAACTCGATGAAACGCGGTCATCCTAGCACAACGATTTTACTCGAAGGGGGAACAGCTGTGTCCAGCTACTATAGCTACTTCTAATGATATTGCTGATGCTACGACTACTGTTACACTGCTGTTTATACTGCAACGCTCAAGTGTCAGTACTGCTACAACTACTGCTTCTACTGCAGCTGCGGCTGCTACTACCGCTACTACTTCTACTGCTGCTGCTACGTCCACCACTACACTACTGCCACTACCGTTAAAACTGCTACTGAAACTGGCTCTACTGCTGCTATTTATACTACAACCACCACTACCACTACAGTACTACAACTACTGACACCACACCTTCTACTCGCACCACTATTGCTATTATTTATACTACTACCCGTACAAGAGTACACACCAGGCTCAACACAGCAAAACAACCCCCCCACACACACACCTTAGTCGTCGCGCGCCACCTCTGGCACCGCGCTCTCTGCCCTTCCTCTAGCTCCCGAAGTGCCGACCGCAGCGTCGACAGGGATTGCCGCGACTTAATCTCGGTCTGCTGCGCCCCAACCGTCGCGGCTTTTAGATCTCGTCGCAGACGCAAGGTGTCACCCTCAAGCTCGCGTACTCGAAGCTGCCGATGAGGAGATGGGGTCCGGGTGGAGGGAATGTAGATATGTTGTGGATAGTTTCTATTGCTGTAGGACTGCGAGATATCTGATAGTTGACTACCGGTACTTGGTACCTGATATCACATAGGTCGCCGGCTATTACTGAACTACTGTAGTTGGCTGGGGATTGCAGCTAGGTGCGCAACAAAAACGAGGCATATTCATACCGGGGGGGGGGGGGGGGGTGGGGGGGGGGGGGGGGGGGGGGGGGGGGGGGGGGGGGGGGGGGGGGGGGGGGGCGTACTCATTTGTTGCTTGCCTCAGTCCTTTGACCATTGACCACGCATCCCTTTCGAGACGGAGCACCGTTCCTACTCCTGATAGAGACACCTCCAACAATTGGGCGCTCAATACGTTGTTTCCATATATTACATAGAAACTTTTTGCTAATCTTATCCCCTTCCTGTTTGGCCTCCTATGGCCACCATCTATCTCCTAGGATAGCGATCGTTTTCTCGCCACTATTCATTGTATCAAACTCCTCCATGTCACATTCGTGTATTTTCCTCATCTCCTCTTCCAACACATCCCGTTCCTCCTTGTATATTTCACATTCTCCTACTATGTGAGCTCTACTCTCTATTGCTTTGCCACACGGGCACATCCGTGCTTCTACTTCCTCCTCCTCCCGGCTACTGGTGTACCTCTTTCTTCTTTCTGGCAGGTCCAGGTCTCCTACACGAAAGCGCAGTTTCAGCGTTTTCGCGAAGTCCATTGGGCCATGCAAATACGTTTTCATTCCTATTCCTTCCCTCAATCCCCCGTATATCTCCAAGTGTTTTTCCGATTCCACCTTGTTTCTTAGCGCTAGCCTTTCCCTTCTTTCTATCATTTCTTCTACTTCTGCCTTGTACCTCCCAAACTTCCCGGCGGACATAATCTCTTCTTGGTTTCCCCCTAAGTCCTTCCATACTTTCTCAACTACGCCATCCCACCTTGTTCCAGTTCGCCCTTTTGTTACTTTCTCCCATACAGCTCTATCAACTATGGCTGGCAACCTCGTTTTTGGCATGTTCCTTACTTTATATTGCCAGTTCAACTTTCTCATGCCTCTATTTGTCTTGAGTGGGCGCATTCCCAGTTCTGCTCTAAATACTGTATTACTAGTCGTACTTGAGCATCTCAGGAGTTTTTTAGCTGCTGTCACTTGTACTGTTTCCAACTGTTTAACGAGTTTCGCGTTCCCTTCCCATACTTCTCCTGCATATTCTAGCTTTGGTACTATCACATTCATCAAGATACATATCTTAATCCTAGTGTCAAGGCTATGGTCTGATAGGATCGCATCCATCTTGCCTACTTGTGCCTTACCTTTTCCTATTACTTTTGCTATATGTGTATCCCAAGAGCAGTCTTTTGAGATCTCTACGCCAAGGTATGTATACTGGTCTACGATCGGCAATTCATCTTCTCCCCACTTCCAACTGAAATTTACCGGGTTTACCTTATCTTCGTTGCAAACAACTACTGCGCATTTCTTGACGTTCGCCGTCACCCTCCATTTCCTGGTGTATTCTAGCGCCTTCTCTATTTGTTTCTGCAATCCTTCGGGTGGGGGGCTTAAAAGCCATAGTGTACATACACATGTATCTCAGTGTAATTCCAACTAATCTGTCCCCAACGGCAGTTCTAAACGAGGTTAAGGGGCGTCACCGAGCGTAGAAACAATCGTGCGAGTTGAGCTGGATAAGTACAACGTGATGACCAGAAACGTGAAAATGGAAGATCGATCGAAGGAAGCGATATAAAATCGTGCTATATAGGGCTATATAGGAGGCGTGATTCGGTTAGGGGATAGGGGGTATATGTTGGATAGAGCTACGTGGCATGGTTGGGATTGAACGCAGGAGATAAAATCAAGGGTTATTAAAGAAATGATACCCTCTTCAATATATACCAGGTATATTACTAGAGCTGTACAAATAGGTTAGGGTTAGGTGTGCATCTATTTGAAGCTGTGCAGTACGCTGGTGTATCGCTTTTTTGCGCACCTCGCTTTGGGAGAGCTCGCGCGCGGTGCGTTCCGCTTTCTCCGCTCCCTTCCGAGCCGCCCTCAGCGCGTCGCGCAGCAGCTGTCCGGCACCCTCTTGAAGTCTGCCTCGTCGTGTCGTATATATCATACGCATGTTTCATGTATGGAGACATGTTCGAGTACAAGCACAGCAGTCGGTTAGTTCAGAGCTGAAACTACGCGAGATACTCCCGTTTTTCGTTGAACAACAGCAACGGCTGAACTGCAGTACATGCGATGCGATACAGCATTGCCTTGACCAACGAGCGCTGAAGACATATGGCGCCTTCTGCTTTCTGTGGCGGATTTGCTCTATGCCTCGAAGTGGCGCAGGACAACCGAGGTGTACACCGTTTTACAGAAAATGCACCTGAAAAAACGTCGGTTACTCATATGATATTGAACGTATGTATAGTACGAGCGTATTTAAGAAAATAGACACAAAGGAGTGCACCCCCAAAACTTATTGACGTAAAGGGTGACACTGCCTTTCGCTGACGGCGAGGTGGTCGAGATACAGGTGGTCGTCAACATCAATCCTACAGCCCAGCACGAAGTGTGTGCTTTCATGTCGCTGTTGTGCACATATTCGCCACCACTCCCTCCGACCAGCCAACATCACCTGGTATGTACGCACCAGGTACGTACGTGGTACGGGTGACGATATCTGCGCACCGTGTGCGTGCGAGGGTGCGCTTACTCCAAGAAGGGCCATCCCTAATAAGAGCCTTGCCATAATAATATGTAGCCAGTAAAGAATGTTCTGGACAAGACGAAGCTGCAGCGGTATTTGAGCCACACATGACCTGCCCGGTCTAATCGTGGCACAATAGTACATTCATACAGCAGTATGTACCAAGTATTAGCCATCAGTAGTACGTATGTATTTGGTACCGGTACCTGGGGTGCAGTACGTACGTCGTCACGTAATTAAAGCATTTCAAACCGCATGGTGTGTGGTACGATATGTGGTATGGTGATGTGCCGATCACGTCTAAGCGGGTTTGGGGCGTTGGTCTGTTCGAGGTGAGACGTTGTCTATTCGGCCTGCCACAACAACCACGAGCGAGAACCGTGGCCCGGCGGCGGTCTTTCGTAGCCAGTCCGGGGCACATCCATACGCAAGGAGACAAAAAGGGGTAAAGGTAAAGTCACCAAAACGAGGACATCCCAAACTGACTACTGTGAGGATTTTTCCTATGAGATTCAATTTCGAGCTTCAGATGCCAGGTATGTACTTTTCGATCCCAAAATGAAAGAATCTGCCTAGGCAGTCCGAATATGCAAAATCTGACCGGAAAAAAATGATTCGAGAATCCGATGACCCAAGTCGCCAGATTTTGGCCCGAAACCCGACGACTTGGCCCATCAGATTTTCAAACCGAAAACTGGCATGGTCTCTAATTCAACATGTTATCCAGTTTCCAGTAAAACACTGGATGTTTGGAAAGGCCATGGGAGTTCGTCGAACGCTGGAGATTTTTCGTTTAGAGCATGTTGAAGTACCCGTCGACGAAGAGCACTACTCTGTCCCTTTTTTTATCAATTTTTGGGGCAGTGTACCCTTTTTTGTCATTTAAAAAAAAAAAAGTAAACCCCAAACCCTGTAGAAACGTTATGTAGCCAATCCCCATTTTCCATACTTTATCCGAGATGTTAATTTAGTACAGTTCAAAATCGCTGCCTCTACGTACGAGTTACTCTTCCCGAAGCTATTTTTTGAAAAAAAAAAAACATGGCACCAGGTACCAGGTCACGACACATGGATGCTTGCAACACGGCGTGCTTCAGAGCAAGGTGCTAGGAGCGCCTAAGGGTGTCACAAAAGCAACGCATCCTTGAACTGGGCCATTGCCTTCTCCTGACAGTCAGGCCATGGCCCTTCATATTCGAAACAACAAGCACTCGGCATTCGGAGTCTCGGCATCGCATCTCGCACCATGATCCGCCAAAACAACAACGCGAAGGCTTGCTCCAGAAACAGAATGGTGCCCTTGGACTCTCTCACCGGGAAGCTTTCGCCTGGGCCGCCAAGGTCCTAGCTCGTGAGGCCCGAAGGGCAGCAGCGAGGGCTGGCAAGGCCAGTGCCCCTGAGGGAACGTCGCCATCGCCACCGGCGCCAACGCTGCTGTAGACACCACCAGCGTCGCCTGCTAAGGCCCGACCAGAAGAAGTTGGCGCAAGGGTTGTCCAACAACGCCCGCTTGAGTCATCGCTGCTTGAATCGGAAGAGTAGTCCGCCGAGCTGAAGAGCCTCGTGCCGGCCGACCACGGACGCCTCGGCATTTCCTGTGCGAGGATACAGCAGTGCACGAACGTGTCACGGCCTCTCGCATACGCCTTGCATTGGGCTGCTAGCTTCTTAGTGCAGGCTGCAGCAATGCAAAGCAGTGCTACGCGTAAAAAAAACGTGTGCGCGAGAAAGAAAACAACGGCAGAAGAAAAATGCGGCGGAACTCTGACCGATTCTTACAGCAGTGAAACCGTCCAAAGCAGAAAACAACGAAAGACGAGAGGGCTATTCGCCACGAACCTGTATAATGGCTACTAGGTACCACGGTATCGGATATCGGTTTGGATTTGGGATTAGGATATCTTGGATCTTCATCATGATCGCGTGATCGGTACGGGATCGTGTGCCCGTCGACTCTTCGACGTTTGTCACGGGCCACGAGGTCCACCTTCGACCAGGTGCACCCGTGTTACCGTCGCGTTCAGTGGGCGAAGAAGGTATGGCGGTCGTCGAAGGAGAGGACGACTCCACCGTCATGGCCGATAACTCCGATAAGGAGCTTTACGACCGTCTACGAAAAGCGAAAACCAGGCCGACCTCAGGTGGGTAATGTCAAGACTAAGATTTGGAGCTTGCCAACGTGAGCTTACGAGCAGGGATCGTGACCTCGTACGTACTCTTTGTTTGAGAGGTTTTGAGCTTTTCTTCGTCTGGCGACGTGGAGCGCGAAGTTGGGGGTTACTGGCCTGCCAACATGAGCCTTGAGGGCAGGATCGTGTACTCGTTCTCTTACTGTTCGGTATCATAGGGCGTTTTTTTTCTCGTCGAAGGGACCGTGGCAGCGCGAAACTGGAGAATAGCTGGCCAGACTCGCGAATAAGAGTCAGCGCGCCGCCGCGCCGAACACTATTCGCGGGGTTGGTGATACAGCAGTCTCCAGCTGAAATATTATTCGTACCTTGAACGTTACTTCTAGCAGTTTTTGTTTGTTTCTTGTTGAGTTGTTCAATTGAGGGGGGAGCGACAGCGACAGTACGGACACTTGCTTGACAATGCTATTGACTACATTTGGAAGGAGACGGCAGAGGGTGTGGCCAGGATCCCGAACAGGTTTTCTGGCAGAGACGGGCACCCATGATACTGTCACCGCCTGGAGTACGGTTTCTCTTGTATTTTCTCCCTTCTCTCTTACTTCTTGCTTTTTGTCTCTCCCAATGGTTCCTTTCCCCGCCCCGCCGTCCTTGTGTCGATATCTTCCTCTCCATCGTGTTTCTTCGTCCGTGCAGCAGCTATCTGTCCTTCTTGAGTACGTATGCTTTCCTTCTATCACGGGGGTCCATAGTTAATAAGACCTACGGTATAGATAAAAAACTATACATTCCCTAGTTTTACTAACAATATTTGGTCCTATTTACTATGGTCCCCCGTAATACCAGCCTTTCTGATCTCCTTGCGTCATTTGGATCTTGTTTCATTTCAGCTTTTTTAAATTCAAAATTTCTTTTCTGGTCTTGCTTGTGTTGTGTTGCTTGTGTTGTGTTCTCGTACCCTGTACGCTGGCATTTCACTTGCTTTACCCATGACTTTGGGATTATCTTTTGCTTTTGGTGTATCTCTGTCTCAAAGTCTGACCACATAACTAATATCTCTCTAGGATAAGGAATCAAGACGGAGACTGGGTGTACTGATGAAGCTGGGTAGAAGGACGATTCAATTTTCAGACAACACACAGAGGTCTTGTGTAGAGTGCTTCGCACGTCGTATATTCGATACCTGGTATGCTTGCACAGTACAACAGTAGAAGCTCGTATCTATACTGATATGCCAGGTTTATATCAGACACGCGTACGTAGTACCTGTACGGTCTTCCTGGCGCTCGGGTTGCGATTCAAGTACAACAGTGCGGCGCCAATAATCCAAGCACTTCAGGAATTGTATACGTTAAGCCCGTTTCAAAGTTCTGAATCTGGAACCTGGAATCTCGGTTTTTAAATCACGTAAACGAGCGTCTAATCAACGTGAAAGTTATTTGAAATAATATCACGCTCTACGGGGGGGGGGGAGGGGGTACTCGATATCAAGTGGGGGGCGAGATGCCAGATACCAGATTCCGAAAAGCTATCACGAACAGGCTTGTACTACTGTATTGTAGCTCAGAACAGCAACTATGTCCTGGCTCTCTCAGCTGGCCCTCTCAGCATGCTGGAGTATTATCGGCCTATGGTACAACACATCACCACCCCCCGATCTCCCCCCAAACCGCTCGAACCATCGTATTTTTTCCGCCGCCACTTCTAGCTGCCGAGAACAAGACGCTCGTCCTCCCTTCTACGTCACCCTCCTGTACCTCCTCCTCCCCCTCCTGCTCCTCCCCGTCTTCTTCCACGTGGTCGTCTTCATTGTCCCGGTCTTCCTATTCGCCCACATCGGCATCCCCCCATCGCCGCTCTTCGGTTAAGTCTGCCTCTCGATCCAGCTCAACGATCTCGAGCTTCTCCAACTCTGAAGCTGGCCAACGCGGTGGCCGTCGTCGTGGTCAGCGCAATTCCGACACCGAAGAGCCCACCCGTCCTGCTCGCGCGAGCGGCCATCATAGCACTACTCCCGAGGGAGGCCCTGCTGGAGCGTCCCGACGACCCGTGTTGCCCACGAAAAATGGCATCACTCCTGTCAGCGCCAAAGAAGGAAATTACCGTAAGGGAGAAAAGCATGCCGTTGACGCAAGCAGACCTTTCGAGGACGGAAGGATGTCTTCTGTGACCGAAAGAGAGGGAAACAGAGAGGAACGTCGTCGCCAAAGGTCTCATGGTGGCTACGAGAAGCAGCACGACTATCGGAGATCGAGAGGGATCGACACCGACCATGGGCGTCACAAGCACCATCGGCCGCCACGCGAGCGCCGAAAAGGGCATCGGAGTGGTAGCCATGGCGTCAATCGTGGCGACCGCAGATACTCTCGGCGGCATGGAAGCCACGACGAGGAGAGGTGAGCTTCTCCGTGGTATTAAAGAAACGGCACGATGTTACCGCTCTATCAACTGCGCCCTCGAGTTAGGGACAAATTAGGCGGAGTTAGAGACTACTTGGAGTTAGAGACGGATAGTGTTGACAGTATCACTCTGGCCCTAAATGTAAGGACCATTTAGTATTCATAATAATGCGTAAACGGTCCTCATATTTGCTCCCAAAGCGGGATCTACCAAAGTAAAACGGTTAACGCCTGTTTCAACTGCACCCCAGGTTTTTAGGACAAACTGTTACTCGTATATACCAAGTGGGAGTTTCGTAGAGTTGGAGAACGTTTGGCAGCCCATCTGTGTCAAAAGGAGCTAGTCCGGCGGGCAGTACAACTGCACGACACGTTTTGGGGGACGGTTGGCTTGGAACGAGTGTTGGCTAGCGGCATCTCTGGCAAAAAAGGTGCACCAAGAGGCTTGTAATCCGTTGCCGCAGCCGTGCACGTATTGTGGCTTGGCCAATATTGGACAAAAAAGGCTGATAGTCCCCACAAAGTTCTCATGCTAGCTTCATCCGAGAATTTTCCCAGGCGGTCGGAGAAAGGGCTGGGGTTAGGGATAGGGTAGGTAAATGTTGATCGATCCCTATGGGTATTGACGCAGCTGGCACGGGAACGCGTGGTGGTGACTCAAGGCAGTAACATGGAACTCCCTTTCTTGTATTGTTCCCGAGCTGTCGAGTTGACTCGGTTTCACAAGGAGCTAAACAACGAGTGACATCGGTAGGCTCGCACATTATCCCGATATCCCACTGCCAGAATCCCTATCCAGTATAGAACTCTTCAATCTACGATGGATCGACGTGTTCCTGAGTGCAATCAACAGTGATCGAGTCGAATGTATTTAGATCGAAGCTCGGTCAAGTTCGGAAAATCAAGTCAAGTAAGTAATATCGTACACACGGTTAGTTACTGGGAGGGTATGCGCCGGTTTAAGATAAAAAAAAACGGCGAGGACGAAACACTACATCGGTTTGAGGGATTCCTCAGTCCGCGCCCATCCCCCAACGTATATTTCACTTCTTCCAACTGCTACTTGCGTAGGTACGCATTAGGAATCTAACACGGCGCATTTTAACTTCCAAAATGGAGGAAGGGATGAGCCTCGCAGACTAGAGAGACACCCGCAATTATCACTGAGCTAACAGTCAGCGACTGGCTGTCCGCTCAGTGGCTGTGTTGTATCTCCAACGAAAGCAGCACCGACTGCTCGCTGACTGCTAGCTCAGTGGTTTTGGTGCATCTCTAACAAACTCGTGCTGCGGACTGCTAGCTGAGTGGTGTAGCTGTGGCATCGCTGCCGACGCGAAACTCAAACCCAAACCCCCACCCAACCCTCCCTCGCCGTCGGCCTTCAGTCGTGCTCGTCGTGGCGAAGGTGATGACCAGTCCGGACGTGAGTACGACCGTCGATCGTCCGGAGACCGCGGGGGAAGGAGGGGGATCATGGAGCGCATGGGAAAGAAACAAGGAGAGACGTCGGCGTGAAACTCGGTGAGTGGATGTATTTATGTATATATGTAAATATATAGCTTTTCTGGCGTTCTTCTATTACGAGAGACCACAGTAATGATAACCACATATGATGTGCGAACATATTTTAGGGGGGTACTTGGTTTTTGGGTTTATCGCGGGTTCTAAGTACCAAATACCAAGGCTTTTCGCGGGTCATGACCCGACCCGCGGGTCGGGTCGCAAGGTGTTCAAAATGTCACGGGTCGGGTCGGGTCGGGTCAAGAAGTGTTCAAAATCTCACGGGTCGGGTCTGGTTGGGTTAAGAGGTTTTCAAATCTCGTGAGTCGGGTCAGGTCGGGTCAAGAGTTTGTCAAATCTCATGGGTCGGGTCGGGTCGGGTCAAGAAGTTTTCTAATCTCACGGGTCGGGTCAGGTAGGGCCAAGAGGTGATGAAAAGCTCACGGGCCGGATCGGGTCATGACATGCGAGAAACGGGTCACTCGGTCACTCGCGGGTCGGGCCAGCATGATCCACGAGTTGTTTTCTGCTGATCCGCGGGTCGGACCCGCGCATCCGGCTCGTGGATCCGACACTTGAAACACATCCCGCTCTCTTACCCTAAAGCTTGTCTCGTACCAATACTCAACAATACTCCTGTGGTATCATATTCAAACATTCAAACACTTAAACACCGCCAAAAACATATACATATGCCCACATCTATCTATACCGACTACAGCTAGGCCATATGTGGCTGCGGGACACAAAAAAGAAAATGAAATTGTTTTGAAAGTGTCGACCCACAGGCCGGATCCGCGGGTCGAACCTGCGGGTCAAGATAAATGGTCTCGCGGGTCAAGGTGACCCGACCCGCATGAATCCCGTGTCTCACGGGTCAATCCGAAGGTGGCGGGTCGGGTCAGGTCTGGTCAGGAAGTTTTGAAATCTCGCGGATCGGGTTTGGTTGGGTCAGAAGATTTACAAATCTCACGGGTCGGGTCGGGTCGGGTCGGGTCGGATCAAAAGTTTTTTAAATCTCGCGGGTCGGATCGGGTCGGGTCGAAAGGCTTTCAAAATCTCGCGGGTCGGGTCGGGTCAAGTCAACGCACCTCAGTTTGTTTGCGGGTCGGGCAGGGTCAGCTGACCCGACCCGACCCGAGCCGTGATGTTTGGCCTGACCCGCGAAAAGCCCTGCTATGTACGACCCCCTGTAATAGGGCCGCAGCCCCGCTGGTGTTCACACGTTTACACTTGGAGGTTCTCAATTTGATGAATGGGCCAAGATCACGGCAGGTGGGGCCTTTTCAGGTCTCGCACTTCAGCGGCTCAAGGCAGCTCCTTCCTGAAAATAACAAAAACATAAATATGAAGCGCTTCGTCGCCAGCAAGGAAGAGGGAAGAATAGGCATGCCTAATTGAATTCAGCCACACGCCCCGCACAGAAAATCTCAAACCGGTACCTTTCCGTCCGTAGATGCAAGGACCGTTTGGCCATATGTAGAAATAGCCGAACGGTCCTTACGCTGCTGGGTGTACTGGTGCTGTATACCAAAACGAAGCTTACTAGCTAAACGAATCACGCCTCGGACAGATCGTGGATTCTCATTTGATGATCTAGATACTTCAGGGCAGATAGATAACCTATTCCTGGTATCAATGATTTGTATGGCCTGTATGGTCTGTATGATCTGTATGATCTGAATGATCTGAATGATCTGTATGATCTGTATGAGCTGTATGATCTGTGTGATCTGTATTATCTGTATAATCTGTATGATCTGTATGATCTGTATGATCTGTAGCTCATGGTGCCGGATGGGAGCCGGATAACCTGCATGATCTCGGAGGACAGATTTCTTGGGCTGGATCTGTACTGTAGTGTACAGATCCTGTACGACACATAGTAACGGAACTATAGGATCGAGATGATCTATCTGTAGATAGATGGATAGATCGTCATCTGTCCGATGTGTGGAACAAATGTAGTGCCTCTCAGCAGTACTCGACCCCACTTGAGAAGCGCCTACATATGCTGGGTCAGGCTCTCAAAACTCGCATGTAAGGTAGGGCGGGCGCGTCTCTTAGCTAATTTCAGCAGCAAGCGATGGTTTTATTATGTTTCCCGCTAAAACATCGAGACGAAAAAATAGTTAACTCCCGAATTTATGAAGTATCACTGCTGTATATCGAAGGAAGACTTGAACAGCTGGACATGGATGAGAAAGTACCCCCGATAGCACAATGTAACACACTCCAAGTTACACCCGCGAAACCATCGAACACCACTTACGTTTTCCATCGCGGCTGGGGTAAACAGCTTGGCGGGTTTGGACCGCGACTAGTTTTCCCGAAACGAAAACTCCGAGATTGAATAGGGATTGGGATAGGGGATTTGGGATCGATGCGAGTACTTGCCAGCTTCGAGGCGAGCATGTTTCCAAAGCAAGTCTGTTCGCTGGTATGCCTGTATGCCCCCCCACACGTACAGGCATGCTGATGATGCACGCGGCGACGGCGCGGACACAAATACCCATCAACCCCAGCGCCACCGTGTTAGAGGTAGCGAGAGCTGCCGACGAGTCCGCGAAGCTGAAAAAATCAGCGAACGCAAGCACGGTCGCGAGGTTCAAAATGATGTGAGCAAGCACGGCCGTGATCATCATCGCCGCCGCCTCTCTCGGGGCGGCACAGGCGGTGCCAAGAGAAAAGAAACCAGCGGCGCGGGAAGCGGTGGATATACTGGCGATTTCGGCAACCCGCGGAAAGAGGTACGAAGCAACGAACAATCGATAGAACAGAGGGACGAGCCATCGAACGAACGAACCAACGCTAACGAATCTACGCGAACGCAAGGGCGAAGTGGGCCCCAATCGTACAAATCTGCGGCCTTTGTGGACACCAACGCTAAACTCTGTACGACCTTCTTAGACGCCAACCGAAAAAAAAGAAACTGCGGAAAAAATATAGACGCTAACGGTCTGTGCAGATTTTCTAGACGCCAACATCAAAAATTGAAAACCTGCGGTGCCTTCACGCCAGAGACTATACTCGGTGAGGGTCTAACTTAACACCCACGGTAAAATCGGGGTCATTTATCGGCGCCAAAGGTAAAATCTACCAGTACCTTTAGTGGCGGCAACGGAAAAATCGGCGGTATTTTTCCACGCCAACCGCAAAATCGACGAAGTTTATGGAAGCCTGCTGTGTTGTACTTTGCTGTATGCTACATGCTGTGCTGTGCTGTGGTGTACTGTACTGTACCGTGTCGCGCTATGCCGTACTGCACTCACGCCACCGCGACGGCCTTCAGGTAAAAACAGCTTGGTCCAGCTTGAGGGGCTTTTTACCGTGCGCGTGATGTTACACCCTTCGTGTGTATGAGCATAGTTTATGCGTTTGTTTCGGCTTTCCCGCGTTTTGGTGAGACAAAGTGTTACCGTTATAGTCCACATTTGAGTAGTAGAAGAAGAAGTTTGCACTGCGTACGTGGTAAAATGGCTTAGGCCCCACGAAACCCAGAACCACCACAAACACGTTATCGCGCTGAATTACGTTTTTTTCACCGCACTCTGCTGCTCGCGCGACCGCAGCAGGTTGTGGCGGCTTCGTCAGACCCGTCGGGACTGGCGGCGTGGGCGGGGAGAGATCGCCTCGACGATGACGACGAGAAAGTCGAGATTGTCTTTGGAAAGTAAGTGAGCGGTCTACAAGCAGGCGTTTTTTTTTACTCGGCCAGCGGGTTGTTCCGAGCAATAGTATTGATTACTGGTGCGAGCAATGTGAGTTGCCAATTTACAACTTACTTATTTTTGAGACATCATCAGTGTTATAGTTTACCTGAAAAGCTCAAACCACACTCTAAAACGAAGTAAAACGACCTCTTCCCTCGGAAAAAATCCCGATAATTTATTGCCTTGTCAAATATTCCCCAGGTACAGGCTCGCAGCCCATTTTCGACCGCGTAAGACAAAATGACAAAAGGAGTGGGGTGGTATTTCTGGACGAATTCACAAATAGCGATATCTTTCGAAGTTGTATTGGCATTAGCATGCCCCCCCCTTCCCCTGCCCCCCCATATATGGGTTGGGTTGGCGTCGGTTGGCAACGACACTGTAAAACATGCCGCTCACTACGTGAGCTAGACATCCAGGGTACCGTTTTTTTTTGTTTTTGTTTTTTATTTTTTTTTGGCGGTCGCCCACAGCTGATCGTCGAGTTAGATCATTTGTGCGAGGTAAAGAACTTTTACTCTGCACAAGGGAATTGATCGTATCACGTAGTGTTCAAGGTAAGGCACCCAAGAGGCAGTTACATAGTACTCCCATTGCTGTCTCTGGGAGTGGCCACACCGGAAATTAAACTAACTCATTGAGCTGTCATCCATATGCAAGCTCGCCTTACAAGCGGTTCTTAGTAGGATGCAGCTCACCCTTCATGCGACTCGCCGGACACCTCACGGCGCTTCGCGCTTGGTGCAAGCAATGTCTGCCTGGTCGGTGAAAACCCGACATGCTCCGTCCCGGCATTGTAGGGATGCATGGTCATACGACTACGGCCATGCATGAGATCGAGTACATTCTCTCCTATCGAGTACACACCCCCCCCCCCTTCCCCTGGCTGGGTCTCGAAATTGGATAGTGAGGTGCCGGGTTTTGATTTTTATGTGCCGTCCCTGTGTCGGCGATGAAATAAGCATGCAGGTTGAGCTGGACCTGACTGGACCGTCTAAACGATGGCAAAACACATAATTAAAAACACGTATGTCAGCGCAACAGTATGCGATGACGTCTGCTAGAGTGAAAGGGAGGTTGCACCTATATGCGTCGTGTTTTCTTGGTGAGAGCCCTCACTTGAAGAGCTTAACCCCTTTAGTACCGCAGTCCCGATTTGGGGACAAACCCGTCTAATTCCAAGTGATTTGTCCCCAAAACGGGACTGCGGTACTAAAGGGCTTAATACCTCACCCCACAAAGGTGTTTTTGAGATACATGTGCAAGATTAACTCCGATAAATATGAGTGGGCTAGGTGTACCACGACTAATACTAAAATTTAGACGGCATGGGTGGATTTCTTAATTAATTTAATATTTACTTGAGTGCATGTGGATGAAATCTCTCTCCCCCTGGAGCTTGGTGCAAGCAATGTCTGCCTGGTCGGTGAAAACCCGACATGCTCCGTCCCGGCATTGTAGGGATGCAAGGGTCTATGGTCATACGACTACGGCCATGCATGAGATTGAGTACATCTCTCCTATCGAGTACACCCCCCCCCTCCAGGCCCCCCATACCTAGTATATATAGGTTGAGGATGCGTCCGGTGGAGACGACGCTGTAAAACACGCCTCACTGCGTGAGCTAGACAACCAGGGTACCGTTTTTTTTATCGGGGGGGGGGCAGTCACCACGGCTGGCGGTCGAGTTAAATCATTTTTGTGCGCGGAGAACCTAGACTCCGCACAAGGGGGATGATCGTATCACGTACAGTAGTGTGTACTTGGTAAGGCACCCACGAGGCAATTACCTACCGTAGTATTCCCATTGCTGTCTTTGGAAGCGGCCACACCAGAAAATAAATCAACTCATGGCGTTGACATCCATATGCAAGAAATCCGCCTCACAACTGGTTCTTAGTAAGATACAGCTCACCGTCCATGCGACTCGCCGAACTCCTCACGGCGCTTCGCGCTTTTTGCAAGCAATGTCTGCCTGATCGGTGAAAAGCCGACGTGCTCCGTCCGGGCATTGTAGGGATGCGAGGGTCTATGGCCATTACCATGCATGATAATGATGATTGTACACCCCCCCAGGCCATGCATGACATCGAGTGCACCCTCCCCCCCCTTCCGGTCGGTGAAAACACGACGTGCTCCGTCCCGGCATTGTACCGGCATTGTAGGGATGTTAAGGTCTATGGTCATACGACCACGGCCATGCTCGACAAGAGTGTATACCTCCCTCCCCCCCCCCCCCCCTCGTCATCAAAGAGGGACTGCCATAAAATCATGCGTGTATTTGTGTCATTGTTGTGCTTGCCATCCGACGGCAAAAGGCGTGGTATGATACTTGAGCTGTAGATAGTGTAAAGCTATTCATTTTGTTTTGTAGGAGACGACGCATCTTTTTACTTTCGAGGCCCGGCACATGATAAATGGTAAGTTACTGGCGGTATTCCAAGGGTGTTGAGTGTATACGTAGTTCCTCGGTCTATTCAGTCGAAGAGACCCGGCACTCAGAAGCATTTTGAACAAAAAAAGGGACAATAGTACCCCTATCGTAGCACGCGTCTGTGCCTTATTTTTGGAAACTAAAACTGAGGACAGAAGCAAGGGTAACACAGCTGTCATCCTTCACTGACAGACGCTGTTTCAGTAAGTAGGCCCTCTTTCTCGAGCGTCCACCGCAATAACCGAATGTGCTGTCGCTGTGGCTGTGGCTGTCATTGCTACTCCTCATTCCACGGTATGGACAGATAGATAAGCCGGAAGCCTTCCCTCATGAAACCTGGTAGCATGAACTAATGCTGCTGAACCACGAGCATTTATAGCTGTTGCGACTGCTGCTGCTGCTGTTGCTGCTACTACTACTGCTGCTACTGCTGCTGCTTGCAAAGGTACACGAGGGCCGTGGTAACCGTCCAGCGTCTCGTCAGAGGATTCCGGGACCGCGGTCGGGTTTCGAGAAGACGCCACGCCCGCGTGACCCTTAGGGACGCCTGCCTCGAGGTTGGGATGGACATCATGGAAGATTGTATCCGCCAGGTATGTGTTTTGCAAGGTGTCATTGATCTACCCACGAGTGAGACGTTAGCGATCCGCTGAAGGCGAGAAAGAGGCCGTGAGAGCTCACGCTGCCTGATCACCACAGTTTGGTACTTTTTTGGGTGTTCACTCTTTAGGGTAGCAGTATATGGCAGGGATGGGGGGGGGTTCGGGGGCGGGGAGGTGGAAGGGGGGGAGTATACCCGACTTCAGGCGGTTCTGGGAGATCGACATGAAAAACACTACCAGTATCAGACAACGCCAACACCACCAACACCAATAACAACTCCAACTCCAACACCAACACCACAACCATCACCACTACCACTACCACCCCCAGCAACAAATCGGCATCCTTGCCCCTTCGCTCTCTTGCACCCTCCTTTACCCGCATTAACCCACAATCTCAAGGTCATGGCCCCTGGTGTGATCGCCAGTGTCTTGGCCGAGGGAGTGGAAGGCGTTATAGCGCCGAGCAGGAGGGCGGGAGCACCCATCGCCGCGCAGGCTCTCATGGAGGAGGTTGGTGCAGTCGTCGTTTTGCTAAAGGACAGGCTACTTCTATGCCGTCTCCTGATTAAACCATTGTATGTAATTCTCTCACCTCTGTTGTACATCACTCTGGACTAAAATATAAGGATTGTATATACACTACTATGAAAACCAATTGGTCCTTATATTTGTGTCCAGAGTGCGACGAGAGTGCACACAAAAAGAAAAGGTTACCCGACAGTCCTACAAAGGTCAGAGCGATGAACAAAACCAGCGGGTATATAGTACCAGGTAGCTTCATATATTGGTGAACAGCGTTTGCACTTCTTCATGCTTCACATTTCGGGTGGGCAAATGTGATAAGCAAAAAAGCAGCAGGTCGAAATCATGCGGGATGTGGGTACAGCAACGAAAGGAGAAAGAGGTGGTACAATGGGGTTCCTTTCTCTTAGTTTCCACAGCCTGTCTTCTTCGTTTCTGCGCCTGTGTGCCTGCTGCAAGGCAAGGTATGTCCGACGCCAATGCCAGCGTATAGCCGTATTTTCGTTTGTTTCGTGAACAAAAAGCCGAGCCAAGGTTTTTTAAAACTCCCAAATTGTTAACCCCATTAGGACTGCACTCCACTTTGGGGGCCAACTGACGTGGAATTAAAGTCAAAAGTCTGTGTACAGTAAAAGGGGTAAGGGCCGTCCAGCACTCTATAGCAGCGGCCGAAGGAAGCAGCCCGGGCTGTTGCGGGTTTGTAAAAAGTGCCCGACCTGAACGCCAACGGAAATGAGCTGCACGACAAACGCGCAGCTAGATGATACTGGTCTTGCCCTGCTGCGCGTTGACACTAAAACTAGACGGCTGATAGGACCGGCCTCGTCATCGTTGTGGCCGCTATGACTTTGGGCCCCAAAAGTGTTAGCAGAGGAACGGACCAACAGACGAAGACACGAGTCTATGATGGGTTTTTATGTTCGGCAACTTGACAGCCAGGTCGCCGAAATGCGGACCCCCCCCCCCCCCCCCCCCCCCCCCCCCCCCCCCCCCCGCCCCTGTTCTACACCCTTCCTAAAATTCTTCCAATACTGCGTGCAATCGGGGTACTTCTTCAACCCACCCCACCGCCCATCCCCCCCCCCCCACCACACCGTCCCCCACCCCCGCCCCACCCCGCCTCACTCCCCCGCCCTCACCCCCCTCCCCACTTCCGACTCCTCCTCACCCACCCACGCCCACCACCCTTCTTCACCCCCCCCCACTCCCTATAAGCGGTGCTCCATCTCGAAAAGGATGCGTGGTCAATGGTCAAATGACTAAGGCAAACAACAAATAAGTACGTCCCTACCCTCTATATTACATATAGGTTGGGTTGGCGTTTGTTCGCAACGACACTGCATAACATGCCGCTCACTACGTGAGCTGGACGACCAGGGTACTTTTTTTTTTGGCGGTCGGTGACACATGGTGGTCGAGTTAGATCATTTGTGCCGGGTGGAGAACCTTCACTGCGCACAAGGGATATTATCTCATCATGTAGTCTTTATAGTGAGACAGCCACGAAGCATTTACATAGTACCCCTATTGCTGTCTCTGGAAGTGGCCACACCGGAAGATCAATCAACTCATTGAAGCTGTCGCCCATGTGCAAGACCGCCTCACCGCCTCACAAGCGGTTTTTAGCAGGATGCAGCTCACTCTTCATGAGACTCGCCAAACACCTCACGGCGCTTCGCGCTTCGTGCAAGCAACATCTGCCTGGTCGGTGAAAACCCGATGTGCTCCGTCCCGGCATCGTAGGGATGCCAGGGTCTATGATCGTACGACTATACAGCCATGCATGATATCGAGTACCCCCATCCCCACCCACCCCCACCTCCACCCCCCCACGCCTACGCCCCCCCCCCCCTCTCCCGAACCCCGCCCAACCCCCCACCCTTATGTGACAGACCATTGCGTCGATGGTCGCCGAGACTGCGAAGCTTGCCGTTCGGGAGGAAACTAACAGGTAAGCAAATGGCATCCGCACAAGACACGTGTTTGACTCGTACATGGCGAAAGGAGACTACGTAGAGGTATGGCATAAGCATGGACGCGAGAGAAACAAAAAGGGCACTCATCAAACGGCGCGTGGTTTGGCTCTTGCACATTTCATCTAGGGGGGACACAAGCAGGTACGGTAGGCATGTGGAGGCGAGCAATAACGCTAGTGCTCATCAAAATCCGCGTGTTTGGCTTGGTACAAATCATGTGTATATTGAAAAATACATACGATCAGTTTTTCTAAAAACTAATTACCTAGTTTTGTCGGTATTCTTTGCACACACGTAGGACATTGTCTTCTCGACTAAACCAGGTATATTGCAACTTTCTCGAGTAAAACACGCAATGTTCCCAAACATACCAGACGAATCGAAATTCTCTCGAATATACCAGGTAAGATATGATTTTCTCGAATGTACCAAGTAAGACACGACAAGCTCGAATATGTCAATTGGAGCTACTCACTCGAGTAAAATATGCATTATACTAGGAAGCGACGCAATTTTCTCGAATAACATATTCAGTTCGCTCGAATATGCCAACACAAAACGCGATTTTCTCGAACATTCCTCAAACCCAATAAGCCCGCACATTTTCGCGGCTGGCAAATATCCGGTCTCCCATCCTCTCGTGACCAAGGGGAAACTTTGGGACAGACCCAGCTCTCGCAAAGTCATTCCCCGGGTGCCTCGCCCATCCCTAACTACAGCACAGTAGATGGCTAACTGGACGTTACCTTACTGCTCCCCCGGTTTTCTCTCCCTCTCTTCTCCTCCCCCCCCCTCCCCCCTAATTCCTCCTTCTACCCCCCTCTCCGCTACCCCCCTCTGCGTTCCCCTTCCTCACTCCCTCCCCCTCCCTCCCCTCCTCAACCCTTTACTCCGTCCGTCCCTCACCTGTCTATCCCCCCTCTCCTCTTCCGTCCGCCTACTTACACACCTGGTATACTATATTCTCCTATGCTACCCTACGCCCGAGACTAGCCACCTGGACGTAATTTTTGTGAGAGATCGAAGGAACCCTCTCCTTGCTTTGGTGGACGATATCGTCTCCGACACGCTCAGGGTCTGCATGAAGGAGGTGAGGACTCAAAACAAAAAAACATTGTGGGCACAGAAAGTCTGCGTATCCATCTGATGGTGGTGGCGGCGGCGGCGGCGGCGGTGATGGTCGTGGTGGTGATGGCGGTAGTCGTAGCGACAGTGGTCGTGATGGTGGTGGTGTCGTTGTTGATGGTGGTGGCGGCGGCGGTGGTGATGGGGGTGCCTGTCTGCAAGGTCAATCGCAAGTCATAATCTCAACCAACACGCCTCACTATATCTTGAAAAAAAAACACGAATTAGTTTCGGTTCGGCTCCGGATCTCTATTGATCTTATTTTTCATCTGGTGGTGGCGGTGGTGGTGGTGGTGGCGGCCGTGGTTGTTTTTAGTTTTTGGCCCTAGCTGCTGTGAACGCCATAAACCGACAGCGAACACCAAAACGAAAACGCAGGGGGTGGTGGAGGCCGTGAGAGAGTGCACGGAAGACTTCATGTTCGGGCGACGCCTATTCGCGCTGGTAGAGGAGCTGATCGAGGAGGAGGTGGTCGGGTCGGCGGTGCCTATCGCGCACGGGGTATACTACAGCTCCTCGGTAAGAGTTGGAGAAAAAACAAAATTGTGCGCATAGACTACAAGTAGGACGGTAGTGAAAATGGGTGCGAATTATGACGATGAAGCTCGCCAGGAGCCGCCATTGCCTACTGTAACATACGTAGCGAATTCGTTGCGTACAAAAACTGTTCAGATTTTTGTAGACCACTCTAAAACCCACACACTCCGTACTACAGCATGCGCGATCAAGGTGTCGCACTACGCTTGACACTATGAGTTGTTGCCTGAAAGTTTCGATCTCGCAGCTGAGTTTTGTTTTTTCTCCTTCTTTCAATCCTGCGACACCCGGCGCCCGTTTGGCACATGCCACTATATTTACCAAAGCCTACGTTACACCACCATTTTTTTAATTAATCCATGCTATTTCAAGACATTAATTTATTTTCATCCACGAGGCATACGATATACAGAAGAATATTGTGAAGGGCGGGTACGACTTAGGGATTGGTTGATAACTAACGATTGTAGGAATTAGAGGACGAGAATTGTTAGAGTCTCTTATTTTTATTTGGTATTATTAGTGCGAAAGATCATGCGATAAAAACGACGGTTAAAATGTTTTTTTGCAACCGTCACCTAAAACACCGCTTTTAGGTTGACTCGCTGTGATAAGACGGCTTCCTTGAGTTTCGCCAACCGTCATATAAAACGTCGTTTTCTTATTGTTTGGCTTTGGCTCGATACGCTTGGCCTGGGGCAATCAGCAACAAAAACCTTCGCTGACAGGCTACACCTACATAAGTACGATGGTTACATAAGTACGATGGTTACCTTGAATCCCACCAACTGCCATCTGTAACACCTTCTTCTGTTTGATTCACTGTAATCAAAACGACGCTTACATTGGGTTCCGTCAACCGCCATCTGAAACACCGCGTTTTAGTTTTTTCACTCGCTGTACTTGGCCTGGAGCAATCAACCATCAACCTCTTCGATGACAGGATACAAAAACGGCGGTCACATTGACTTTCGCCAACCGTCTCCTGTAAAAGCCATTTTTTTATTCTGTCGCTGTGCTTAACCTCGGGTAATCAGCCAACAATGGATCTATTTCGCTGACAGGCCCTTGCCACCTTTTGGGAGCTGGAGCAGGAGGTTTGCGCAGAGGAGGCGGTGTCGGTGGTGGCTGAAACCATGGCCCCTTTTGAGGACCACCTGGTGCATCTGCAGAGAAGGAAGGACGTGGCGGCAATACAGGCGCGTCGAACATTATTTTTACTGGCGGGACGGGATGGGATGAGATAGGATGGTATAGGAGGGGCTGCGAATTGGATGGAGTGGAATGGAGTGGGTTGGGGTGGGACGGAACGGGGTGGGATGAGATAATATCGTATGGTGTGGGATGGGATTGGATAGGATAATATGGGATGGGATGGGATGGAATATCCGACAACTGGGGATAATGCGTTGGATTTGAATATGCTTTGCACCTTTTCGGATGGTAAAAGAAATGCGATGTTTTCCCTTGCGTAGAGGGATACGGTAGGAGGGACACTGCACTCCAAGTAAAGAGGGCTCTCGATTCACTAAATATCGGGCTGAAGCAGCGCTGAATCTTTTCAGACAAACAAACGAAAGCAACAATGCTACAATCCTTGTTTGTTTTCCCTGGGGTTTCTTCTTCACTCTGTGCCCGTTTGCGGGTGATTGGCCTCAAAGCGTGTGCTGGACATGGTCAGATGGCCAAACGAAATAACAACTCATACCTGGTACTTCGTACAAGAGCTACTGACTTAACTGTTACTGGTCTCGATACCACACATTTTTGTTTTCTGTGTGGCAGTCTGCGGCGCAGAGCGTGGTCGTGAAGGGTCTACAGCTTCAACACGCCGCGCGAACTTTGGGACAGAGGGGCAGGCTGGTCATCATGAGCGACATCAACGGGAAAACGCTTAATCTCCTCTTGGCAGGAAGGTGAGTGACCTCTCACCGCCTAGGTTAAACTCTAACCTCTTAGTGTAGCAGGGTGGTTTGCGCTACTGCTACTACTGCTGCTGCGGGAGAGGGGGGCGGGGGTGAGGGGGAAGAGGGAGGGCGCACGCATTAGTTGCTGTTGCTTGCCTTAGTCATCTGGTCATTGACAACGCAACCCTTTCGAGACGAAGCACCGTTCCTACTTCTAATAGACACCCCCAACAGTCGGGCGCTCTTTAGGATGCTTTCATATATTACGTAGAAGCGTTTATCCTCCGTGCGTGATTGTTTCAATTTCTCCGTGCAATAGTTGTCAATGAGTGGACGGCGCTGTAGTTTATTCTTGTACCTTTGTCGGATGGCAAACGCGACAAAACATGTCATACCAGCACGTGGCGGTATTTGCCGCCCCCCCCTCCTCCCTGACTTCCACAGCTTCATACTTTGTTCCCCAATGCGATAAACAAGGGATATACATCCTGCATGAGGTCAGATACAACCCATAGTTCACGCGATCGAAGAGCTACACACAACTTGCAAGCATGAGTTTCGATGAAATCCTCGATCTCATCGCAGCTGTCGTTTTGGTTTCAACAATTTGTAAGTATAAACCCGGTAACTAAATCTCTTCTCTTGTTTTTTTGTTTTGTTCCTTTCCCAAACGCCTGTCAGGTTTCTGGCCATTCTGCGAGCCGCCGAGACCAACCGCGTGCGAGTCGCCGCGAGCCCCCTGCTCTCCTTGCTCTTCCGAAGGCTAGTGGTCAGGTGACTACAAATTTGGCCGTCGAGCAGCGCCAACGATATGCGTTGCCGTGCCGTTCCCTAGGTGTTTGTATTTAAGGTTGTATGGGCGAGTGAGGCACATGATGACTGGAGCAAGCGCCACACACCGTCAAATGGCACACGGGAAAATGGTAATGATTCTGGAATTGGACAGCCACGCACCTTAAGACGTTTTCGTCGCTGAAGCTCCCAGGTAAAGCTAGGGGATTGAAAATTCAGTAGAAGACCGGTAGGGCCCACCGAAACACCCTGATCGTACCCCTCACCAAAATCGAGAGTGGGCCGCAGCAAAACATCGAGGCTCGGTCGCTGCCAGCAAACAATTTTTGTCGAATGCTGTAAAAAAAACTACACCCTCGCACAGCAGTGTTCAAGAAGTACTCTGCTGGATGTACTCTTAGTGCTGCAAGTATTCCGGACGTTGAAACCGCGGGTCGAACTGCTTGTACTCGGAGTTTAGGACTGCTCGTACTCCCAGTACCTCGCAGCATTTGGACCTTCAGTACTGCCGCAGCCGTATCCGCATATCACGGCATCCCTTGGCACGCAGCCTCAGCCGCACCACAGAATAATCTGACCCCCCGTCCTCACACCCCTGCGGGCGTTGCGTTACCCCCCCCCCCCCCCCCCGACCGCATGTTCCTACATTACCCATCTGAAACAAAATCACAAAAAAACAATAGGACCGGACGTAGCGTCCTCCTCGACGAGCTTTCGAGAGAGTTAGACCGTGACGAGACCGCACTTCACGAGCTCGAGCTAGAGCGCATAGACGAGGTCGACCGGCAGCGAAGGGCCGTGCGCGACCGTGCTGCGGAGGGCATCATCTCTTCCTCGTCCTCTTCTTCCTCATTCGTCGCCAAGTCATGATGGCTTACTTAAGTGTACAAAGCAGCACAAACAGTGCTCGTAGGTTTGGGATACATGAGTATTGGAGTGAGGTGGGTGGAACAATGATGCATGTCTAGGCTCTCTGTCTCCAGCGTGAGAAAAATAGATGCAGGAGTGGCACCGAAGCGTCTTGTGGAGATCACTTGGTGAGGGAGAAAAAAATCGTTTTTTTTGTTTTTAAAAGGCGTTTATGTGGCCAAATGCGGACGGCCCTTGGGCGACCGCGGTTCGGAGGGCTCCCCCTCTTCGATCGCCGTCAGTCAATGGTTGCGTGGAGCGTAGGAGCCATACTTGCGGCAGAGGAAGTACTTCATTTAGGCCCTCCAAGACTATCTGACTGACGTGCGGGCTATACCGACCGGGAAAAAACTGCCCGATATATCAGCAGAGTTCGCCACATATTCAGCTCTATGGTTGAAGCACGCTGTGTAGGAGACAAAGGGACTATTGCTAAGCAAGTATTGATTGGGTCTGATCGGCTTAGAGTTAGGCTTAGGGTTGAGGGGTTCAGGGTTAGCTCTATTCGTATCATGCACACAGCGACCCTCAATCACGGTGTAGAATGAAAGTGGTGGACCCCCCCCCCCCCCTCCTTCTGAGGCATTGGCAATCCCATTAGATATTCACATCAGAGTGCAGACGGGGACACACTGATCCCCGTTTCGAAAAATCCCGCTTGGACTGTGACGTGAATATCAAGCGGGGATTGTACTCTCGGCAGAGTGGTATGCTCTAGCGCGGAGAACGGACAGCAAGGAGATCGACGGTAACCCCTTGAGGACTGCCCTCTCGTTTGAGGGACATGTTACTTGGAAGGAGACTGATACATTGTTTCCGTATGGTGCAGTTCTAAAAGGGTGATTAGGCTGAAAAGAAGTAGGTACAGACGGGAGTTTGACTCTTATGCAGAATATTCGTTTCTCCTTTTCTGTTTTTCTTGTGCTTTTGTTTGTTTCCCTATTCTATTGGTTATGTTGTCTCTGAGAATGTTTATCAGTATTTTCGATGTTGAAGCTCACCATGCTGCCTATTTGTCGGATGTGGCCACCATTTGTTTTGGTGTCCCTTGGTTTTTTTCCTTCGGGGCAATGTTAATGTTTCCTGAGCGATCAGCAGTGGAGATCATGCTGCACATTGAGCTTCTTTCCTACCGTCAAAAGGCGTGAAAACCACCGGAGATGTGTATATGGGTGGCTCTTGGTTATGGAGACCCTATTTCGGGGAACCGACCGTAGTAACCAGGACCCATCATACACACAAAAACCTCTATGTTCCGGTTTTTTTTCCTGAAGCATATTGGGTCCCGATTACTATGTTCTTCCGCAATAGCTAAATCAATGAATAGTGAACTTCGTACATATAGCGCACACGGGTTCCAAAGCAGAGAGGATGGAGGAGACATTGGGTGCTCAGGTACGCAGTAGGTGGTAAAAATCACGGTGGAGGTGGGGCCTGGATAGATGCGTTGCCGTGCTGTGCCCTAGCTGCGATTACTGAAGGGTGGCTCTCGGGTATGGAGACCCCAGGCAGACCTAGGGAACTTCGTATAACGCATACAGGTTCAAGTCGAGAGGGTGGAGGAAACATTGTGTTCGGTATTCCGTGGGGCAAATCGCGGCGGGGGTGGGGCCTGGCGTGCGTCTCCTTGGCCTGTCGAGAAGGGCGTTTGTCGAGCCCAGTACCTATCGATCCAACCTCCACCACCGGCACTCACAACTAATCCCGCACAAAACATCAACCGTAGTTCCTTCTAAATCGTGGGTGCGGATGTAAAGCGGTTGCTCGAACAGACCGCTTGACGCTGCCTGGGAAAGGGGCTTGCCGATGGACGCGCAATATGCTTATTGACAGGAACAGAGTTCACATTACTGAGGAGGTGTTGGCTAGAGAGCCTGGAACGTTCGACAGTAGCAGGCAGCAAAGAAAAAGCGGCAGAAGCAGCAGCAGCAGCAGCAGCAGCAGCCGCAGTCAAACCCGCAGGAAGCACCAGCAAACGCAGCAGTCAAAGCAGTAACAACAACAGCAGAAATAAGCAAAGGCAGGAGCAGCAGGGAGCACCAGCAGTGACAGTGTCCGTCCAAAACGTATCACCTTCGACGGCTCGCTGGCACACCTTCTCTCTTTCGCCTCCAGATACCGGCACCGGTTAGTCTTAATATTATTCCTGTAGGATACATGACCCCCTCCACCCCACCCCACCCCACCCCACTCCGCCCCGCCCCACCCGATCCCACGCTACCTCATCCCACCCCCTCCCATCCCCAAAAATGCCTCCATAAAATACCGGGGCACAACCTGTGCCCCGTTCCCCTTCCCTCAACCAACCGAAATGCAAGCGCGCAGGCGCTTCACACCAAATACCATCTCGACAACGCCACGCATTACGCGCACCAGGTTGCACGCCCGATATTGATAGTAGCCTTGGGTTGTTCGCCTCGGTTTACGTCCATCGTGATGCGCGGGGCAGGCACAGCGCGAAAACAAATTTGCAGAAAAAATATGCGAGAGCAGGCCAGATACCAAACAAATAGCGCTACGAACAGACGCCAATTGTTACGGCAGGAATAGGACACATCTTTGTTTGTACTGCCTTACCGACCCACAGTACAGTGACTTGGGGGGGGGGGGGAGGGGACACAACGCGAAACATCTATATATACCACTCGGTTGTTCTGTCCTAGAAGGAAACGACCATTTTAATATCAATACGAACACCCAAAACTGGCCCTAACATTTCCGGAGAGAGTGGTAAAAAAGTAGACAAACCTCGCAAAAAGAACGCAAAGAAAAAAGGAAACGTCGAGCCGATCCTCTGCCTTAAATCTACTGTACGCCGTTGGTTCGGTTATCAGCCGACTATCCCAAAACACGCAAAAATATTCTTGTAGAAAACTGAAATGCCCTCTCGTCGCTCGGTCTTAATCTGGTAGTCAGCCAACGATGGCACCACCACCGACGAGGGGACGCAGGGGGGGCAGCGGCATCTTACCCTTTCAGCAGCGAATTCATAGCGTCTCTGTACTTGTGATGTGGGGGGTCTCCCCAGGAAGAGGTGATCGTGCTCTCTTCCAGCAAAAAGGGTCGCTGTGACAGGCGCTATCCGATATCCCCCAAGGAACCCAGTCTACTGTAGAGCAGCAGCTAACAACCAGAAGGGAATGTCGTCAACACGCGGTACTGCGCAGGCATGCGACTTATCTCCCCGGGGAAATAACCGCGGTAGTAACTGCAACGACAGCAGCAGCAGCAGGGACAGCAGCAGCAGGGACAGCAGCAGCGACAGCAGTAGCGACACCAACGCAACAGCAGCAGCAGACGCAGCTGCAGAAACAGCAGCGATGGCATGGCGATGGAGCCCTCAAAGTGGTCCACGGCGGTACCGGCCTACCATCAACCAGGAGAATGCAGTCAACGCCCCATCGCGACACGTAAGCGATTAGCTTCGCCAGGGCAGCAACCGAAGCAGCAACACCAGCCATAGCATCAGCAGCAGCAATGACAGCAGCAACACCACCAACAAACTTAGCAGCGGCAGCAGCAACAGAAGCAGCAGCAGCAGCAGCAGCAGCGGGGGTAATGGTAGCGGCGGCTTCCCAGCGATCCACAGGACAGGCGTACGAGCAACCAGGAGGATGTAGCGAACGCCCTATCGCGAATGATTACGATTTAATTCGCCGGGGTAGAAGCAGCTGCAGCAGAAGCGGCGGCGGCCTCCCAGCGATCCACAGCGCCGGCCCCGGCTTGGTTGACGTCAGAAACGCCGTCCATGGTTAGAAGAGCCCCGTCTGAAGAGCGGAACACGACCAGCGTCGGCACCCCCCCTTTCCGATCGGCAGAGGTCATGCCTAGCTGTGACCTTTCTGACCCAGCGCAAACTCCGTAACGCCTTCCATACACGTTGGCGGGGGGGGGGGGGGGGGAGGGAAGGGGAGGGGACGGGGTGTGTACGCTCACGTCAATCATTGGCCGAAGTCGTATATACCATGGTATGACCATAGAGAAGAATCGAGGTGGGGCGCTAGGGAGGTGTGGGGGGGAGGGGGTGGGGGGGGGGGGGGCAGAAAAAACGTTAAGCGGGAAGGGGTTCGAGCAACCGTTCGGGGGGAGCATGTGGTGTACGGATACATACAAGACGGAAACAACCAGATCGCATGATACATATATGTAATTTCTGTTGTCGAGGCGCACTGTACAAGGGGCGTATTCTTGTTGTCGCTGCTCTCACATTAGCTTATTGCCATGGCTTACTAGTCCGTGGTCAGGAGACAACACCAAAAGCTCCGATAGCTCAAACCACCTAGAGGGGGAGAGTTAAAAACTACGTATAAAGGGGGGAAAAAAGCTACAACAAAACACACGCAGGTGTGACACTGCCGACTATAGTATGAGAAACTTTTTTCCCCCCGAACTTTTAACATTGTTACGATCACGCTTGCCACCTGGCAATAGGCAAACATCATAACAGACGTCTAATACTCACATTACAGCTATCGATATACTCGTACGATATATGATGAAAACCTCAGGAAAGCAAACAAGGAGAGGCCTATTGCTGTCTACTGCAGCAGGCTAATCATAGCTCATTTCGTTACCTTATCTATACTGCTGTACAACAGTACTTCCTAATGGAACTGCATCCACGTTTTTGGGGACAAAACTACACGAAAATAATCGTGAGATATTTTTGTTGTTTCAAATAGTCGTGATTTTTTTTTCTTGTTGCATACCAGGTATGGGATATATCCCTTTTAGGACTGCAGTCCTGTTTTGGAGACAGCCCACTGAAATTCCAAGCAGTTTGTCCCCAGAACGTTTTGTGGACAAACTGCTTAGAATTTGAGTGAGTAGTCAATCCGTTTTGGGGGAAAACTACCTAGAATTTGAGTGGTTTGTCCCCAAAACGTTCTGGGGACAAACTACTTGGAATTTGAGTGGGTTGTCCCCAAAAACGGGACTGCGGTCCTAAAAGCGTTAACATCGACACAATAGTCTGTACTCCGAACAAACGGAGCGCAAAAAACATATAGGGCTGTTCATGGGTCGGGTCAAACCTCGCGGGTCAGGTCGGGTTGGGTCGGGTCGGGTAACGGTGACCGGATCCGATCCATGATAATTTGGAAAACCTCCTTGCCCGACCCTATCCGACCCTACCCGACCCAACCCGACCCGCGAGGTGGGACGTGACCTCGCGAAGACCCGCAAAGAAAAATAGATGCATGTCTCGCGCTACACCTGCGTGAGGCAGCAATAGGTCATACACGACGGCAATACGAGCGTGTGGCAGCAGTTACACCGCGGGCCGCAGCCCAAACCAATAGGAGACCTTACGTTCCCAAAATCTGACAGCTCATGAGTGTTATAACCCTGACAGGTCATGGGTTACATAGAGAGTAGGTATGTCCCCACGAGTAAGAACGTCAGGATCAAATCACTATTTTGGGAGACGACAAAAAAAAAGGGTTATCGTATTAACTCTTGCGCATCAGCGGCGAGCGTTGCTCTAAACCCCATGTATGTAGAATAGGTTGTGCTCAAGGTTGTTCAAGGACGGTGTCAAGCTAAGGTTCCAAGCGTTCCCCTTCATTGGTGTTTTTTTGTTGACGGGGCCCCACACTGTGCTGCACTTGTGACTAATGTTGTCCGTGCACCACCGCACCTTTTGAGATCAGCCCGGAAGTCGCCTTCGAAGCTCACGGCAGGCCAGTCGGGATGATGCTCTGTAAAAAAATGAGCCAATCAGGACACGAGACAAAACAAGAAACACAGACATGCGCGCAAAAACAAAAACGGAGAATCGTTTCATGGTACGTCGTACCTGGTGTACAGTGAAGAGTCGTGGTGAACCAGGAGCGATATATGGGGTTTAACGTGGAAATAGACAAAACATCATAGCACATGGGGCCTGGTATTTGCGAATTGTAGTAAAGTCAATCCCTTTCTCAAACATATTTTAATCCCGCATAGTTTCGAGACAAACTTCTCAAGAGTAGGCCAGGGCCTAGGGCTGAGACTACAGTAGGATTAGGTCTCACAATGATGTTGTGTGTGTGTTTTTTTTTAGCCATCCGAACATGAGCAGCGCATTTGTTTCGGTCGGAAAATTCTACAGTTATATGTAGATTACTTCGATATTCTTCACCGTAGGGCAGATTCCTGAACCAGCTATTCGACACTATGGTTTAGGGTCACTATGTTCGAGACGAATATAACCAACACTGATCCTAACCCTCACCGAATCAACAATGGTTGGGAATAGCCCAACCAACAACGGGTCGGTATAGCTCAGTCAACAATGGTTGGGGATAAACCAGTCAACAATGGTTGGATATAGCCAGTCAAAAATGGTTAGGGATACTCCCCCAGTCAACAGTTGGTTGGGGATAACCCAGCCAAAAAGGGGATAACCCGAATAATTCCTATGGGGGACATATCTCTTAGTCTCTTCCTCAGCGTGCGTCAACCATAGTGTCGAATAAGCGGCAAGCTCTGCTGCTGTACTGCGCTGGGTACTCCGAGGTAAGAGCGACTGAATTGAGAGCCTTCGGGACGCAACAGCGGTCAGATCGGCATGAATCGCCTACACAAACGCTATACATTATCCACTACAGATAAGAGCCTTGTGCAGACAAGAGCGCCTGTTTTGGCGGGGCGCGCTCTTGACTCGGGGCACCCGCTGTACTGTACTAACCTTCTTCCATGTTTTTCCGCTGCAGGGCCTCACTCCTATCCGAGCTCACGAAGACCACGTCGGCCTGGCCAGGCTTGAAGCCCTTGTAGGCCTCCATCAGGGAAGGCAAAAAAAGGACGCAGTCTGCGTGGCAAAAGCGGCAGCATGGAAGTAACCGGCGAGTGAACGTGACGGACAAAAAAACAATCAAATTAACGTCAGTCCGTGATACCAAAAAATCAGGTAAAACAGTGATTCCGAAGGTGGGATACAGCACCATACAGGATGCCTACATACGAGAAGTAATACTAATGAAACGAGCACTACTTACTAAGAAAGGAAGACAGGCTCAAATTTTACAGGGAAATAATAAATGCCGACGGGATTATCTTGAATTTATCTTGAAGTTAGTGTAGCACACTACCCTTTCCGGCGCGTAAGACACCCAGGCTGGGCGAGCAGTCTACTCCCGTTTCGTAGCATGGGCAGGTGTCATGTACTGTATGAGGCATCGTAACGCCTCTTGGAACCAAAGGGCGGGTGGTTTCCTTCTGGAAAGGCGTGGAGCATCACGTGCGCCCGTAACACAGACTCGCGCACTCCGGGTCAATTCCTTGGATGGCGTTTTTGGGGATGTAATATGACATGCTTCAGCTTTGGATACACCTTTGGGGGAAAGTTGTTTACAGCAGTGCGCAGTCTTTTCGCTGATGCGTCGTCTTTTTGCTGTGTGCATACGAACTTCTGCTCGTATCGTGCGTACCAATCTGTCCGGGAATGAAAGAACCTTTTTGGTACTAATATTATACCAAACGTGTTGAGTAGCCCCTGTGCTCCGGGCGCCCTTGTTGTTGTTGCCGAGGGGGATAGCCCGATGCTCGGCGGAAAAGAAAGACGAAATAAACCCTATAAACAACCCGTACCCTTGTCGTGGCTGAGGAGCCCTGTTGATGATATGAAATGTATTGAAGCTGGACTTGATAGCAGCGGTGGCGGTGGCGTGTTAGCCCCTGGGTGGACGGACCCCCTTTTGTACGGTGGCTGATTAACCCCGGTTTAGTAGTTTGGATTGAAGGACGCGGAGTCCTGGACACGGAGTCCTCGACACGGAGTCGTCGACACGGAGTCGGGAAAGGAAGTAGATTACAAGAAGAAGTAGCAAGCCACAGCGTACGTCACAGACACATGCGGCCTAAAACACAATTCAGGGGTAAAGATGGTATCCCGATCGTAGATCCACTCAGACACGAAACCCCCCCGAATCTCCGCAATACCTCACGGGATATTTCCTCTCAAGATAATCTGACAATGCTGTGAGTATACTTTTCAGCCCCCCTGCTCGCGACATTGTCATGATTTCGACCCGAATCTTCAACTCCTCGTCAAATTGTCATACCGGAAATCATACTTGTACTCATTCAATACAGAAAACAACGTTCTCACTATCATTCAAATCATTCCTCAATCAATACCAAAAATAAATTCCAAGAAAATCAAACCATCCTCGCATCCTGGAATTCAAAAATATTTCGAACAGAGAAAATAACTCCAACGATTCAAACATTGTTTTCGAAACCTACCCAAATCGTCAATGTAAAACGGCAATTCTGCGAGGTTTCATCAATCCTAAAATGTAGTCCCTTTTCAAAATCGCCAGGGTAAAACGGCAATTCTTCATTTCTTCAAATATCCAATTTCGTGAAATCGCATGGTAAAACGCCAATTTCACGTCAAGGTATCAAAACTAAAAAATATAGATTGCGCAGTGGAAACCACCCTTGTAAAACGGTAATTTCATGTTATCCTCCACAAACTGCGCTCCAACAGAACCAGAAAAAACATGCGGTGTCACCAAGTGAAAACGGTGAACCCGACAAACTCCATAAAATCACGAACACTTAATCCTCCATCTGAAAACAAAAACTGTCATCCGAAAAATCACCTCAAATTCATCACAAAATTCCGGTGGAACTCAAACTCTCTCTCAGGCAACGGCTTCGTGAGAAAGTCTGCGTGCTGGTACCTCGAAGCTACGTGAATAATTTCCAATTCCTTCCTCTCCACTAGCTCCCTCAGAAAGTGGTGCCGCACGTCAATGTGCTTCGAGTTCGAATTCGAAATCGGATGCTTCGCGATCTGAATCGCCCCCTCGTTATCCTCAAACAAAGGAATGCACGGCATACCAGCCTTCGGCAACATGAACCGCCATACCTGCCTCAGAAACAAAATATCGTGCGCAACCATAGCCATGCTCACATACTCTGCCTGCGTCGTAGATGTTGTCACACAATTCTGCGTCTTCGAGATACAGCTGACCGGCCCCCCCGCACACAGAATCACTCCTCCTGACACCGACCTCCTGTCTGCTGCCTTGCTTGCGTAGTCAGCGTCTGCAAATGCAACCAAGTTCAGCCCCTCGACAGTACCTCTCTGAAATGAAATACCAAAATGGCTCGTCCTCACTGCATACCCCAGGATATTGAGCGCCGCATTCCAGTGAATCAGTTTCGGCGAACTGCAATACCTCGCTACTGCCCGTACTGCGTTCAAAAGATCGGGTCTGGTCAACCGAGCGACCCACAGAAGCGATCCGACCAATTGTCGAAAAGGTTCGTTCACCTCCGGCTCATCTACATCAAACTCCCAAAGTCTGTACGTCGTGCTCAACGGCGTACTTTTCCCCCACGTAACACCGTATTCTCCTGCCAGGTTGTCGACGTATGTCTTCTGGGAAATCGTCAATCTTCCTGCCTCCCTGTCTCTCTCGTAATAGCACCCGGAATACCACGTCAAATCCCCCAAGTTCTTCACTGGAACCAATTTGTTCAGGTCTTCCTTGAACTGATCACACCTTGCCTGTTCTCCCACTGCAAAAATGTCGTCGACGTGAACCACCAAGAGCAAAACGACTTTTCCTTCCTCAATCAGACGAAACACACATGGATCTGCCAGGCACTGTTCGAAACTCAGACGCAAAAGACATTTCTTCAACTTCGCAAACCACTGCCTGGATGCCTGCCTCAACCCGTAAAGACTCTTGCCCAAATTCACGATCTTCCCCGACAACGCACCACATCCCTGCGGTAAACGCATGAACACCTCTTCCTCGAGTTCCGCTCGGACGAAAGCCTGATCAACATCCAGGTGAAACAACCCCAAGTCAAGCTCACACGCCAAGGCTGCCAGCAAACGAACACACGACACATCTACAGTAGGTGCATACAGTTCCCCAAAATCCAAGAATTCTCTCTGCATATCACCTCTGGCAACAAGTCTCGCCTTCGCTTTCACAGGCCAACCGAACGCATCAACCTTCCAGTCAAACACCCATTTCGACCCGATACAATTGTCTATCTGCTGTTGCTCCGGCACAGGCTCGAAAACCTGTCCTTCAGCCAACCCGTGAATTTCTCTCTGCATGGCATCTGAAAACTGCACCGAATGATCACCCTGCACGGCATCCCTGTAACTTTTCGGCACGTGAAGGTCACTCGCGTGTCAAGTGGGCATTTCGGGACGCTGAAGAGGCGGAACCTCGTCACGAATGACCGCATCGATATGCTCCCTCGTCGCACAGGCAGTCCTCTCCCACGCCGCCATCACGTTCGGCCCGACCTGAGAAGCAAGACCCAAACGGTGCCCATCTCCCGGCGAAGACTCCGGCAGCGGCGAGTTTACGGCCCCATCCACCATCGGGGAAAGCATCCTCTGCTCCGCGATCGCCCGTGCTTGCAGCCGAGTGCGCCCTTGAATCCGACGATCCCCTTCACCCCCGACCTGTCTCATAGCATGCGGAGTGAGAGGCGGAAATCTCGCGGCAGCTGCCGGCGGCGGGCGCTGTTGCCGCGACGACGCCGCCGGCGTCGGCTCAGATGATGATGAACCACCAAGCGAAGAAGCTCCATGGATCGGGGACGGAGACCATGCCGGAAGCGGGTGCGAGCCGGACGACGGCGCTCCCGATGCTTGCTGCGGCGACGGCGCCGGCGATGACGCGGCCGGCGCAGAAGACGGCGAAGCTCCTCTGGGCAGCGGCATGGCTCCGAACCTGGGCGGCTCCACGGACAACGGCGACGGCGCGGCGGCCCTGAACGGCGGCGGAGCGGCAGGCCCTTGCGGCGGCACGAACTGGATCTGGAAACCTGGGTGCGGGGGCGGCGCAGGCGCGGAAGGGGAGAGAGGGACACCGACTCCACGTGAATTCCCCCCCCCCCCGACGACGGCAGCGACGCCCACGATACGTTGCTCGTGTAGCAAACATGCCCCGTGCGCGCCTTCACGACCTTGACGCAGCAGTCCGCGTGGTTGTCGCCTCCGTTCAGGTAGTGGCAGACGACGGCCTGGTCCTCCATCTTGTTCCGCCGCTCGACGCGCATGTATCCTCGCTGGAAAAACGGCAGGACACGGAAAGGCCCCTTCTTCCCGGTGAACAGCTCCTGCGGCGACCGGCGGCCCTCGTTTGCGGTCGTCCCCGACTGGTTGAACGCCTCCGTCGCCCATTTTGCAGACTCGGCCCACAGCTTGTCGCCGCGCTCGTCGAGGCCGGGGATGTTCGAGAAACCCCCAGGCCCGAGAAGACGGGCGGCACAGCGCCGCGCAGCCATCCCCGCCTTGTTCGCCCGCCAGATCGCGCTTTCGGCCACTCCGTTGTACTGCTGGACGCCGGGCGGAGAAAACTCGACGGCGATGCCCGCGCTCGCGCAGAAATCGCGGAAAGCGACGCTGGTCCAGACGGCGTCGTTGTCCACGCGAATGCAGCGGACGGGGCGCTTGGCGATGCGAGCGAGATCCACGATGAGACGCTTGAACACCACGAGACCCTCCGATCGCCGCCGCAAAGCGTACGACTTGGAAAACCGCGTCGCGCTATCCACGGCGTACAGCATGTAGCAATTGCCGCCGAGGGAAGCGCTGTACGGCCCGCAGAAGTCGAGGTGCACGAGGTCGTTCGGCTCCTCCGCCCGCGAGCCCGCCCTTTTTCTCACGGGTGTGTTCCTCCCCTTCGCTGCCATGCAATCCCCACACGGCTGCATCACACCTGTGAGAGTGATACCCTGTTGGCGGGCGGTCTCTCGCAACAGAAATTCGGAAAGGTGGCCATTCGCACGGTGGAAGTCGTTAACGTCGATGTGTGACGTGCGGTTTCCCACAAAGAACGGATTCGAACCGGGACCCAAAACAGCATTCGCCTGCTCATGCTCTATTCTGTCAAACTGTCGCGCGTCCATTTCTGCTTCACTCTCTGGGATCACTTCAGGCGAGAAACACCAACTGGAACTCTCATCACAACCACCGTCAGGCCTCACGTCACTCAGAACTCCCTCGACTTCCCGACCGAGGTGCATGTCGGGATGCGTTTCTGCACACAAAGACAAGTCGAAAAACGAATTCGCAACATCACGTACGTCATCTGATGCAGGCGGGCAAGACGGAGTCGGAAACAATCGGGGAACACTGATCACCTGCCTGCTTGGGTCGTTGGGCAAACGTGTGGCATACAAGAAATCGCTCGATTTACCACGTGCAAAGTTGAGTTGCCCTTCCATGAGGTGGGTACCCGTGGGATCGAGGGTAACGACCTGGCGGTGAGAAGCTTTCCACGCGGAAAAAAAGGTTGAAGCCGATCTGTGGTGCATACAAAACTTCCTTCAATTGCACGTCAAAATCCTTCACGAATCCGTCTTCATCATACATGTGGAATCGCAAGTTGATGCTTCCTACCCCTACCACGGGAATCATGCCTGTGTTTCCAATCTGGATGAACTCGCGGTTTGGCTCAACGTCACGCAAATCGTACATGAGAGTCTTGTCGTTCGTTACGTACGACGTGGATCCAGAATCAGACGTCCATTTCTCACTTCCGGGAGGGGAGGGAGTGAGCGAGGATTGGGGTTCGCACAGCAAAGCAGCACTCACAGCAGATTCCGTCACATGCGCACTCACAAGCACAGTTTCACTCTCCTTAGTCACACCAGACTTGCACTCAGAAGCAGGAGATTCCACACCGAAATCAATCAAGTCAGACGCCGAATCAGACACCAAATCGGACACCAAATCAAACTTGCCTCGAGACACATTCAATGCCACACAGCTACGAAGAGGCCCTTGAGACGACGGCGATCCGGAAGAGGGAGACGACGAAGTGAGAGAGAATGAGGCGGCGCTGGCGGGCTGCTGAACTCCGTATTGCTGTTTGCTGCTGTTGCTGCTGCTGCTGCTGCTGCTGCTGCTGCTGTTGCTGCTGCTGTGACGCGCCGTTCGGTTCCAGATACCGCATCGGCTGAAAGGCGTCTGGTCCAGCTGGAGAGTATCCTGCGTAAGAGCCGTATGTGCCATCGCCATGAACGGCGGGCTGCGGCGGGTAAACTCCCCCCGCCGCCGGAGAAATAGCCTGAGCCGTATCCTCCGCTCACGTCTCCGTAGCCTTCCCGAGAGCCGCTCGCTTGAGCTGCGAGGCCGTACTCTTGCGTCTCGGGGGAGTACTGCTGCTCCTCGTAGGATTGCCATTCCGAAGCAGCCCAGCGCTCGTCCGCAGTAGCGTTGTACCCGTAGCCGTCGTTGTGCCCAGCGTAGTTCGCGTAACGCGGGGGCCCGTTGTGGGTGGCAGAGCGAGGTGGAAAATTAGGGCGGAAATTCGGTGCTCTGCTCGCCCCCCTGCCGCCGGAGGAGGAAGGACGCCCGTCCGCGAAACCTCTCCCCCCCGGTTGGCGACCCGTGTACCCTGCAGGCCCGCGTCCACGACCAGGTGCCTGCCTTGGCGGGAGGCCTCGACCCCAATTCCCGTCTGAACGTTGTGGCTGCTCCCTGGGTCGATCTTGCACGAAGTCCGGGCGGCGAATTCCGTCAATTTCCCGCCCCGTCTGTCGGCCTTCATGCGCAAATCCCTGGGCTCCTCTCTGCTCGCGGAAGGCCAAGAATTCCTCGAACTCCCGTCGAAGGGCCACGCAGTCCGCGGTGTTGTGGGAGTCGTTCGGGCCGTGTCGTCTGCAGAACATCGGTGACTGTTGGTGAGGGCCTCGCTCGCCTGCTCCGCCACGTTCCATCCGGCAGCGCCTGCTCCTCCACCGTTCCATCCTGCAGCGCGTGCTCCTCCACCGTTCCATCCTGCAGCGCGTGCTCCACCATCATCCTGGCCCCTGCCGTAGGATGGTCCACTCCGACCCATGCCGCCAGTGTAGAGCGCGTGCCTCGTCTCCTCACTTCGGTGTCCCTCTCCCCCGGACTGCCGACGCTCGTGCTGGGCCTGTGTCAAGGTAAACTCCAGGTGTTTCCTCGAGAGATTCGGAAAAAAAATAAGGGATTCCCGAGCGCGGGTAAAAGAGGTGTTTAGACGTCGGGCGATATGACGACATACAACATCTTCAGGCTTTTTACCGTGGCCACTAGGGCCCAAGCGGGAGTTCATGTTCATCACGATAGTCTCCCCACGACGAAGGTATTCCAAGACATCTTCACCATCGCCCTGCCACAACTCGTTCCATTCCCTCTCTAAACGCTCTCCCTCCATGTCATATCCTTCTCTGTACTGTGACACAAAAATCCTCCATCCTTGCTGAGGGCTCCCAGACGCGACGATTCGGTTTTGAGTCGGACCGTCGGTGATTTTTGTCAGCAGCAAGTTCCATACTCTCAAAGACTTCTCCACTCTTTCTGCACCTCTGTTCAATTTGAGCATTTCCAAATCCACGTCAGGCAACCCTACGGGAATGTCCTCGTACCCAAGAACGTCAGACAATTTCTCAGCTGCCAGATATGCACGAAATGAACTCTCAAACACCCTAAACTTAGTGTGAAGGCTTTCTCCTTTTCCTACCATACCAGTCCACTCTCTAATCTCAAGTTTAGTTCGTACTTCTACAGTTGTAGACATGCCTGAAGGGTGGGCGGGCCCGCTCTGTTGCCCAACCCCTTGACGTATCAGATCCGCCAGGATTGTCAGCCGCCGGATGTCCTCTGGACTCGGCAGGTCCTGTCGTGCATCCTCCCTCCTTTCCTCTGAGGCCACCCCTCGCTGATCAGCCTCATCCTGACCAGAATCCTGAGGAGATGCTGCTGCTCCTCCTCCTCCTCCCATCGCCATGTCTCCATCGATGACCGGCGTAATCCAAGTCCCCAGATAAGGAATCCTAAACGGGAAGAACCTCATCCTCACAGCCCTTTTGCACAGAAGCGTGGACGACTCGTACCAACGCTAGCGTGTTGAGTAGCCCCTGTGCTCCGGGCGCCCTTGTTGTTGTTGCCGAGGGGGATAGCCCGATGCTCGGCGGAAAAGAAAGACGAAATAAACCCTATAAACAACCCGTACCCTTGTCGTGGCTGAGGAGCCCTGTTGATGATATGAAATGTATTGAAGCTGGACTTGATAGCAGCGGTGGCGGTGGCGTGTTAGCCCCTGGGTGGACGGACCCCCTTTTGTACGGTGGCTGATTAACCCCGGTTTAGTAGTTTGGATTGAAGGACGCGGAGTCCTGGACACGGAGTCCTCGACACGGAGTCGTCGACACGGAGTCGGGAAAGGAAGTAGATTACAAGAAGAAGTAGCAAGCCACAGCGTACGTCACAGACACATGCGGCCTAAAACACAATTCAGGGGTAAAGATGGTATCCCGATCGTAGATCCACTCAGACACGAAACCCCCCCGAATCTCCGCAATACCTCACGGGATATTTCCTCTCAAGATAATCTGACAATGCTGTGAGTATACTTTTCAAAACGTTCCTTAGCGTTACGGACAAAGTGTTTACCTGATGAAAGATGTACTCATGACATCACTCTCCTTGTGACAGCAAAATCTTAATTATTCGGAGATTTGGTACGGAGATCTGGGTTTGATACGGAGATATGGCGGGATATTGCATTGCAGGATACGTGTGGGAATTAACTTTGAGTTCTGAATACAGCCTGCTGACCGAAGTGGGCCCCTTTTCGTGTTGGGGTGGGCACGCGCCGTGCCCACTCCACCTTGCCCTTGATATTCCCTTCAAGGCCCACTATAATATACATGAACGAACCGGCCGGTCTTGGCCGCCTGCCTTTATTCTGAGAGCCCCGTCAACTGGGCTGACAGCACCGTTCATGATTTACCTTCCCTTCAAGGTCCACTATAATATACATGAACGAACCGGCCGGTCTTGGCCGCCTGCCTTTATTCTGAGAGCCCCGTCAACTGGGCTGACAGCACCGTTCATGACTTGCCTATTACCTGATATATTGATAGTGCACCTGGCAGAGTCGAGTGCAATTATGAACCAATACAGCAGCAGCAGTATGATATAATACGCGTGATATGTGGCAGGGTCGGTGCGGGATGCCGTCTGAGACAAGAGGTCACCGCGCTTGTTGAAGTTTGACCCTTCTCTGTTGTCTGTACTCGTACACTCGTTTCATACCAGTACAAACCAATAATAATAAGAGTACGTCCTACTTCCTTGTGTGATAGCGGTGTATGCTACTACTGCTACTACTACTGTTGTGCGTACATTGATGCCTGTTTGTCACCGGTTGGCCCGCCTACCTGTGGGCCGTTTCAAGCAGCGCCTTTCGACGTGGGCCAGAAGCATGTGGCACAACAAGCGAAAACCATGCTCCCAGACCACGCCGACCCGCAATCGGCGCTCGGCACAGGCACGAAGCACGAAACACGAACCCACCAAAAAATGCGGCGCAACCTCTAAGCTACTTGCGCAAGAACAAACGACAACTTCTAATATTAATACCAGGTATATATGTTCTCAGACAGAGTGGTACGCATGAATACGTTTATGCATGCGTATCCACTACTGCTACGGTACTCAGTACCAGGTATATCATACAGCAATCGTCGGCGGGCAGACGGGAATGGGCGCCACTCAGAGGCAGTGACAGGTGGGTGTGCTGCAGCTAGTGTGCGACTTTTTATCTATGCGTCGATGCACAACGTGGGGGAGTTCTTGGCGAGTGGTGCGATGGTGGTGGTTGGCAGAAGGGTCGTTCGACTCCCAGTGTGGAAGGTGGACGGTCGGTCGGCCGGGCTGGCATGCACGCAACACTCAAGCATCCAGCAATAACACACGTACGTACAGACAGTGGTTCGAGCGCTTGACTTATGTACGTACGGGAGTGTCATGGTGCCGGCGTGCCAGCTACATACATGCATTATCCCGTAAGGAGCGCCACCCAGAGGGTCGTCGCGCAAGTTCAACATCCAATAATCAGAGAGAAGCGCTGGTGGCCTAGGTCGTATATTACTGCTACTTCTACACTGCTGCTGCTGTACTCTCTTTACTGCTGTATTACGTAGCACATAGAAGACGCAGGGGCGGAAAGGGAATACGTACTTGAAGCAACAAAGTAAAACGCATATCATACAGCAGCAAATAGATATGATGCTGTATCAGCTACTTACAGCAGGCTGTGACTGCAACAAAACCAAGATAAACCCTGTACTCTCAGTACATGTACGCTGCTGCTGCTACCATACCTGGACACCACTGAGCTGAGAAAAAGAGGCAGAGCAGGGGCGCCGAGGGCGTCGGCGTCGCCGGCGACCCAGCAACTGCTCCCGCCGAGCAGAGGGGAATGCCATCCAAGATGCCCATCTTCTTCTTCTATTCAATGCGCGGGGAGGTAGAATAAGGTGGTACAGCTACAGTAGGCAAGTAAGAGAACCGCCTTTGATGCACCTGATATCCTGCAGCAGAGCTCGCTAGTTTCGGGGCGGACCAGCTGGCGGGGAACTGGGGAGCGGTGCCCCGAAACCCGAAACTCGAAACCTCCAAGGAAGCCACGTGAACGAAACCGTCAAATATAAAAAAGAACAAAAAACGCAAAAACGGCGATGGGCGCGAGCGAGCCGTTCGGCTGCTGTTTTGTTTGTTGTGTAGTACGTACCTGGTACAAGGCATACGCACAGCGGTAGTTACGTAGGCGCTGGTCACACGGCCGGCTTTGCAGCTCCTGATTTGTAACATACTCCAAAGCTGCCAATCACGGGCCAAACGCTTACTTGCGTTTTTTATTACGGGGGTCCATAGTTAACGGGACCAAATATTGTTAGTAAAAATGGGCAAATATATAGTTTTTCACGTATACCATAGGTCCTATTAACTATGAACCCCCGCAATAATAATAGTTATTCGTTATATATCACACATTCATTGATTGTCGTTGACAATGTTCATATCCAGTCCCCGTCCCCAGTCCCTCGTCCTCGGTGGCTTGGTAGGTGGTCCGCGAGCCTGTCAAGATCAATTTCGTGAGTTCGAGTCTCACCGAGTGCATGCTCATAGGGACTTTTTCTTGCATAAAAAATTGATAAGCGGAAAGCGCGAAAGCGTGAGTTGGCTACATTCGATGAAAATCGACGAGCAGTGGGAATGCTGAACCCTATGCGCGACAAAAACTAAAGGCACGTACCGGGGGGGGGCAGGGACGACACCTGTGACCACGGCTTGTCCAGAAGATCGTCGAGGGTAAAACCTCCTACGAGTGGGCTAGAAAGTAAAAGTGATGGATAAAAATAAATAAATAAAAAAATATATATCGGGGATCCATGCTACGGTAGGTACCGGGGGGGAGCAGGGACGACACCTGTGACCACGGCTTGTCCAGAAGATCGTCGAGGGTAAAACCTCCTACGAGTGGGCTAGAAAGTAAAAGTGATGATTAAAAAAAAAAAAAAAAAAAAGTCCCTAGCATCCTGGTCAAAAAGCCTTCTTGTTCCGCTAAAACCCAACATCACAACATATCCCCACAGAGCAGAGGGAGTCCCGCGCGCGCCACTCTCTAGCTGCACGGATTCCGCGCTTTTAGCTGCCTGAAGACCAAGGCTCGTCTTCTGGACTCCCCCGACGACTATTTTGGCGTGAACCCAGTCCCTACCATCAGCATGTGAGGTCTGCGGGAGCAGTGCATTGGATGTATCCATCCACCAAAATTGCGAAGTCAGTCAGCAAATTTGCCCCGCTCCGAGGGCGTTGGCCAGTTCAGGCGAAAAGGTCGAGCTATATAGATACCAGCCTCTCCCGGTCTGCTGATATGTATAAGCGATTTCCTGGCTTACTTGTGGTGTAATACCGACCCTGTCGTCCTATGCTCGATTGAGTTCAGCCGTGTGCAGATATTATCCATGCATTGCTCTTGCGAATGCCAGCAAGCAAATTCAAATTTGCTTTTGAACTGAAAACCCAAACCGGGTGCTACCAAGGCTGCTGCTGGTGCTGCTGGTGCTGCTGCTGAGCGAAAAACAGAGCTTCAACATCTGTCTTGGCCACTATTATAGCTATTGGCCACGCCCTCCCCAGTTACGCCATGGCCATGACGCCATGAAGTTGTCGGTGGGTCCTGATATTGCGTGCTACCAGTATACCAGTATACTGCTACTGCTGTGTGACGGGATCTGTTCAGACGTTTATCCCATCCCCCGCAAAGAACATGTGACATTTTCTGCTTTTGCGCCAATTTTCACTATTTTCAAATTTCGCCTTCTCCGTTTTTTGTGTATACTACTATTAATATTAATCTACTGCTGTACCAGTGAAACAGACAGAGTGCAGTGTTAATACCTGGCGTACTGATGCTGCACCTGTGGTGGAGAGGTCTGAATTCTGAGTATGAGTATACCGGTACAAGCACATGGGGGGCTGTCAATAGTGCCACTGCTCTATATTAATAGAGTGCCGGTTCAATCGCTCGGCAGGCTGGAACTCGCTTTAAAGTGCCGGCGCCGGTGCTACCGAGAGAGGGCTCTCAATGGCAATGGTGAGGGTTCAACCTCTCCACGTCATTACAAAACCCTACACCCAGCCTGGGTGTGTGTGTGTGTTCTTCACATTAAACCGTTCTTTCTACCCGTCGACCAGCCTGGGTCCCCATCTATGAATAGCTGTATACACGAGGGTATTTGTTGAGAGGCTGTGAGGGGAGGAGGGGAGTACAGCACGGCCCAAGAAACGTCAAGCCTACTTTAGTACTACTACTGTACAGCCGCCGATCATGTTTTACTCTCAACAAGTAATTACAGACTACGACACCGACGGCGGCACCAGCACCTTCACCACCACCACCGCCGCCACCTACCATCTTTGTCTAAAATAGTTATCTGTGTTCTCGTACCCGGTACGTTGGCATTTAACTTGTTCTCGCCTCGATTTAATTCGTGCCAAGTATGCGGTTATTTTCGGTCTTCTCTGTCTCACAGCAGTCTTCCGATTTGTTATTTAATTACCGAGATCGTATCGATTACGATAGTTTGGTTTATCGATACCGCGTCGAACTTGATACTCGTTCGATATCCAACACTACCGGTGATCATCGTACTGCTGCGCTCGTATATACACTCTTCCTACATACCTGGTACGTACGTAGGTGCTTGTCAAGTTGGCTATTGCGAGGAATAGGAATCAGGACCAAATATCGAGCACGAGTACGAGTGTGAGCCCAGGGGGGATACATGATTTTTTAATTATCCATCCTGGGTTCTGACTATGTCCTCCGGTTAAATTTTTGGGCACCTGTCGCCTTTTGCGGTAGGAGGACATGGGTGCCTAAAAGCTTACGGCATACCTGGTACCTGGTACAAGAGAGCGCCACGATCTAAGTACCACTGCTGGACTTTGTACCGTGAACCCCTCCCCCCCGCCCTCCCTCCCCAACAAATCAGTTGACTGGACGCTGTCAATGTCCACCTCACAGGCGGGTGGTAGCAGGGTGCAGCTCACCCTTGATGCGACTCGCCAAACACCTCACGGCGCTTCGCGCTTGGTGCAAGCGATGTCTGCCTGGTCGGTGAAAACCCGACGTGCTCCGTCCCGGCGTTGTAGGGATGCGAGGGTCTATGGTCATACGACTACGGCCATATGCATAACTTGAGTACCCTCCCCTCCCCTCGGTCCCCACCTCCCCCCCTCCTGTGCTAACGACCGCCCCCGTCCCCGACCCCCTTGTGCCGACATCCTCGGTGTGCCGATGACGCAGGTCCGAGAATGAAAGCCTCAGTATCTTGGTGGCAACGGATAGCCATCTGGGGTGAGACCTTCCTTGCATGGGACAACCCTGCACTATGCGCCACCACTATTACGGGGGACCATATGAAACAGGACCAAATTTTGTTAGTCAAAATAGTTTAATACGTAGGTTTTTGTGTTTACTGTAGGTCCTATTTACTATGGTCCCCCGTAATAGAGACGGGATTAAAGTATTCATCTGAATTAAAGGTTGCGTATATTACCGGACGGGGTGGGGTCTGGTACCTGGCACTGGTACGGGTGAACGTATGAACGCTTCGGGGGCATTTTATATTTTGTTTCCTCTTCTTTCGTTGTTAGTTCGTTTGTTTCTCTTTTCTCTCCTGCAGATTCGAATCGCTTGTGCGTTTGTGCATGTGGTTCCCTATCTCTACTGTAGTCGCAAAGGGGTTAATATCTCGGACGTCCATAGTGATACATAGTAATGCATAGTAATTCATAGTAATGCATAGTAATTCATAGTAATACATAGTAGTACATAGTAATACATAGTAATACATAGTAATACAGGGCAGTACATAGTAATACAGGGCAGTACATAGTATACACAGTACTACATAGTAATACATAGTAATACATGGTAATCAGAACCCAAGATGGGCCCAAAAAACAGGTATTCCCCGACCTTAAGACACCATATTTCGGTTCTGAGTATTTTGTTCCCCCGTAACAGCGATATCACGATACCGTTGTGTATACTATTTGGTATCCTCTGGTATACGATATTCCGTGATGTGACGTCAACCGGTATCCAAAATGCATCCTTGTTTTTTTTTGTGCGTGCAGGTACATGGAGCGAGACCCCGTGAGAGGCAAGGACTCGTTCGCTGCTTTCGAGGAGATGCTCCTCATCGCCAAGAAGAAGAAGGCGAGTGTCGACTGCTCTGCACGTGCAGTCGTTGTATGTACCTGGTGGTGCAAAACAGACGTGCACCCCACGAACGAGAAAGGACGTACCGCTCTGTCCCTCAACTCTGAAGATAAGCACCGTTTTTGTATGGACTATGATTTCATCCATAAGTTCCTTGTACTCAGCCATATCGTGGTGTTACAATAAGAACTTGGAGGCTCAATGTCTTGGCGGACGCTTAAGAAATTGGAGTGAGAAACCGTGCTCAGCGATATAGTAAGAACGTGAAGGATCACTTTCTTGGGAGGCGCTAAGAAATTGGATTGAGGTACCGTGCTCAGCGGCGAGCGCTACACTAGGCCCTGAACAATAGCCTATCATGCTCAACGTTGTTCAGGGATGGTGTCGCACACAAGGTTTCCGAGGCTTGCTCAAACTATTACGTGTTTTGCTGTTGGCGGACCCAGCCCATGATGCTATGCTGTACCAACAGCAGTGCTTGGAACGTGAGAAAAGCATGTGCTACTGCTGTACGCACGAAACAAAATACGCATAGAAACACAATACGGAGGGGTGACTTAACTCATGATCACCAAAAAGAGGGAAGTTCATAGAGCTGTAGTAGGTCGGCGCGCCCTTGACCCTTTCAAGGCAAGCTGCGGTCAGTCCCGTTTTGCGAGAAAACCCACTCAAAGTCTTTTGTATTGAGGGGGATTTGTATTGAGGGGGATCATAGTAAATAGGACCAACTATTGCTAGTAAAAATAGGTAAATATGTAGGTTTTTTATGTATACCATAGGTCCTGTTAACTATGGACCCCCGCAATAGTTTGTCCCCAAAACGGGACTGAAGTCCTCCTAAAAGGGTTTAGTCACCAACTACCACTGTACTTATTAGTCGGACTATTTACGGGGGACCATAGATAATAGGACCTACGGTACACGCAAAAAACCAATATATTTACCTATTTTTTACTAACAATATTTGGTCCTATTTACTATGGCCCCCCCCCGTAATAGTATTTATAGTGAGCCGTTTCCCGAGTTTGCCGATTATCCGACCATATTCGGTTTTCATGCTCGCAAGAAGGATTGTTGAATTTGATGCGGGATTACAATTTCTTCCATTTTTCGGCGGGCGCCCTCGGCTGATTTTGACTCGCTTCTCGCTTCGCCTGACTTGAGTCGTCAAGGTCAGTCAGTCAGTCGGCTGGCCCTCGGCTGGCTTCGCCCGGCTTCTTTCCGACTGGGGTCTGCTATTAACAGTCGGCCAACAGCACCAACCGAATTGTTTTCAAGTCTTGGAATCCTGCCGACCCGCCGCTCTAGAAATGGACGATCCGACGTATGCAAAGAAAGGGTTATAGCTTTTTTTAGGCCAAAACTGTAGCTGGGGCTGACTGACGAGGGTTTCCCAACTGAGGAACTAACAACAACTCAGTACCCAATGTCACTGGGAATATCATTTGCGTTTTTCGATACAGTAGCTCGAACAATAAATATACCTGCGATAAGCCGAGGGCCAGCGTCCACCAGGTTTTTTTCTAAGAACAGCAGGTTTCGGGGGAGAGATGGTAGAGCTCCTGCTCAAAGTGAGCCTGAGCCTGCAGAACGGGAAAAAAAAAAAAAGGCGCTACGCGTACTCGAACCTCATCATCTGCCGCAGAGCAGGCGACGGAATTTTTGACGGTATGTGTCTTGCTTGGTGGTGGTTTCGTTTGTTCATGTGTGCCGTGGCGGTCACAGGTGGACTTCGTTCTCCTCGGAGGAGACCTGTTTCACGAGAACAAGCCCTCCCGGCGCACCCTGTACCGCACGATGGACATACTGCGTCGCCACTGCATGAGCGACGACCCTGTCGGGTTCCAGATCATCAGCGAGCAGTCGCAGAACTTCAAGGACAGGTGCGTCACAGGCGACCGACGGGATGAGAACGAGGGGGGGGGGTATACCGTATAGCCCGTGTGATGAGATGACTCACCCTCCTCTAGGGACGACATTTCCGAATTTTTTTTATTTTTCTGGTCTCGACCAGCGGGAGGGTGCAACAAGCCCCCGAGCGACAGCGTCTTATGGCAAGATGTGTATCTGGACGAGATCCTCTCGAGTCCACCTGGTTTTCTGGAGAAGATGCGAGGCTTATGGAGTTCATCCCAGCTTGGGGTTTGTGTTGTCCTGTCTCACGTGTTTATACGGTATGACGGTATGCATGCGGTGGGTGTGCGATAGGAAAGGAGAGGCGCCTGAGCGCGTAGTGGAGACCAGCGCCTGAATCCTCAAGCACGGGGAGTTATATGTTGCATCTTTGGCAAAAAAAAACTTGCGGGAGGGGGGAGTTGAATGGTGGGAGAGGATGGGGGTGTGTGGAGGGAGGGGGGGGGGCATCGTGCGCCACCACTGCATGAGCGACGACCCCGTCGGCTTCCTGATTATCATCGGGCAGTGGCAGAAATTCGAGGACAGGTGCGTTGCGAGGGAGGGAGGGAAGGCGGGCGGGAGGGTCGGTTTGCGGTGGGCAAGGCGGAGGAGATGTTAGGAGAAGTGTGGCTGTGTGTCTTCTTTTTTTTCTCCTTGTACCTGGTAGGTGTTTTGTAGTGAGGGTGGGAATGGAGGGGGGGGGCGGGGGGGGGGGCTATCGGGGGTGTTCAGCGGGGAGGGGGGGAGCCACAGTGCACGATTTTTCGCTACTCTTCATGTACTGTAGTTTGTTTTGGTTCTCTTGAAACCTCACGTGGCACATACTTGTGTTTTTTAGACCTGAATTGATCTTTTTTCGTGTTTCTGTCCCGTAATGGAGCCAATATACAGGGTATATGGCGGTTACGGCTCCTTTGCGTCCCCCCCCCCCCCCATCCCAATGTCTGCCTGGTCGGTGAAAACCCGACGTGCTCCGTCCCGGCATTGTAGGGATGCGAGGGTCTATTGGTCACACGACGCCGTGCATGGTATCGAGTATCCCCCCCCGTATCGTAGGAATGCGACGGTCAACGGTCATACGACAACGGCCATGCATGATGTCGAGTACCCCCCCCCCCCCCCTTAACGACAGAGTACTTTGTCCCCCCCCCCTCCCCGGCATTGTAGGGATGCGAGGGTCTATGGTCATACGCCTACGGCCTTGCATGATATCGAATACACCCCCCCCCCTTGTTCCCGCTTCCTTGATGGCTTCGCACCCTGCCGAACGAAACCACAAACACCAGGTTCGGGCACGTGAACTACGAGGACCCTTACTTCTCTGTGGGGCTGCCTGTCTTCAGCATCCATGGCAACCATGACGATCCTACCCGGGAGGGAGGGGTGGAGGCGCTCGCGGCGCTTGACCTGCTGCACGTGGCAAACCTCGTTAACTATTTCGGCAAGAGTGACAAGGTGCTCGATTTTTTTTGGCGGGGTGCCGTTTTTTTCAGGCTTCATTTTATGTGGGCTTCTTTGTTCAGGCTTCGTTTTTGTGTAGGCTTCATTTTTGTGTAGGCTTCATTTTTGTGTAGGCTTCATTTTTTGTAGGCTTCATTTTTGTGTAGGCTTCATTTGTTGTAGGCTTTATTTTTGTGTAGGCTTCATTTTTTGTAGGCTTCATTTTTGTGTAGGCTTCATTTTTTGTAGGCTTCTTTGTGTAGGCGTCATTTTTTGTAGGCTTCGGTTTTGTAGGCTTCTTTGTGTAGGCTTCATTTTTTGTAGGCTGCTTTGTGTAGGCGTCATTTTTTGTAGGCTGCTTTGTGTAGGCGTCATGTTCGTAGGCTAGGCTGGTTTCAAGCTCTGGTCTATACATGTAGTATTAAAACATGCCGATACACCAGTATTGTTCGGTGTAGATTTTTTTTAAAAAAGATTGTCCGCGTCGAGATGGGAGGCGAAGGGAGGGGGTAGGGGAGATAGGGGTGGCGGGAAGGGGGCAGGGTAGGGGGGGGGGGGGGGGGGGGGGGGGGGGGGTACATTCATGTCATGTATGGCCGTGGTCTAATGACTGAATGGCCATAGACCAGTATGTGGAGGGGGTACCGTACTCATTATCATGCATGGCAGTATGGCAGCAGTCGTATGACCATAGACCCTCGCATCCCTACAATGCCGGGACGGAGCATGTTGGGTTTCACCGCACCGACTAGGCAGACACTGCTTGCTTGCACCAAGCGCGAAGCGCCGTGAGGTGTTCGGCGAGGGGGGCTAGGTGGGAAAAGAGCGGGGGGCAGGGCTGGGGGGATTAGGGGGACTGGAGTTGGGGGGGTTGGGGGTTGGGGAGATGGGGGGGGGTAGGGGGAGTGGGAGGGGGGGGTAGAAAAAAAAAAGGGGGGAGGGGGCGGCGTCGGCGCAGCGATGGCGAGGATGTTTTCGGAGTTCGGTTTTGTGAAGCGCCGTTTGGTGTGTCGTGTCTCCTTGTCATAAGTTCCTCGTTGTACGTACGTACGCTTTAATTGTATGTTACGCCGCGCTGCAGGTAGATGATGTGGAAGTGAACCCCATCTTGATACAAAAGGGGCTGACGAAGCTAGCTCTTTACGGAATGGGCAGCATGAGGGACGAGAGGCTCAACCGAATGTGGCAGCAGAAGAAGGTATGATAGCATGTAGGATGAGGGGGGCATATGGAGGGGACGGGGGGGGGGGGGGGGGGGGGGTTGTCAGAACCTCCGTTTTTCGTGTCCGGTGCGTGTCCGATTGTTAGCCTTTGATCGATGAAACGTGGCTATTAATGGCTGGGAGCGTAACGTGGAACGTAGATGACTAGTTTATTATGCTGACGAAGTTTTGTGTTTTGCCCTCCGATAGTGTTGGTGAGATCTATGTACTGGTTCCACGCGAAAGCTGTCACTGATGTACGGCTGCGTGACCGGCAGGTGAGGTTTCTCCGCCCCCTGGAGGATGACGGGGGCAAGGACTTCTTCAACGTCTTTGTGATTCACCAGGTGACTACATACATCAGCAACGTTGACACAAGTAAAACATAAAAAAAAACAAAAAGCTAGAAACTACTGTGGAGCACGCACGTGCGTTCGTTCGTTCGTTCGTTCGTCATAAGCAGCGTTGCTGCTGTACTTACTTTTTTTCCGGCTCCGACGATCCAGCCTTGGATCAGCCGGGGATCCAGCCTATTTACGGGGGGTCCATAGTTAATAGGACCTATGGTATACATAAAAACCTACATATTTACCTATTTTTACTAACAAAATTTGGTCCCGTTAACTTTGGACCCCCGGCATAGTATGTACCAGGTACTTTTTTTTGTGTGTAGGTGACCTAAAGCTGCCGTCCTTCTGCGGCAAGTAGGTAGTAAGCCGAGCGGTTTATGCTATTAATAGGCCGACCTTCCGATTGCGACAACGAGGACGAAGAGTGGAAGAGTGAAATTCGATCTGGAACGTGTTGGTTTGTCCGTTCGTTCGTTGTCGTATGCCGCGTTGCGCCGAGTCGTTTTTTTTGGCCCCACAGTACGCGCCGACCTTTTCGACTGCTGACACGGTGATTGGCCAAAAGCCAGCGTTCTTGTTCCTTCTCGGGGGGGAGGGGGGGGGGGGGGGGGGCTATGCTCAGCCAATCGGCGATCGACCGCGCGTTTCGTGGGGCTCCTCCTCACCCCGAACTTTGTATTTTGTTTGAGAAAAATATGGTACGGCACAGCAGTCCCTCCCGTGGCCTACGTAGGTTTTGGTACGAACAACGTTCAAGACACAACACAGAAAGGCGAACATTCCGTCGGTATGTTCCGTCGGTAGCTCCCCAGCTTGAGGAGGAGCATGGCTTAAGGTCAGAAACCCAAAGGGGGACAAAACGTGATGCGCCCCTATCGTGAGCACGCGTCCGGTCTGATCCTTGTACCCCCCCCCCGGCCTCAGTGACCCCTTGTAGCTTCAGCCCTACCTGCCCCCAACCACAGCCCGGGGGGCTGGCGACGACGCTGTAAAAAACACGCCTCCCGCTGCGTAGGCCGTAAGACAAGCAGGGTACAGTTTTTTTTTTGTTTTTGTTTTGGCGGTCTTGACCACGGCTGGCGGTCGGGTTAGTAGATCATTTGTGCGGGGGGGGGGGGGGGGGGGGGGGGGGGGGGGGGGGGGGGGGGGGGG